>JAZEWU010000028.1:3441522-3466715 GCA_036362915.1 Geotria australis | reverse complement strand
GTTTATTAGCGAAAGGGGCGACGAGGTGAGGTCGCGTGGAGTTGAGGGGAGGGTTCGCACTGCCGCCGTTAGCCTCGCCGGAGCTGGTGTAATAAGGTGTCTCGTGGAAAAGCATGCTCTCGGGATTTCACACCGTCGTGCGCGCTTAATCATGCAACTGGGATGTTGATTCAGTCGGCTGCGGGTTTTTCTTTTTCGGAGCGAGCGCCTCCCTCGCCTCACCCCCATCTCTCCCCGCTGTCTCTCGTGCTTCTCCCCGCAACCCAACCGTCTTCGTCACCATCCCTCCCATCCTCCTCCGCCGCCCACCCCCCCTCTCACTCCGCCAACCCCTACCCCCCGACCCCCGTCTCCCCTGGCGCGGCACACTCCCGCGATATAGCACTCCGCTCTCGGCCGCATGCTGCTCGCTTGTTCAGATCTAATTAGCAGCTTTGGCGCGCTCGCGGGGCGCGCGGGGAATAGCGCCCGTTAAGAGGTGCACTTACTGTATTTGGCAGAGAGAAAGCGCGGCCGCGGCCGACTGTATTGCAACCAAATATTTGCATCTCAAAGAGCTTGCTGCGCGTTCAAACAAACAGCGATTTTTTTGTTGTGCTTTCCGCTAACAACACCAACAAAATTTGCTAAACGCCGCCCCGCCCGCCCCCAATAATCTAAAAATCGGGCCACAACAAGTGTTCATTAATTGCGATGTTGCCCCCGTGGATTGATATGTGCGCTCTGGAACTAGTCTGGTGCACGCAGTTAGCTTTGTTTGAAGTGGAGTACTTTAATAAGATGAAATAGATTTGGATGCTAAGCCTTCTTTCACATTGGAGATGTTAAAATGCATGTGTGTGTGTGTGCCTGGCCTGGCACAGGCGCCGTGGTGACGTCACCGCCACTTAGTGGCGAATGGCGGCGGTTGTTGTTGTTGTGTAGTTGCACTACGAACCCGGCTACCCGAGTTCTAATTCCGCTCACGGCCAACACCAGTGAAGATTATCTTCACCAAATCCTGGGCCTTCCATAGGTTGACTCAGTTTAGTTATATTCCCTCAATCGCATTGGAACTGGAGAATTTGTCTGGACCATAAGGCTGCTATAGCATGAGAGAGAGTGGCGTTCTTATGCCGTATGACCACACCCACAAACCTTTTGTCAGCTGAGTGGCGACGTTACAACCGGTTCCCATGTTCGGTTCGTTTCCATGAGAGTTACAGAATGCGATTGTCTTTAGTGTGCATGAGTTGCAAAATGCAACCATAAAGACCGAGATCCCCTGTTTAGACCTAACAGATTGTAGGGTCAAGTGCTGTTAGCAAACACCTGTGAACAGCTTTGTTATTTGTACGTTTGCTGTATCGCAGGAATTACGCTTCCAGAGCTTGCCAAGCTCACTGAGTATTTTCTGCTGTAATAGTAAAACTTCTATCTGTGAAGGCCAGCATGGCACGAGTGGGGGTGGGTGGCCAGCAAAATACCCAACCGCTTTTGTCTCCCGACTGGCGATGTTTGCACACCGCACCAGGCACTCATTTCAAGCTGAGTCGACCTCGGGGAGGTCTATAAACCGGTTCAGAAAATCGTCGTTTGTGTTGGCCGTCAGCGGGAATCGACCTCGGGTCACCGGGTTCGTAGCCCAGCGCGCTAACCGCCACACGACCGCAAAACACACACGTACACACGCTTGCATTTGCTTGCACAAGTGGAAATTTAAATAACGGCACTGTTGACTTACACATAATCAGATTTGTAATCATCGATGAGCTGCCATCATGTCGCATAATGAGCCATTTTGTAGCGCAAAGTCAAGCACTCGCGTGCATACAAATCCGGGCGCTGGAACGCACACATTTGCGAGTGTCTTTACACAGCAATCGGTGAAAGGGGAAGAGAGGATTTCTCAGTTTTGCAAGTTACCGTCAGAATGAGCAGGGGAAATATAAGCGCGTTAAAATATCGCATCTCTGCTCGGCCAACCGTGTTCTCACAGGGTTGTTTTTTTTTATTGTTTCAAGCATTACAGAACAATGCAACTCAAGCTTAGCGTAAAAAAAAAATCCCTTTTTTCAACGCTGTACTTTTAACTTGAAACTCACGTGCCGCCCGTGAAAGCCCCAAACGCATCGGCGGTAAATTTAATCATGACAAGTCTAGTGTCACCTCAGCTTGCCTCAGATCAAGATCTCCGTCTTCCCACCTTTGTTCACATCCTTTATCGCGCCGCTCTCTCGCCCCGCCGCCCCGCCGTTCTCTCTCGCTCCGACGTACAAGCACGCCGCCGCCGCGCCGCCGCCTTCGGGCTTTGCCGCTTCTGACGGTTGTGGCTCAGAGCTCCCCGATGGGCTGCGGGGAAGCGGGGCGAAGGTTGTGATCTGGATAGTACAAGTTTGGGATCTAATTGAGTGTCGGGTCTCCAATGGCTTTATCCAAAGTGCTTCTATGACCTGGAGCCATGCAAAGAGAGAGAGAGAGAGAGAGCAGGCAGCTCTTGTTCGTGTGTAACTTAAAGAATAGAAAATGTATCCTGATTATGTACTCGTGTAGGTTTTTGCGGCTCGCCGTGTGGGAATTGCTCTGCGTAGCTGCTCTATCGGGTTAGCTGTGTTTTGCGCGTTTCGTCAATGTGCCTCGCGACGTTTCGCCTCCCGTGTTTAGAGGCATCGTTAGGCGTTTCTGAAATTCCTTATTCCTGAACGAACAGCTACGGAGCGCAGTTCTCTTGCCCTATTTGTGAGATTGATTCGCAAAGGAATTCTGTTAGTCATCTGTTTACATCCGGGCAAAAATGATGTGAAGTGATGCGATGTTCACCTCTTGATTGGGATGCTAATTACATGGGGTGAATAAATTGCTGAGTGAAGCACAGAGGCTGTAGCCTGATTAAAGGTTTGGGATTTGGGGCTCCTCTGTGGTGTGGGGGCTCTCAGCACACATTTACTCGTAATCGCCTGGGTTGATGATCGGACTAAGTTGGTATTAATAATAATTATAATTTACAGCCCCTTGTCATTCCACTGCTGGGTGAAGGCTTCCCCAAGCATGTCGCTCGCGGTGGTTGTTTGGTTATATTTCATGCTGGCCTATCGATGTCGGAGCCATTTAGGGCTATTCTGAATATAACCCCCCACTGACGTTAGTCATGGTCGGCAGTCTGAGATCGCCAGGTTTAGAGCTGCGTTTTAAGATAACGATAGGTGTTCTTTACGTGAATTATTGACAACAGAGCATTTTTTGCCAAGCCAGCTAGCTATTGGTATAGGTCTCAATTATTGCCTCGTGGCTTATTTGAGCACGGGAGCACATCCTACCACTTACAAGTGTGCAAGTCGGATCTTCTTCTTTGCGATTCTTCGAAGCACGATGGCTAGCTTCTGGACATCGTCGTCTTTCAGCTTGGCTTCGAAGTGTTTGGTAGAAGTCGGATAATTCGATGCTAAGAGTACAATGCAGTTCACAATGAACAATAACAACCGTGGACAGGCGTTCAATTTAGAAGCCAATGGATCTGTCTGAGAAAGCACGAATGCAGTACATGCTGAAAAGGGAAAGAGCCTGATAGCAATAATTTTGTCGTCGAATGAGTTAATATAGAGTTTTTTTGGCATTGCTTATGGCAAAGCTTAATGCCCTTTTGTCAAAGCTGCCCTGCCAACGCTGGCAGTTAGGAATCCGTCTTTCTTCCTCGAGTCATTCAATTGGCTGGGAAAAAAAAAGTAAAAAAAACAGCTTGTAGGCTTCCATTATTTCATGATGTGACATTCCTTGGTCATGCCTGGGGTGGTTTTATGACCCAAGATAACTCTGTCATTTTTTTAACCTAAGCCATTTGACACTTTGAGATTTGTGACTGGCCATGTGCTCGACTCCGCGACACTTTGGAAATAAATAATTTCGTACGGAAAATCGATGATGCTTATTTAATTCAGCGGTTCAGTCGCGCTGTTCCGCCTTTGCCGTTTTAATGTAACATTTTGTTCAGAAAAAAACCGTAACTGGAGTATTGGCATTTTCAGAATTGTTTTAGCGATATTTCAATTTCAGCGTCTTTTTCAACCGCCGTTAATGTATGCGTGTGTGCGCGTGTTCGTTGGGGGGTGGGAGGGAATGAGTGACTGCAACTATACAAGTAGATGTTGGTAGCAATTTTGTTCTGGAGCACATGTTCCGCATTGCATAGCATGCCAGCAACGGTATCGGTAGAAAACTTATTTTGTTTTTATTAATAGAAGTGACATACATTCAGGTGCAAGTGCACTGTGACTCACCTCTCTTTACAAAACCTTTCCTCACTGTGCTGGTTTATGTGTGCGTTTTTTATTTCTTTACAAAATAAAAATAAAATTCTTCCCCCGTAATTTTTTTCTTTTACCCCTTTTGCTCATGGATGGCTGTGTACTGAATTGTCCGTTGAACTCTTGAATTGCTTTAACAAAAGCTCATAGCAAGCCAAGCCACCCACTTCCCGGTCCCGGCAGAGTGCAACTGTAGTGGCGTACTGTTGCGACCGTGCCATGTTTAAGCGTCTTTCTCCCCTCCCTTCTGTCACTTTCCCCCACCCCTGTGGACGCAGAGAGCCAGAGGGCATATCGGTTTGTTCAGGGCAAAGACTGGGGCTTTAAGAAGTTCATACGGCGCGACTTCCTATTGGACGAGGCCAACGGGCTGCTCCCGGACGACAAGCTGACACTCTTCTGCGAGGTGAGACCGCGTGCGCAGTCCCTCCGCACTTTTCCCACAACCCCCCTCACCCCGCTGCCGCCCCTCCGCACCATCCCTGCTCGCTCGCCGCACGAACGCAGCAGTGTGTTCCAGCCGGGGTATACTTCCCCCCCCACCACCCTTCCTTTTTGCATCGCGTTACATCGGATAAAAACTATCCGTCATCGCGAACAGATGCGTTTTACGGACCCCGGTACGATCAAGGGTCACGATTCGTGTTCCAGCCAGTGTTCGTTCTGAGCGAGTCTGGGCCTCTGTGGAGTCGGAAAAGATCGTCCAAAGCCACGCGCGTGTGCGTTTTCGTCTCCCCTCCCGGCGCTCGCCCGGACCGGCGGTTTTGCGGGATGCGTGCCCGCGTGTGAATCTGCCCAATTAGTTTTTTTCCCCAAATTGTCCGCGCAGGTTTGAAAGTAGTCCCTTCGACGCACGTCGTACCGCGTGCACGTGACGAGTCGCTGTAAACAGAGGTTTTAAAAGACGTGCGTTACCTCAAGTCCCGACGATTTTTTTATTTTTTTCCCTTTTACAAACTAGCATACCTAACCAATCAACAGCTCGTTTCTTCAGGGATATATCGTGTTTATCGCGAGCGTCGCAGAACGGGCACGCGCGCTCTTCGTGGCACTTTGCGCGCTCCCCGAGATTTGTTCGCCGGCGCGAGCGGCGCGCGTAACCAGTTTTGCGTGCTCGCGCGCGTGGGTTGGAAGTTTCTAACGATGGATGGCTGTGCTCTTGTCACTGCTAATTGGTAAATATTGGCCATTGGGGGCACCTGATTGATTCGGTCTCCTTTGGCAGCTGCGGTAGAATTAGAAGGAGGGTCCTTAATTGCTCCTTGATTGCGTGGCCGCTGTTCGAGGGAAACGGGAAAATTGGGTTTGACGCAAGAAAAATATTTCCCCGTTATAATGGGTATCGTGTAACGCTTGCCAAAGTTTAATTGAATTCCTTTGATTCATTGTGTGCAATGGAATCCTTTTTTGGTGTTTTATTTCAATAAGAGATTATAAATATGTTCATTAAAGTGCCGAACGTTTGAAATGTAAATAGAGCGCAAAACATGGCATACATATTTAAACAATTGTTGGATGTTTAAAGTGCCACGAAAGGACCTATTTTTTTAATCACCAGTGCTCCTTTTATTTACACGGTACCAAATATATAATAACTAAAATATTGCCAAGCTTCTAATATTTTATTTGATATATAATTTTTGGCAATATATCCTGAGGACTCAGACTTTATCCGTTTATTTCAAAACTTTACTCGTTGCTTTGAACAGTCACATTTAATCATTTCTGGAACAATTATTGCTGTTAATTTTAGATATGAGCACATGGGGAAAAATGCCTTCCAGTATGTAAAGGTTTACATGTAAATAAAAACTGGAAATGAAACTTATCCTCACGAATTACACATTTCTGCACGCTGTTACTTAAACTTGTCGGATTTTACAGGCCACTTTAAATTGACGTTGATGTTTGTGAAGTGAAAGCTAATTCCCTTAAACGCACGTCTAGTAACTCGCGCAATAATTTCCGTTGCAAACGTTCTGCCAAAATCACAACAAAGAGTTAGAGGAAATTCTGGCAGTTCCCTCGCAGACAATGGTGCCCCTCTGCCTTAATAGTCTTGCAATTTGCAAAGACGTTCAGCAAGGGCTGCATTTGCTTTCTCTTGTTCCTAAAAAGGCACTCAGCTTGAGCCAATACACTCGCCTTGACCAACATATTATTACAGTGCCTGTTAATTTGCACTTCCGTGTCTGTACCGCATCTGTTGTTCCTTTACCATGAATGTAGAGTGTCAGTAGATTGCACACATTTATTTGTAGTGATTCCATAATGGGCGGTTTGAGTGAGCTCATGAGAGGAAATACAACGTACAAGCATCTGACCCTTCACTCATCCTGACACACACACACGTGTCAGCATTTGTCGGATGAAAGCGGAGGGCACTGAATTACAGATTCCTTTAGCCTTTTTCCGCAAGCGGTTTCAAATGATACACACGAGGCCGTAATATATTTGTTAGGCGAACATTTTTTTTTTCCAGTGTGCGATTTTAATTGCACGGTGCAATGAAGCTATCAAAGCCTCCACCGTGTGTTTGCATTCGACCGGAGTGGAACATTAAATCAGGTTGTCGCTCATTCGTTTTGCTCGCTTGACCGTGAAAAAAAAATGCTTTCGGCCTACACAGGCGCAGCGGTTTAGTATCTGCCAGCGCTTTGAGTCTTTACATTAAAGCGGACATTATTATTGCCGTTTGGTTTAAAAACCCACAGCTCTTTAATAAAGCGCACTGCGGTTGGCGTGTTAGCGACGGATGCTCGTCCCCGGGGAGATCTCGTTTCCACGGCGCAGATGGTACACGCCAGTGCAAGTAACGAATGCGCGCGGTTGCGACTCCCGCAATTATTATTTTTTTGCGTGGCAGTCATTGGCACCTGCTTGCCGCGTCATGCTAATCTGCCTCTGGTCTGCCTCTGCGAAAGATTTTCGTCGCCTCGTACCTGGTGAAATAAAGTGCGTCGGTACGAGCGTTGGGGTCGTTACACCTTTCTTGCGCTGCCCGTTTCTTCGCGTGTGCACGTCGTAGATAAGCCGGGGGTTTCGTCTTGTCGACCGTTCGCCGTTTTGTTCAACCACGCGGCGCTATCTGTTTTTAGAAGATATTTGAGTCAAACTAATTTACGCGCAAAACCAGCAAAGTGTGCGCCGTCTGCGGAAAAGCAGATGTTAAGGACCCTGACATATCGTCTGGTGGCAGCGAGCTATTATTTACTCGGGTCGTAGCCTAAGCACCACATTTGACAAATGACCCACAATTAAATTGCTAAAATAAAATAAAAGATGTGCCTCTATAGATATGTTTAGCGAAGCCTTTCTTGCCAACCAGATAATGAGTCTCTATGGGCCATCACATAAAAGGAAGTAAAATTGATGTGTATACCGAAAACCACAGAGCACCATCCAACCTCTTGCACTGATGTCATCCGTTGGGAAATGCGTTGCCTACGGAGCCAGAGGCACCGCGTATTTTTGGAACGTGTCCTATGGTGGTCGCCCATCCAAACAGTGACCGACCCCAGCGTTACCGAGCAGTCCATAGTCTGATGCAATTAAGCCGTGAAGTGGCAGGTATGGCTGCGGGCAGAAAAATAGCGTTCAGATAGGATTAATATTTTTAAAGTGCGCCGTATGCTTTATGCTGAAATCCTGCTTTGGAACGTTCATTCCGTAGTCGTAGAAATCGTTTTGAAACAAATACCCTCACGTGCAAATGTGGAAAAGTATTAGATGAGGTCATTTCTTGTTGTTGCTTCGTCCGTTGGACCATGTTAGTTGAAAAGTTACAAACGCGCTCTCGAAATGGCATTGCCACAGTGTCTCGACGCACTGTGAAACGAAACTCTGGGAGAACGTTTGTATTAATTTTTTTATTTTTTTAATAGCCTTACTCCTCGTTTGTGCACATTTGTTCATCACTGGCAGTGAGCTGGATGTTACGAGCAAAGGGCACATTTTGGCAGCCACTGGGTACATTTTGAAAAGGCACTGTGAGTCCTGTGCACAAGTGCATTTTCTGTAAACACTCTCTTCCAAGGAACATGTGCTAAACGATTCTATACTCGATGTGTTTTTTTTTCCGACACTCCTTTGGGCTTTTGAGTCGTTGGCGATACATTTATGTTCTTGCCCTGTCTGTCTGTACATTTAAACAGACTGCTTGTAGGGATGATAGCTAAGTTGGCAGGACTTTTTTGACAGGTATGAAAACCTGTGACGACAGCGTTAAATGAATGTAAAATGAATGTCCTTTTCCATTTGTTGATGAAAATGGATCATCATCAGATCAGGAAACAGACACCTGTCAGGGACGTGTTGATGGCTAAGAAAAGTTAGTGGGCTCGGGCTGGCCATCGCTGAATGAGAGACTGTGGACGAGACTGGCAAGGGAACGGCAGCCAGATGACGGAACGACCCTGAGAGCATGTTCGCCGCGGAGTTATAGCGATGACATCAGTTCAGTGAGACTGATCGTGGCGTCAGACAACAATGAGCGGTGGCAAGCGGTGTGGGCAGAATTTCATCCAACAGTGGATCGACAGTGGCTTCTAACGACAGTGCTGGTCAATGTTGATAATGATGAAGATAATATAATACATTAATGGATTGTGTGTTTTTAAGGGACCATTGAAACTTGTAGTGCCGACAGATGGGTTTGACGTGCTGATAACATCTCATGAATGCGAAACCCATCTGCTTCTCCCAGTGCTGCCCGATGACCTTCTTAAAGGTCCGCTACCCAGAGTTGAGCATTTTATTATTTATAAACGCATGTATAAACATAGTTAAGCAGTATTATCGGAATCATAGTAAAGTTGCAAAATTATTGCCGCTGCATAAGATAACTACTGTTTAACTTCCCACAAAACGATTCCCATTGCCATAGGAATGTGGAATTTCCACCGCTGGTTTGCGCCCGTTATTGGGGATGAGCACCATCTCTAGGTGACGTAACACACCGTGGTTGCTTCACTCCGCGATGAAACAGCCAAAACATTAATTGGCCGATAACATAATAATATATATAGTGCCTGACGCAGTGCCTGGCGAGTGTTGGCGCTGGCTAACCACGTGACTGCCTTCTAGAACCTCGCCTCTCTGCGGTGTATTTGCACCTCTGACTCATTTGGTCTTCGATTCATGACCATGGACATTGAACGAATACTGTGTAATATTATTATTATTTACTCCAGTGTAGGTGATTGGCAGGTTGAAAATGTATTTTTATAAATATAGCCCAAAACGAATCCTGACGAGCAGGGTAATTGGGCCCCGTGGGCCAGGTCCAGCCCGACAATACATTTTTTCCAGACCGTAAAGAGTAATAAAAAATCAACCAAATTATATTGAAAACAATTTGGTTGATTTTTGGCCAATGTTAAAATTCACCCGTATTTTTACACAGGCCTACACCGCTCTAGTCTACTATAATTGTTACGTGTTTGTGCACGGGGAAGGGGGATTTGGAGAGGGAGCGTGGATTGTGACCAGTTTGTGCAGTGCTAACATCTGCACCTCACAGATAGAAAGTCCTGCCCGTGGTGGTTCAATTCTCTCCTCGGGCGTCTTTCTGTATGGAGTTAGTGTGTTCTCTCCCCCCGTTTTACATGGGTTTTCTCCGGGTTGTCAGGTTTCCTCCCACAACTAAATAACACTCATTAATTAATTGGCCGATAACATCATAATATATAGGACGCGGTGTCTGGCACATGTTGGCACCGGGTAACCGCGTGGCTGCCTTCTTCCCTCCCCCGCCTCTCTGCGGGTTCCTCGCGCCTCTGAGCCTTTTCTCTCTTCGAACGAATCGTTTCTGAATTGAATGAATACATGTGCGTTCTATATCGCAGCTATTATTATTTATTACGTAGTGTAAAGATGTGTTGCCATTACATATTTCCGCTTTTGAAAACCAGCCAGGATGATCCGAAAGGTTGGCTAAAACCTGACGTCCCGTAGCAGAGTAATGGAGCCTATTTGGATATTGGCAAATGTGTTTCGCTTTCAGAGCTCCCCCGCCGGCCTCCGTCGCCGCTATTGGAATACTTCCCAAGACAAACGTCCGCTGGAAAAGCGTTGCATAATCCACGTGCACGCGTGATGTTTGCCTAGCTTGTCCATTGTGCAATGAATGCACCGTCGGAGAATAACGGCGCTTGCATTGGCCGCCGTGTCACGGGGAAATCGATGGTGGGAGAGGCCTAGAGAAAGACGGATCAAAGGCTCGACTGACAGCGGCACTGGACAGAATAGGCGCATCGTGGCCGACTCGTCGGCGGGAGCAGTGACGCGTGGTATGACGGCAACAATTGGAGAGCCCTTGATGGTTGCTCTTCAAAGCTGTGTCGAGAGTTCGCCCTCTCTTCCTCGCGACGTTTCGCCTCCCGCGTTGGAAGCATCGTCAAGCGTTCGTCGTAAGCGAAACGTGGCCGCATTCCCTCTCCCCCGCCTCTCTGCAGTTTCCTCTTGCCTCAGAATTGTTTTGTCTTCGAACGAACATCTTCGACATCGAATACGCGCGGCGCATTATACGTTGAATATACGCGCCGCATTTTACCACATAACCGTTGCTATTAAACCTGGATAAATGGTGTTATCGTTGTTGCCAGTGTCCTTCCATAGGCTGGACAGAGGTTAGGGAACAGTGGGCAGCACGGTGGTGCGGTGAGTTCCGCTGCTGCCTCAAAACAATAAGTGCCCTGGGTTCGATTCCTGGCTCGGGCTCCTTTCTGTGTGGAGTTTGCACGTTCTTCTTGCTCCAGACTGTGAGGGGCTTCTGGCATCTGTTGAGCTTCTGGACATCGTCTTTCAGCTCCTCGGCTTCGAAGTGTTTGGTAGAATTTGCAGGTAATACCAAGTATTACTTGACGGGGATCGCGACGTGAACGCTTCTACCTTGATCCCCCCCCCGCCGTAGGTGAGCGTGGTGCAGGACTCGGTGAACATTTCGGGCCACGCGAGCAGCACCATGCTCAAGGTGCCCGAGTGCCAGCTGGGCGAGGACATCGGCCTGCTGTGGGAGGCGTCGCGCTTCACCGACTGCTCGCTATGCGTGAGCGGCCGCGAGTTCAAGGGTCACAAGGCCATCCTCGCAGGTAGGGTGGCGCACTGGTAACATCTGCGCCTCACGGCAAGAAGGTCCCCCGGGTTCGAATCTCGGCTCGGGCGCCTTTCTGTGTGTGTTTTCTCCCCCTGTTCTGCGTGGGTTTTCTCCATTTCCTCCCACTACTTAAAAAAAACCACTCGAATTATTTGGCCGATAACATTTTTATATATAGAAAGCAGTGTGTGGCAATATGGCGCCGGCAAAACCGCCTGGCTGCCTCCTCCGCCTCTCTGCGCTTTCCTCGTGCCTGAGTCGTTCTCTCGTCGAATGAGTACCTTCGACAGTGAATGAATATGTGCGTGTTATAAATGTAAAATTATTATTATTATTACAGCAGAAAAATACCCAGTGACAAAAAAAAACCTTTACACGTAGCATTGCTCACATTTTTCAAATAATACATCCATCCATTTTCAGAAACCGCTTAATCCTGTACAGGGTTGCGGTGAGCTGGAGCCTATCCCGGCAGACACAGGGCGCAAGGCAGGGGTATACCGAGGATGGGACGCCAGTCCATCGCAGGGATTTTTCAAATAAAATAGTCCAAAATACACAGCATTGCACACATGTTTGAAGTAACCAGGTAAGATTAAGGTCGTGCATTACGATAGTGGAAAAAACTAAAGCATATTAAAGGTAACATTCAAATTTAAGAGGGAATAGTGCAAAAATTGGAACCTTTAGAACACGAATCAAGATTAGCAATCACAACTAGGTGAAGCCCATCTTCGCGAGCTGAGCCGCAACGGGTGTCTCGCGGCGATCTTTGATATTTTTTTAAGGGGTGTAGGGGGGCGGCGCTTTTGTCGATTAGATGTCGTGAGTCTCGAGAGCCGCCACGCCGTTCGCAAGACGAGCGTAATGCAGTCCTCCTTAATGCAGTTATGTTATATAACAGCGAGGTTAACTAAATAGAAGGCTGAACGTGCAATATAACGATATAGGTGTATTAGGAACTGCTGGGTCATTTTGACTGCATTTATGGCGGATTATGAGTGTGCTGTGTTAGATGTTGCCTGATGGCAAAGGCAGTTCACTGCCTTTCCCGCATTGCTTTGACCCTTTGTCATACCTGCTCTCTTCCCAGGTCTTTTCCATGAGTGCTGTGCTAGTGTCTAGAATGTCCGCTGAGTTGTTTACAAGGCTGGAATTTTTGGTTTTGTTTCGAAGTTGCTAGAGGTTCTATTAAAAATCATATTTCTACCGGTACCTGTAGTTAATTTTTTTAACGCAGGTTGCTGTTAATCTTTGAGTTGTAATCGCGAGTTTGCACACACTCTGCTATGCGGAAAAAGCGGGTTTGGTTCATTTGGTAAAGTAAGTCGCGCTTAAAGTGCTTCATAGGTTAAACTTGTGATAGTGACATGAGTTATGTTTGCCATTAATACGAATGTAAATTCTGTTTTGCAAGTTGACTGCATGCAATGCAGCCCAGCTGTACTAACGTAACACTTGCAGGGCCCATGTGCTTGTGAGATTCAATTCTGCACCCAGCAAGATATGTGGGGGGGGGGGTTTGTTTTGGCAAAATTGCCTCCCACAAGGTTTTCATAACAAAGACAAAGATCCCCATATAGACTTTAACATACTATTGTGACGAGCGCTGTTCACAAGCACCTATGAAGTCCGGCGCACGGCACACGACGGAGGTGGTGACCGTCACAGCACAGAATTGGACAATTATTAATTTTCTGAATGTTTCTTTTTCAGCCCGATCTCCGGTCTTCAATGCCATGTTTGAACACGAAATGGAGGAAAGCAAACTGGTACGAAGAATACACTCCCATGCCACCAATACAACAACAAAACGCGGAGCATTTTTTACACTTTTATCCGGCGGCAGAGATGTGAAGCTCGTCGGTCTGAGGTTGTGATTTTTGTTTCCACGACCGTGAAATGCCGCCAATGTTTCCTGCTGCATCCCCCACATTGCCCGGGTTGAGTACACCAATCATTGACTGCGTCTGTCAAAACGCTTTCACGCTTCTAGATAGACGTTCGCTCATCGTGGTTAATTTCACGTTGTTAAACCCCCCCAGTTTCGTATCGACGTCGGTTTTCACGGATCGCTGTATCAGAATTGCCCGCGACAGCCGCTCTGTCGGGCTAGCCGTGTCGAGCATTCCTGTCTTTCGCGACCTCTTGCCTCCTGCGGTGGAGGCATAGCCAGTTAAGCCTGGGGGAGAGAGGAGGAACGCGCGACACGGCTATCCCGAAAGAACAGCTCTTGAGATAAATTCTAACCCAGTTTTCTTTGTAGACGTTTCACGTAAAATGTTTCCAAGAAATATATACCGATACCATTCGGGTCGTGCGGCTTTCATCCAGCAGTGGCTGATAGTGATCACTGAATGATGAATAACATATAATTGGCCCGTAGCACACGAGGACAAACGTCTTTGTTTCTCGGTTGCCAGGGAAACTCATTATCGTCTACAGATGGGTTTGACATGTTGATATCTTCATCCAGTTTGCTTTGTAAATATTTCACACAAATGTTCACAGTCAAGCGTACTATAAACCTCTCTTGCAGCCAAGCCAGAATAATAGTCTGCAAAGCTCGTAATGACAATTGCTTTCCAAAGATGTTCTTTCGGGATAGCCGTGTCGAGCTTTCCTGCTCTCTCTCGACACGGAAAGCAGTGGTCGCGCGTCAAGCCGTGAAAAACCTACAACATTACAGAGCTCGTCCTCTCCGACTACGATGCCATTTAGATAGAGATCGATGGATGTTTATTATTACATCAGAAAAATACCCAGTGAGCTTGCAAGCTCTTTACGGGAATTCTGCGACACATTAAACATGCGCTTTGCTGACGATTACAATATATACAAGATTTATAAATAACAAATTTTTACATCAACCAACAACAAAAAAAACATTTACACATTGCATTGCACTCAGTTTTCAAATCAAATTAGTCCGAGATACATGTTTTTTCTGCCGGTGTCTCGCTCGTGTCTCGCTCGCAGAACCGCGTGGAGATCCACGACGTGGAGCCCGAGGTGTTCATCGAGATGATGCGCTTCATCTACACGGGCAAGGCGCCCAACCTCACCAAGATGGCCGACGACCTCCTGGCGGCAGCGGACAAGGTGCGGCGCGCCACCCGGCCCCGATCGCGCTCTCATAGACAGAATAGATTGATGTGTATTATTATTACAGCAGAAAAATACCCAGTGAGCTCGCAAGCTCCTTTACGGGGATTCCTGCGACACAGCAAACGTGCGTTCGATAGGCGCTACGGAGTCTCGTGTTCAGAAGCGGTTACTACCCACGAGCGTAGCGCCTCCGCGATTGTTTTGACCGTAAGGAGGTGCGGACGTGAATCGGCTTGCTTACGAAAGGACAGGGCCCGAGACATCTTGCTGACTAGGTTAATTGGCTTGCTGTGTTGGTTCGATTAGTGTCGGGAATGTTTGCTGCGCTGTGCTGCTTGCGTTGTGTGGTGAGGATCGGCGGATAAGGAGTTTGGCGTTCGTGTAGGCGCGTGACGATTAGTATACTAACGGCACGTGCATCGAATCGTGTTTGTAAGAATACATCGATCTACGCAGTCATTTAATAAGTGGCGTGTTAGACAATGGAGACAACACACGACGCAAGCAACGAGACGGCACAAACGAGGCAGATGATACGAGCGAACTGATGCTTACGAGATAAAAATTATATACAGGATGTACCAGAAGTCTGGACCTAATAGGCAGGTGTGTTAGTGTTAGTCTAACGCCAAGAATACGTCGCGTACATTTTCCAACGAGTCCAGACTTTTGATGCACCCTCTATATAGATCTCTCGTGTTGAATGCTGACAGTTCCTCGAATGAGAACTGTCGAGCGCGGTGCCTCTGCTATGACCGCGCTGAAGTTAGCGGACGGTCTGCCCCGACCGACACCCCTTGCATCGACGCGCTGGATCGGTTCCAAAACAGCCTCAAGACTAATTCTTATCAAATAAGCCATGCATTAGCAGCAGTTGTGTTTATAGATCTGCGGCCGTTTGCCTCGCATGTTAAAGCAGTTTTGCGTGCGCATCAAATCGTAATGACATGTGAAGCACATTAAAAGTATTAATGTCGATGATGTGGTAATGATAATGATGATGGTGAGTCGGGGGGGAGTAAGTGAAGCGGGGAGAGCAAGTGGCATTGCGATGAAGTAATAACTAATAATAAATCTAATTTATAACGCGCACATATTCATTAAATTTGCGAAGGTATTCATTTGTAGAGAGAGAACGACTCAGGCGCGAGGAAACCGTGGCGGGGGGGGGGTTGGGTGGGAGGCGAGTCAGCCATGCGGTTAGCCAGTGCTTACCCGCCAGACATTGCGCCCTATATATTATGACGTTATCGGCCAATTGATTAATGAGTGCTTGTTAGATGTGGGAGGAAACCGGAGAAACCCAGTGGAAAGCCACGCAGAACAGGGGGAGATCACACACAAACTCCACCCAGAAAGGCGCCCGAGGCGGGAACCACACCACCTTGGACGGAACTTTATTTCTGCGAGGCGCGGATGTTACCGCTGCATAGCCACGCTGCCGGCCGATTTAGCGACATTTCAATTCAACTTTATTGTCAATTCTGCCATATGTACAGGACATATCGAGGATCGAAATACCGTTTCTCTCAGACCCCGGTGTTGGCCTATACATGGACTGGAACACAACAACAAGGGTTTAAAAATACTAGGATAAAAAAACCCAAAATACTACCAATTTTTGATATTTACAAGTTAAGCTAAGCAGGGGGTCGGTGGGGTGGGGACAATAACAAGGCACAGATCTAGAAAAAAATATATATTTACAACAAATATAGTGCAAATAGAACTAATGTAGTGCAGATATAGATGAAAAGCTGTGCAAGTAATATGCCGTCTACAGGACGAGTAGTTAGCAGCAGTTTTTGTCGCGTTCTGGACAAATTGGTTAGTTCCGCGTGTCGGCGTGTGTGTTGTGCGTCGTCCTCGCCGTTGCTGCCCCCGTCGCTGACCGCGAGTCTCGTCTCCCCGACGGCAGTACGCGCTGGAGCGCCTGAAGGTGATGTGCGAGGAGGCGCTGTGCCTCAACCTGTCTGTGGACAACGTGGCCGACACGCTGATCCTGGCCGACCTGCACAGCGCCGAGCAGCTCAAGGCCCAGGCCATCGAGTTCATAAACAGGTGAAGCCGCGTGGCGGGCGCCCGCACACACGGCGGTGCCGTCGTCGCCGCCACCGCCGCCGCCGCGACACAAACCGACAACTCGAGTTCTGTTGTCGTCGCGATGATGCGGTTTGCGTGTTCGAGTGAATCCTAGGAGTGATTTCACATGGAGTCCGGCACGCCTGTTAGGGTCTCCCTTGGTGACCAGGTCTGGGGGGAGGTGCCGGACAAATAACGATCCGAACACCGTCCGACTAAAGGAGGTTGGCGTCACGAAGGGCATCCGGCCGTAAGATTCTGCTCCAATACCCCCGCCTTTGGGGGGCAACCAGTTAACCCAGGTAAACCTGGATAGCAACAGTTTAAACTAGCAGCAACAACAATAGCAAAGATGTGACATTGCAGTGGCTTTTACGGGTAATGGTATGACGGTACAAAGTAAGGCGCAACCCAAAAAACAAATAGCTCTTGTCTGTGAGATTCCTACCGTGACTCGGTGTTATGAAGGACGCCCAGTCGAAGACAAAGTTGAAGATTACAAATCGCGGTCTGGCACCGCATTGTTGCATATTTAAACGCACGGGAGCCGCATCACACTGGCTTCCCCGGCACACGACAGTCGTGTTTATTTCTGCGATGTCAAAGTCTTGTTTGTCTCATTAAAGAGTGTAGCAGCTTGGGACAGACGGCGCAAGCGTGTATCCGAAGGAGCTGCGTGTTCTTTGAGTGGCGCCGTTTAAAAACAACACGAGGCTAACACGGCGGCGCCTTGCTATTTATGCGGCGGAGTGGCGGAGGTGTTACTCCTTAATGAGCCACGGCGAAGGCCGGCACAACGCGTGACCCGTTTAGTGGCTGGGATTTGTCGACGTGTCGGATCATCGGCGAACTCGACGACACCCTGCGCAAACAAGCCGTGCCATTCGTGTCACTGTTACTTCTATTAAAAGCGCTCATTGCTCGCTAAGAGCGGCGCGCGCGCGTGCGAGCACGCGCCTAGCAGCGGCCTCGGCGTTCTAACGCGGCCGCTCTCCACGTTTGTTCCGCACGCGTGCCGCCACCGGGCCTTTGCCGGAGGCGCGGTGCCCTCGAAGAAAACGCACGGCTGCCCCCCGGCTGCCGTCGTTCGACGGCGATTGGTACAAAGAAGAATTAGCTCGCGATCAAAAATAATTAGACGGAATGTGAGGTCTGCCACGCTCTTCCCAGTTGGCGGAGCGCGTTGGGCGCGCCGTGCGGATTGTTGGGTCCCCGCCACGCGGAGCGCCCGTCGCCTAGTAACCGGGGCCCTCTCTCCTCGGCAGCTGCGGAGCCGTTAAACAGTTGTGCTGGAGGGAGTGCAGATTAGAACGGTGGCGAAAAAAAAGTAAGTGGGAGGCTCGCTCGTCTGGCACGTTGACGTGCAATAATGTGCCCGTGTCTTTTATTATTGTGCGCGTGGGGGAGGGCAGAGCGGAGCGCTGCGGATAGTTGATCTCGCCGACCTATCGCCGCACGCGCAATAAAAGTTAAGTCGTCACGCGGAGAGATATTCGAGTTGTACGTGCTGACCCGTTCGGCAGAGAGTTGAGACTCTTGGAAAGTTTGATACGTCGCGAAACTTTTATTGAGAACAGAAACGCTAGACTGCAGCGATGAGCGCGTTTCAAGGGAAGCGAAAGAAGAAAAAAAAAACCCCTCCAATAATCCGCAAACAACTGTAAAAAGTCACATTTTATAAAAGCGCTGCGTACGCTTGAGGGCAAACGGCTCTGGCGGTTACCACACTAAGCAAGCCACGCTAATGAATTGTTACAGCTAATTAGTCACGTCATTATCGCCGCGTGCGTAACAAAAATGTAAATGTATTTGCCGCGCGCGATGGCGCACCGTGCCTGCGATCGAGCGACTCGGAGGTGCGCCGCGGCCGGGTCGTGCGGGGGATTTTGGCCATCGCCACCGCCGTGTTCATACGAAGTAGCAGCAAGATTGCCGAGTCTCGCGTCCGTGTGTGTGGCTGGTCGCTCTTTTTTCCCCGGTTTCTCCGGGTTCCTTCGACACACGGATGCCGACGATAGTAATCGGCCTCGTCGAGTCTTCGACGAGGCCGATTAGTACCGCGTTTGATTTGCGTTACGCAAAATTCGTTTTCCCCGTTCTTCCGTCGTTCGTGATTGCACGGTTCGCCTACGAGCTGTGAAATTTACTTTGCGTTCCCAGACGCGCGGATGCATTTCTAATTTCGATACGGGAGCTTGTCAGCCCGTCTCTCCCGGCAGAGACGCTCGTCGTAGCGTCAACGGGCTCTCGCGCAGTCGCGAGGTAATTATTCTGTCACGTCTCCGGTGGGCCTCTCCGAGCCTCTCCCGGGTAAATCGCAGAACCTCGCATCGAGGGTAAACGCGGTCGCAAACCCGCGCCCGCCGTGCTTCGCGATTGCGCCGTTCCGTCGGCGGCACGCGCCGGCCTCGGGCCGCCCGTGCCGGCGGCTATATTTGGCGTGCCAGCGGAGCGTCGGCGCGTCGCCCGCGTCTTGGCGCTCGCGCCGCCGCCGATTGATGTACGAACCGGGGGGGCCTGCGGGATGCAGTCCATAGCTCACGCGCGGTCGATGGCTGTCGCCCGAAGAATACTCCCCGGGGAGCCGGATTTTCAGTGTTTGCGCGCGCCCCCCCCCAACTCCCCCTTTTTCATCGTTGCGCCCCGATGTGCTGAGCTCACTCAGCGTCGCGCCGTCTCAATTTAATTTGCCTCTCTCCGCCGCCAGTAACCCTTTAATCCCCTTTCGGTCAGCTTCATTTAGCGCCTGGTGGGCGCCGCTGTTGTGCATTAATTACGGGGCGAACATTTTTTTTTTGTGCTGTTTAGGATAACGGCTGTTGGCTCGCCATGGGGCGGACCAACCTCGGTAGGCGGCGGTTGTTGTTTTTGACCCCGAAGGTTCCGTCATGATGGCGATGATGATTGCACCATACCTGTAAAGTGAAATTGCGAGCAGAAGCCCCGATTGCTCTTAACTAAATGTCGTGCTTTATAGCGGTGACCATAAGTTACACGTTCCTTTGAACAGTAATAGCACTCCCGTAGGGGAGCCATTCAGAGTGTTTGCGGCCTGTGTACCTGGTGTTTGTGCCATGCATGAGTCATGTCAGTCAGGTAAGCCGTGGCACTTGGCTCTTTCCCGTGACCTCCTTCCAGCAGCAAGCCTTCAACACTGCCTGTGAATCGTTACAAATAGTCGGGCTGAGCAGATTTTGACAACGCGTCCGCGGCTCGCCGCCGAAAACGGTCAATTTTACGGTGGATTTGAAGCATTAACACATTTGATGCCTGTTTAGCCGGTTGTAAACACTACATTGCGAGCCTCTCCAGTAAGACCTTAACCACGGCGAACGTGAGTAAACGTGACATTTACGAGCAATCGATTCGGCCGTGCAACCGCATTCTCATTGAAGTGCCCCGCGTTGCTGAAACGGCCGGGAACCGCCGCACGCCACCGCCGCGTCGCCCCTAACGTGCGTCGCCTCTCTCCCACAGCCACGCGGCCGACGTGATGGAGACTCCGGGCTGGAAGGCCATGATCCGCTCTCACCCGCACCTGGTGGCGGATGCCTTCCGCGCGCTGGCCACAGCCCAGTGCCCGCCGCTCGGCTTCCCGCGCAAGCGCTTAAAGCAGTCGTGAGAGGGCGGGCGCGCTCTCCCGCTCTCAGCACCGTGCCTTCCTCCTCCTCCCCTCGCCGTGTCCGTCTTGTGCGCGTGTGTCCCCCCCCCACGGTCCCCCACCAGCCCCCCCTCCGCCAACGCTTCACCGGGATTTCGTTGTTAGGATCGCGTTCGTTGTAAAGTTGCGAAAAAAAATTTCGCTCCTCGTTTCTTTTTATTTTAACGTATTAACATTGCCGACGACGGTGCGGAGGAGAAACAGGAAGAATGCCGGCGACGGAACGCTTCGCTTTGCTCGAGGGCCGCGACGGCGCGCCGGCTTGAGCGCCTCCGCGTCGTCGGAGGCGTCCGGTCGCGGAGGAGCTTCCGACGAGAAGGTCGACGCAGCGGCGGGGTGAAGCCGGGCGGCTGCGGGCGAGAATCGCGAAACCCGCATCGTGGAATCCGCGCCGCGGGAAACCGCGACGGCGACGAAGGTGGCCCCTCCCCCTGCTCGACTCAAAGTAACGCGCGCGAGAGCAGCGTTGCGGGAAGCGGATCGCTCCACGCAACACACTGAACGCTCGGACCGCCAGCTCTCAACGACGGGATTGCGGAAGCTCTTGCGAGCGTCCGGGTGAGCGCGGTGTGCTTGGCCTTACAAGAACACGCGCGTTTACACGCGTAGCGGTCGTTTTAGTCCGTCCGTCCTTCCCGCCGTGCCGTCTCGACGTCCACCAACGCACGTCTTGGCGGGGAGCGGTTTTATCTCCGGACGCGAGCACCTGTCGCCCAGCGCGCGGCTCCCGACGTGCCGCCCCCGCCATCGCCGCCTTCTCCTCCGCACGCGTCACAAGTTGCTTTTCGAATGGATTCTTTATTTTGCGTCGGAGTACGCAGCGTGGTTTAGTACAGAGTTCAAAAATCGTCGCAGAGAAAAAGAAAATGGAAGCTACTGCAACGTTTTTTCTTCCCCGCGTTGAGGCCCGTTTGGAGTTCCAAAATGTCTAAGTCGAGAAAACAAAAAACGACCGTTGAAACCACCCATCCGAATTCCGTTGTCAAGACGCGGAAAATGTGAGGGGGATTATAACTCCTGACGCCGTTTGTAAAAATTGCACTTTTAAAATGTGTTCCATCGCCGCCATCACGGAGTGGAATCAGATACGAGTTTCAAACTAAAAAAATTTTTTTGACGAAAACGTCCAAAAAATATTGACTCGACAGGGCTTTTGTAAAACGGCAACCACCTCGACAGCAGACGGGCCCCCGGCATCGAGCGCTCTCAACGCCACCGCCGCTCCTGCCGCTGCTTCTGCTAATGCTCCACGACGCGCGCCGGGCCTCCCGATGGAAACGGTCGGCTCACATCTGGCCCCCAATGGTCCGTGAAGTTTAATCTCGCGCGTTCGGTCCAAGCGAACGCCGCCCGCTGTTTCTGCCCCCCCCCCACCCCCCCATCTAATTTTTTTGTTTTTATAACCTGCGCCGTTTTCACCCGCGCGAGTGGTTTAAGCCGGGATATTCCTGCTGGGGCGGTGCCACCGAGTTGGTAAACTATTTCTTCCAAAAGTGTAACCGAGCTCTCGGCGGCCGCTCGGGGTTTTGATTGGAGTGTATTGGCTCTTTTTTGCTGTAAGCGTTGCGTCGATGTGACGCCACTCTCCTCGCAGCGTCATAGACGGCTATGCGTGTAATTTGTGTCTCTATGGTTTTTGTATTTATCTTGGATAGACTCAGTTGTAATCCGGGGATTTCCTCAGTTACGTTGCACATCTCATCAGATTTTGAAGTTGAGAATGAGATGTTATTGAGATAAGTGGATTTTCTCTTTTTTTTTTCTACCTTGCCTTCCACTTTTATATCAGAAAGAAGTAGATTGGATTTGCAAAGCGTTGACATGTTTGCAGGTTTTGTTATTTTCGTCGGTCACGACGTGGCGTCGATGACATTCATCGAAGTGGTCTGGTCACAGGGCCACAAAGTACAAACACACTTTAGAGCGTGTTGACTTGGCGTCGTGACCGCGGTAGATTGCATTGAAAGAAGAAAAAACAACAAACGTCGCATTAGTTTCGCCAACAATTATACCTGGCGAAACAAGCTTTGAAAGTTTGAACTTATTGATTACTTTGGGTTCAGCGAGCGGCGGCAGCATCTTAAGTGAATTGTTATGCAATGGGAATACACAGACGTGGCGTATACTTGATGGAACAAACACAAGGATCCTCCTCGCGGCCGCACGAGATATCGAATAATCTTTGTTTATTTTTATTTTCACTGCACAACGTCCTCTTCATCTCTGAAACCCTAGCGCATTTTAGGGCATTATTTTACGGTTTGGAATTAGCCACCGTGAGGCTTGGGGGGGGAGGGGTGGGGGGGTGAGAATTTTCTTCGAGTTTAAGAGCCATGCTCCGCTCGCCCCGCCGAGCGCGGGTCGGAGCGCTCGTAGGCCGGAGCGACGCGTTTAAGAAAACCGCCGGCGGCAGCCTGTCAGCCGGCGGGGGAGACTTTGCGAGGGTACGTTCTTTCGGGATAGCCGTGTCGAGCTTTCCTGCTCCTGGCCCCCTCGCGACGTGTCGCTTCCCCCCCCTCCACGTTGGAGGCACCGTCATTAGTCTGATGGCGTCACGGCTATCCCGAAAGAGCGGCTCTCGAGAGCGACTCTCGCGCGTCGAGCCGTGAAAACCTACATCTTTACATTTGTCAGGGTCCGTTCGGTGGTGCAATGAAGGCTTGATATATCAACAACAGAAACTGGTTAATACCTTTACATGTTCTGGGCGGCGACATTTGCAAACACTTTGCCAGTTTGTGAGCCACTTGAAGTAGATTTTTATTTTTGTTAAATGTTATTACTGCTTGATGCTGATAGCTATGAATGACGTTGTACTGGTGTGTCTGGCCACAGCATCGCCATGCCATCATTAGTTGCTTAGCCGGGCTTTTGCGACGGAGAGGTGCCGTGCGGTTTTGGCACGGCGGGCTCCGCCGCGATAAAGTTTGTCACGTTTACGTACAGGTTCGTCACGAGGACATTGACTCGACTCCATTGCAAACGTCACGTAGTCACAAAAAAAGTCTTAAGCACAAAACAAGCAGCCTCTCGGCCCACACAGCATCGCGCGAACCGCGAGCTTCGCTGACATTCTCTCCAAGTCAGCCGCTCACACGTCGGTGCGTTTCACACCGGCAAAGCAAAGCTCTCCAGTGAACATATCGTCCTGGGCTTGGCGACGTGCCGTAGAAAATATTTTTGTCTCCTCCGCTTGTGTTGCGTAAAACCAAACCCGGAACGTTAAACGCACCCGGGGACTTAATATCCAAAACCGCGACTCGCTTGTTTGTAGGTCGCGGCAGTCGGTTGCGCCGGGCGGCACTGCGGTTACTCGCGAGGCGACGCCTGGTGAACGAGGAGCGCCGAGCCGAGCGGCACGAACCGCGACCCTTGCCGGTCGGCGGCTCGGTAGCTCCGGCGAGCGCCGTGTGGTCCGGGGGCGGACGCCGGGCCGTCACGGTTTCAGAACGCTAACCGGCTGCGTCGATGGTTTGCGGTTTTGCAGGGAGAAGGTTCGAGCACGTGGTAGAGACCGGGAGATGTCGCTCGCGGCCGCGCGCGGAGAGAGGGGAGCGCGGCGTGTTGAGAGGTTGCCGGGCGCGCCGTCGAAGCGGCACGTGGGGGGGAAATTGTACCGTGTGTGTTGGTACACAAGTCGAGCAGCAAAGTGAGCCCTCTTTCTGGCATCGATTTTCACTTAATGAAATGCAGGGTTTGTAATAGCTGGCCGGTTTATTTGAAAATTACCCTTATATAAATTGTAAAGGAGTGACGGCAAAAATTATCCGTTCACGCGACGATGGTTAGCAAGGTTGCGTCGTATAAAGTCGCGAATTTCTTTGGGCTCTCGCCCGCGTAGTTCCAGGTTTCAACTGACACCAACAACAACCACTGCTGGCTGCAGACTGTAGTGTTACTACTTGTTCATTAAGCAGGGAACAGAAAGGGCTTGACAAGAGCACACTTGACATTTTGCGATACCTACAACATATAGTCGACAAACACACAAACGAGATGGAAGTCTCGATTTGAATATACAACGTTGGCACAGGCCCACTCTGTGTATTTGCTTTCCAGAATGCTCATCTCTCCTCTGATTTAAATTATCTTAATGCCATGCAAATATGCCTAGCGTATTAGGCTTGCATAATTTTTGTTCGTGTCTTTCTCAATGTCTAGATTTTCTCCTATACGTACGGTGTGTGTGTGTATATATGCAGTGTATATTGGAATCCACCACTTCTGTGAATGTACACAATTTCACGATGCAACGAGGCATTTCCTTGTGAATTCCTGGGAAGCGTCAAAGCTTGGGCCTCTTTCATTGACGATAAGCGAATTTCTTTGTATCTTTTATACAAAACCCTTTTTGTGCAGGATCTTCGACCCTGGGTGACTGATACACATCGTGAACTGGCAGGAAGTTTATACAGGAGCGGCACAGCTCTCAACGGAAGCTATGTAGACAAGTGAAGAGAAATGTTAAGCCACTGATTGCTTTGTGTATAATATTTTTTTTAAATTACGTTACCGCCGTGAATTTTCTTTACGGACGCGCGCTGTCCCTTGAAGTCGTAATCTCAAGCAACCGATTCCATCGTCTTGTTACCTTCCGACGATCATCGTTAGGGTTTCCGAACGGTAGCGACGTTTGCCAACGTAGGTTCGTTTTTCGCCGGAATAGGGTCTCGCGCGGACAGAGTGCTCGTGCGTTTACACGGACAGACAGACGTACGGACTGACAGACGAGTGGCAAAGTGAAAAGGGGGGCAGAGCGGTCGGTGAAAAGTTTTGGTCGAACGCTGCCAATTGATCCGCCGGCGGCGAATGCTGGCTGGCACTTGCCTTTCACGCATCGATGCGTGCCCCGCTGAGGTCACCGCTGACACGGGCACTCCCCGGCCCCATTAGGGCGGCACTACTAGCCTCGGACAAACGGACGGCACTGTTTCGCACTGTCTCGCACTGTCTCGCCCGTCCCCCC
>JAZEWU010000028.1:3431195-3441502 GCA_036362915.1 Geotria australis | reverse complement strand
CGAGCGTTCCACCCCCTCTCTCCGTCGCGACGGTTCGCCTCCCGCGTTGAAGCCGTCGTCGGGTCTTGCTTTCGTCCGAGAGCGCCTGCAGCGCGCCGAGCCGTGAAAACCCTACGTCAATTTGGGGCCCCGTTTGATGTAACGCGAGCCGAGCAGTGCGGTACAGTTGAGTGTTTGCCTGTGTACATAGGGACAAATAGCTTGGCTGTCAGTCGGTCTGTTTTGTACTGATGTAGGTCTTCATGGCTCGACGTATGAGAAAATTGCTTCCTAAGCTGCTCTTTCGGGATAGCCGTATCGAGCGCTCCTCCTCTCATTGCCGACGTTTCGCCTCTCACGTTGGAGGCATCTTCCAGCGTGGGAGGCGAAATGTCTCAAAGGAGAGAGAGGGTGGGGGTCGATCAGTGACACGGCTATCCCAAAAGAACAGCTGTGCAACCGTCGTTGGTGTCGGTGAATCGTGCTCGGGCCCGCAGCTCCGTGCGTCTCGTTACTCGAGTCGGGCGAACAAGCAAAACACGTTTGCTCCAAATTTCAACAAAAACACCCCCGTCATTCTGCCTAACAGCACAGTCGCACCCCTATTATTAACGCGTCCAATAACCCCAGGACATTTTAGGGATTGCGCGTAGCATCATTTTATTAGCGTGTTTATTTCCTCGTTGAGTTTTTATTTATAACCTGTAACTTGTTATTTATTATATATTGGATTTAAAGCGAGCGAGAGTGAGCGAGGCCTCTTAGTTACTCCGATTGCGTCGGCCCCGTGGGAATCTGCTGACGTTCTCTCGGTCGAGATTCCGCGCGTTTATACTGTACTCATACGGTGCTCCTTTAAAAAGAAAGAGAGAGAGAGAAAAAAACAAATGCCTTGTTTTCGCTAAGAGCATAAAAGGTTAGGCCCAGCTGGCGCTTTGACTGAAATTGCTCGTTGCGGAACCCGTGTCACCGAACAAAACTTTTTGGCAGCGTGTGGCGGGTAAAAATAATAATTTAATGAAATGGTAATCAATAAGCGGCAGCGGACATTTTAAAGCAGGCATCGATTGTATAACCTTTTCTTTGGTTTAACTTTAGCGGAGCATTAACAAAACAACGGAGAGGAAATCGCTTGCGGTGTCATTTTCTCGTCCCGTCAGATCGGTGGCGCGCCGTCGCTGCGTGGGCGATCGCCCAAACCGCATTTATATACATAACGTGCATGTGCGCCGTGTAACATTTTCCCCGTGGAAATGACATTTCTGCAAATATCTCTCTGTTGGGATAAACGTTTTTATTCTTGTGTGTCCAGATTTTTTTTTTTTTTTTTTCTAAAACGCAAACTTCATTTGTGTCAATGCGGAGATGTGGTTTGCTCCTCGGATTGTGTTCGGCTAAATTTTAAAGCTTCCCTGTATTTCTTAAACGATGGTGCACTTGCTGATGCCAGTGCCTGTAATAACTTTCGGCGTATACATAATAGAATGTGTGTAAAATTGTATATTAAAATGTTTAAACTGCACTCTTCTGTCCGAGTGTGTGTGGCTTTGTATTTGCCCGGGAACGCTTGGCGTAGTTGGTTAGCGTTCCGCGCCGGAAACCCGCGATGACCCGAGTCCGATTCCCATTCGTGGCCAGACATCAGTGGTGACTGGAGGAAGCGGTACTTAGCCTCACCTAGGTCATCTCAGCCTCAAAATAAGTACCTGTTACGGTGTGTAAACATCAGCGCTGGGGGGAGGCGGGGGAGACAAAGGCGGCCGAGCATAGCGCTGGCCACGCTACCCACACACGCACCGTGCTGTCTTTAATGGTTGCTCGCAAACAGCACTTACCCCAAAAGTCCTTATAATCCCACGGGGGACCTTTACATACGACTGTGTCTGTGTGTGTGTGTGTAACTCGTGTGAGCTTGCAAGCATCGGTCATTTTGATTTCCTTCTGACCTGGCCAGTGCCTCTCGCAAATCTGATTCCGAATCCAGTGCCTGGGCCTAAATCCCATCTCATGTGACAGGCCCTGTTCACCCAATTTGAGGCCAAAAATGACACTTTGTAAGGAAAGTGCCAAAAACAATTTGGCGGACGATGCGTTCTGTAATTGCAAAGGGGGGACACGTGGTGATCTCAACATTAAACCCGGCTGTGTACTTGTGGATATTTTGCTGTTACTGTGTCGGGCCACCGAGTGCTCATGTCAATGTTATTTCCAGAATTATCCCTCTTACGCGATTAACCCCTTGAAATTTGGAGGACATTTGAGAGCCCATGTACGTACGTACGTACGACCGTATGTATTAGAAATTATGTGCGTAGCTGTCAACTCCGGATAGCTGTGTCTGTCCCGAAAGCCGTGGATATCCCGAAAGAACAGCCATGCAGAGCCATTCTCAAACATCGAGCCGTGAAAACCTACATCAGCACAGGCCGGTTTGGTGCTCTGCAGGAGAGTCAGATGCACCCACAACGTATTCACAATGTCCATAATATATACATCCGGTCACGCACACCACGTCACAGGATGAACACACCGTTACTGATGGAGGTTTTCACGGCTCGATTCGTGATGGTTGCTCTTCAGAGCTGTTCTTTCGGGATAGCAGTGTCAGTGAGCTCTCACCCTCGCGACGTTTCGCCTCCCACGTTGGAGCCATCTTCAGGCATCTTCAGACGCCTGAAGAAGCCTCCGACGGGCGAGGCGAAACGAACACAAACACGATCGTTAAAATACACGGGGAGTCGGGGGGGGAGTGATTCTTATAATCGTGAATATTCGGTATATTTATGAGTTGCAAATTCACTATCCAGTCACCATTGGACATGTTTTTTGCCGTTGTACAAAAACTGTAAAATATACGAGGTTTAACCCTTTCTGGCAATGAGAAAAAGTGTTAAACCTCGTATATCACAGACTGGGCTCCTGAAAAAGCTGTCTGGTGATTGGCCAATAAGTTTGAAGGACAATGCATTATCTCAGCAATTTTGTTGCATGTTTTGCCACAAGTACGTGTGGCTGCTTGCAAATTGCAACCTTTGCAAAAAGGTATCCATTTAGTGTTTTTAAGATCTTAACACTTTTTCTCATTGCCGGCAACGGTTAAACCTCGTATATTTTACAGTCGCTATCCAGTATTCACAATCGGCAAAGCGATTGCTGTAATAATAATAATAAATAATGCTGCGAGTGGGTACGTCGCATGACAGTAGCCTCACACTTCTGCTTCGGCACGCACAGCCGTTGCACCTGCTATTATTACTAGTACTACGTTCCGGTAGAAAAATGTCACGATTCACACGTTCTCTCAATAACTGCTGCAGCGTACAGCGGAAATTTGGCAGCGGGTGGGGTTGGGGTGTTCAATACGGGAGGCGGCTCCTCTGTACGAACAGAGCAAATGTGCCGCTTCAGCACAGTCTCGCTGTAAATGGGGAAATCACACTATTATTAGCCGCGGGAAGAATTGCTTCTTGGTGCTGCTGACGGGAGGTGTCCGGAGGTCATCCGCTCCCACCCCCCCTCTTCCCCCAGGGCAGAGTTCGCCGGATTCATTCGCTGACTCTCCCAGCGCCCCCGGGGCCGGCGCCGTGATGGACAACCGGCCGACGTTAAAGATTACAAGACACTTAACGCGGCCGGGATTTCGCTGCCGCCAGTGAGACAACTCGCGTGGAGTTGTCGGTAGGCAGATGAAGTCACGAGCGTGTTTGGGTGGCTCCGGCCTACCGCGCGACCCTGTGCAGGATTGGAGTGGTTTTCTCACAATGGATTAAAAAAAACATTTTTTTTTTTACTTATTTATTGCTGATTTTCCGTTCTCTGTTGTTGTTGACATGTCGTTCTCTCCGCAGCCCTGTGCAGCGCTTTTGTTACCCTCGGGTGAAAAGCGCTTTATAAATGCTATTATTATTATTATTGTTTGTCTGTTTGTCGGTGTGCTTTTATGCGGCTGTGGTACTGGCGGTAGTTGGCGGTGGTCGTCGTGGTGGCTGGCGTGTCGCAGTGAAGGTCGCGCAGGTGGGGTTTGTAACGGAGGCGATATTAATTCAATTTCGTGGCCCCGACTCCACGGGAGCGAGCGCCATTCGCCACGCGTGTTAAAGCGGAACAAGGGAATGTCGCCGCATATTGGATGTGGAATCATCATCATCATCATCATTATGTTTGTGATTGTTTATTCCAGTGTAATAATAATAATAATAGCATTTTATAGAGCGCCTTTCACCCGAGGGTCACAAAGCGTCCCCGGCCAGAGCGTGTCATCCAGACAGACAGCCATAGCCAAGCCCGGTTCACACTTATCACTGAAAATAATCATCGGTCACTCAGTTTTAATCAGTTGCTATCTAAGCTGGAAGGAATCGTTGAGCTATGTGCTCACGCCTTCTGCTGCCGTTACAGGTGAGACAGGTGTGTGTGTGTGTGTGTGATTCAGGTGTGGTTGTTAATTGATCTTGATGTCATAGATGTTTACGCCTCAGTATCTGTGTCTTGCTCTGGCCGGGCATGGAATTTGTGCGCGTTATAAATTGTATTATTATTCTCACAGCGATCCTGTACAGGATTAATCTGTTTCTGAAAATGGATGGATGGATGTTTATTATTATAGCAAAACATACCCAGTGAGTTTGCAAGCTCTGGAAGGGGGGATTCCTGCGACACAACAAACCTTGTGAACATCTTTTCGGGCACGTAACCAGATTCCAGGTTCTCCCCCCTCCCAGGTAGAACCGGTCTCCACAGGTTATAACTTGCAAGTGTTATAAAGAGCTACATAAAAAAAAATATGTGCTCATTTTCCGTTCTCTGTCGTTGTTGGCGTGCCGTTCTCTCCACAGCCGTGTTCAGCACGTTGTGACCCTCGGGTGAAAGGCGCTCTATAAATGCTATTATTATTACTACATAGCTCAACGGTTCGTTTCAACTTAGATAAAAGCACATTGACGGAGAGTGAACGAAACCGCGCGATGCGTTAAAACTTATCGATCATTTCTATTACGGGGAGAGTTGCAGCCCTATGGGCGAACATGTTCCAGGCGCGTAACACGTTCTTCCGACGTCACGATAAAGGCCGAATCCACACACCACACGTGCGTCAGCCCGGGCCGAGAGTCGAACTCCCGCTTGCGCTGTTACCACCCGCTATCATACCGCACATCGCGCTAACCGCCGCGCCACCGCTCCCACCTCCACCACCAACCCCCCCCCCCCCAACTAAAATGAGTCAATACAATGCGCATATAGAACCCAATAATGCTAGCCGCGTGGGGATTTGGCATTTCTATAAAACCCTTTTAATTAAAGCGAAACCGGGTGCAGCTTTAGCGACGCGACGGAGCGCGCGCCTGGCGTGTGCCGGGCGCCACGCGTGCTGCACCGCGCTGCTCTTAGCAGCGGCGACGGAGAGCTGGGTCGGATGGAGAACTGGGAGAACGGAGAACTGGGACACGGCGAGCGGTGGCTTTAATGGGAAACCCGCGCCCGTTGCAATCGTGCCAATCGATGGACGGACGCGCACAGAGGAGAAGCGCGGACGAAGCGGGAGTTGTGTGTGTGTGTGTGTTTTTTTCTCTGATCTGTCAGCTCGGCTTGGGAAATGATTGTCGCGCCGTCTCGCTGCAGGTGAAGAAGCGGCGAGGAGGAGCATTGATCGCAGCCGGATCGACTGGGAGAGAAGCGTTTAATGATGCGCTCAACCAACCTCCCTACCTCCCCCGGTTGATATGAGTGGCCAGCGCCTGAGCCGCTAATTGCACGAGGGTAATGGTTATTAAGTATGTTGCTGTGTGTCCCGATGAGTGCGCTGTTACACGGAACCGCCGACCCGAGTTCGATTCCCGCTCACGGCTACCAACAGCACAGCGATGGTTTTCTGAACCCTACCTTACCTTCAAAGATGTTGCCGACGTTTCGCTGAAACTTCCACTCAGCGTCGTCAGGGTGTGGAAAAAAACAGGGGCAAAAAATAGGTTCGTTTATCGAGAGTTATTTTTTATTGCAAAGTACACCAACTAAAAGTTCCACAGCGGTGTGTCTCAGGCCGGTATGTCTGTGACGGCCCGCGTCCCGGCCTTGCCGCAGGGGCTCCTGGGAGATGCCTTAAGGTCGGTGAGCCGCTGACGCCGAACCGCCAAATGTTAATGGGTCAATAAATCCCAGTCCCTCGCCGAGCCGGGTTGGCTCCCCTCGGCTCCCCTCGGCTCCCGTCGGCTCGGAGTCGGCGAGACGCGGGATCCTCGGATGAGAGACGCTCTATAAAATGCTATTATTATTATTATTTTCCTGTTGTTTTTGTGTCCTAAGTCGCTATCCCTTGACTCTTAGTTTTCTGTCTCTCTGTTGTTGATTTGCCGTTCTCTCCACAGCTCGGATTATAAAATAAAAAAACCCAAAAAAATAAATGGTTGCTGGTTTTCCGTTCTCTGTTGTTGTTGACATGTCGTTCTCTCCGCAGCCTTGTGCAGCGCTTTGTGACCCTCGGGTGAAAGGCGCTATCCGCGCAGCGATCGACGGCAACAACTAGGGGTGGGGGTCGCGGTGATTTTGGGGGTCCAGGCGCAATTCAATCTTGACCACCTCCCCCCATCAAAACTCATTACAAAGCACTGATATGAATGTCGTTCCAGCAAACGCCCCCCGCCCGGTTGCCATATGGTCGAGAACCACTGGCAGCGACTGTGTGTGTGGAGCGGTAGCTCAGTGGTTCGCGCGCTGGGCTACGAATCTGGCGACCCGAGTTCGAATCCCGCTCACGGACAACACCAGTGACGAGTCTCCGAATCGGTCCTGGGCCTCCCCGAGGTCGACTCAGCCTCAAATGAGTACCTGGTGCGGTGTGTATACATTGCCACTGGGGAGACAAAGGCGGCCGGGCGTGGTGCTGACCACCCACCACACACACACACAGCTGACACACACACAACTGACACACACACACAACTGACAAGACAAAGATTCCCCATATAGCCTTAACAGACTCTAGGGTCAAGTGCTGTTAGCGAGGAGCACTTATAAAGGCCAGCACAACTGACACACACACACACGTGAACCTGACACACACACACACGCACAGTTATTGAGCGCGCCTTGCAGTCAGCAATGCGATAGATGACTTATATAGACCGCCGCGAAAACGGGAGAGCGAGAGGGTCTAAAAATCTCTCGCGCTCTTTAATTGGCGTTCTTTAAAGGGCTCGTGACATGCGGCTGACACTCCCTCGCTCTCTATTCATCTCTCTCTCTCCCTGTCTCTCGTTGGGAGACCCCGTGCCCGGCCCGTGTGCACGTTGACACGGGACTCTCTCGCCGCGGACTCCGCCGTTTACTGCAGACGAGACACGCGGAGGGATCTTGTTACTGTGACGAGTGTTGGGCTCCCACGGGGACACGCAGAGAGACACAGAGAGACAGCAGCATGAGCACAGCGACAAAGATATCCCGTATAGCCTTTAACGGGCTGTTGGGGCAAGTGCCGTTAGCCAAGTTGCACCTGTGAAGGCCGGAACGGTACACGAGGTTGCTGGTAGGTGATCAGCACCACGCGCGGCCGCCTTTGTCTCCCCAAGTGCTGTTGTTTATACGTCGCACCAGGTACTCATTTAAGGCTGAGTAGACCCAGCGGAAGCATTGGATCGATTCAGGTATCTGTCGCTAAATGTTGCGCGGAAGCCGGAATCTAACTCTGGTTGGTTCTGATACTTTTATAGCTAAAAATTTGGTGGTGCGTCTGATACAAACATTCCTCGTTTGCATGTTTGCATGTTCTCTTGTGTGGAGTTTGCAGGTTCTCCCCGTGTCTGCGTGGGTTTTCGCCGAGTACTCCGGTTTCCTCCCACAATCCAAACACATGCTGCCTGCGTTAATTGGCCTGCTGACTAAATTGCCCCCGGAGCCCTGAAACGATGTAACTTGATTACCTGGGGGCGGCAGGGTGTCTATGCAGAGGTAACATCTGCACTTCACAGAAAGTCTTGCCCAAAGCGGTTCGATTCCCGGCTCGGGCGCCTTTCCACGTGGAGTTTGTGTGTTCTCTTCCCGTTCCGCGTGGGTTTCCTCCGGGTTCTCCGGTCTCCTCCCACGACTGAAATGAATTGTCCGATGCCATCACAATAGATAGGAGGACAGAGTGTCTGACGGGTTGGCGCCGGCTGACTGCCCGGCTGACTCCACGCCTCTGCAGGTCACCTCGCGCTTCTGAGTCGTTTTCTTTTCGAATGAATACCTTCAAAATTGAATGGATATGTGCGCGTTGGAAATTATATTTATTATAAATTATATTCGTTAATTGGCGTACTGACTAAATTTCCACAGGCGCCCTGCGATGGACTGGCGTCCCATCCTCGGTGTTCCCCTGCCTTGCGCCCTGTGTCTGCCGGGATAGGCTCCGGCTCACCGCGACCCTGTACAGGATTAAGCGGTTTCTGAAAATTGATAGATGGATGGACGCAACAAATTACACTTGGAGAGGTGTATAACCGCTCTTACCGGGATAGCCGTGTCGAGCGTTCCTCCTCTCTGCGAGGTTTCGCCTCCCACGTTGGAGTCATCATCAGGCGACTGCTCATCAACGTGGCAGGCGAATCGTCGCGAAATAGAGAGAGAGAGAGAGCAGGCGGTACGCTCGACACGGCTCCGCCGACATAACGGCCGTGGAGAGCAATTCTCATCACACATCGAGATGTGAAAACCTACATCGGTACGTAATTTCTGCCTCGCGACGCCTGCGTTACGGAGACGCCTGTGAACGGAAGGAAAAGAGTCAATCAATCCAGCGCGACACTGAGTAATGTTAAAGTGGCGTCTGGTCTACGCTTAAAACTCGGCCACTCACCGCCCCGTACAATGGGAGCCGGTCTGATAAATACCTACCATTGTAAAAAAAAAAAAAGAGCTGCGCCAGAAATTGATCTCATTTCTAACCCGAGGCATCGGTCAGGACATTTTATTTCCCAACCACCACGATATGAATTAATGGACAATAACAACGCCGGCCGCGGTTGTGGCCTTTTTTTAACGCTTTGTTCGCGCGACTCTTACCGGCGTCACGATTATGAGGCTTTGCGCGGCTAACCACGCGTGATGACAATTGCTCTGAATATCATAATAATTTAACATTTATAACGCGCACGTTTTCATTCACTGTCGAAGGTACTCATTCGACGCGAGAACGACTCGGAGGCGCGTGGAAAGTGCAGAGAGGCGGAGGAGGCAGCCAGGCGGTTTTGCCGGCGCCATATTGCTACTAGACACTGCTTCCTATATATTATGATGTTATTGGTCAAATAATTCATGAGTGTTTTTTTTTTTAAGTTGTTGGAGGAAACCGGATAACCCGGAGGAAACCCACGCAGAACAGGGGGAGAACACACACACACTCCACGCAGAAAGGCGCCTGAGACATGATTTGAACTGCCTCGGGCAGGACTTTCTTTCTGACCCCCGCAAGGAAGGATGATGGGCTGAGTCAACCTCCGACTTTGATTTGATTCCGCAGCTCCTGTAGTGGCTTGCTCGCTCCACTGCTGGATGACAGGACCCCCAACCACCACCCACGTTGCCTCCAACATTAATTCATTGTCAGAAACCGCTTAATCCTGTACAGGGTTACGGTGAGCCGGAGCCTATCGCGGCAGACACAGGGCGCAAGGCAGGATTATACGCATGATAGGACACCAATCCATCTCAAGAAAATAAATAAAAACGTAAAAATCACAAGTCAACACGACGAACCACAAAAAAAAACCCCAGAAAGTAAACATTTACGCACAGCATCGGCCTACTCTTCCACAGCTGTCGCACGCCTCTGAAGAGGTGGCGGAGGTGGGTAGGGAGGGGGGGTGTGTAAGTTACCCACACTTTACCCCACCAGCAGGTCGCGCCGTGCCGACCGGGGCTATAACTGTGGCGCGTGCCCCGCGAATCCGCTTAAAATGCGATCGAATAAAAAAGCGTGATCGAGATAAAGTGCATGAATATATAAAGGGTGAGGTAAAGTATGAATATAGAAGGATGTAATGATAGAAAGTGTTCTGCTGGCACGTGAAGCATTAATCATGACGAGTGAGCGTGTCCGCCGACCACTTCCCAATATTAGAGACGGCTGCGACACAAAATACAAATACCCCCCCGTGTAGCCTTAACAGACTGTAGGTTGAAGTGCCGTTTGCGAGCACCTATGAAGGTCGACACGGCACACGAGGGGGTGGGTGACCAGCATCCACGCCCGGCCGCCTTTGTCTCCCTAGTGACGATGTTTGCACAACGCACTGGGTACTCATTTGAGGCTGAGTCGATCTAGGGGAGGCACAGGACCGGTTCGGAAAACCGTCACT
>JAZEWU010000028.1:3361925-3375963 GCA_036362915.1 Geotria australis | reverse complement strand
GAGCCTATCCCGGCAGACACAGGGCGCAAGACAAGGGGATACCGAGGATGGGACGCTTGTCCATCGCAAGGCACCTGGGGCAATTTTACTCAGTAGGCCAATTAACCTGGCAGTATGTATTTGGACGGTGGGAGGAAACCGGAGTGTCCGGTGAAAACCCACGCGGACACGGGGAGAACATGCAAACTCCACACAGAAAGGCCCCCGAGCCGGGATTCGAACCCGGGACCTTCTTGCTGTGAGGCGGCAGCGCTACTCACCGCGCCACCGTGCCGCCCTGGATCGCACACTGAGGATTTAATTACACGTGCAATCGCTGCAATAACGCGCGTTTCCCACCCTCGCGTTTGCTGCAGGTGGAGGGAGCGGTGCTTGCTCACGACCCCTGGGAATTTAACCCGGGAATCTGGGATGGATCGCGTCGCCCCACGGTCAACACCTGAACCGTGGAAACGATTGCTTCCGTCATCATCACAATCATCATCACCATCACCGTCACCATCATCATAATCACCATCGTCATCATTGTAATCCACGTCGTTACTATTCATGCCATCGTAATAATCAGCACGATTGCTATACTTTTCTGAAGTAAATAATAATAACAGCATTTATAGAGCGCTTTTTACCCGAGGGTCACAGAGCGTTGCACAGGGCTGCGGAGAGAACGGCATGTCAATAACGATGATGATAATTGTTAGTTAGCATTTATTACATTACCATTGCTACTGATTATCAGACAGCCGCTTCAGTTCATTACTGAAGTCCACGTAACAAAGTTTGAAATAAGTTGCTCACGATGTCAGCGCAAGCCATCACCGAGTAGCCACCACCAGACCACGCCCGGCTGTCCTCTGGCTATCCTCAACACCATCCTCACCACCGTCAACCTCGACATCACCATCAACATCATCATCACCGTCTCGAGGAGGTGATGGCCGAGACAGCCCGTCCACTCGTGGGCTTCGTTGCCATCAGCCGGCAGGCCGGCGGACGCAGGCACCTGGCGCGAGCACGGAGGACACCCGTCTCCCCGCCGCCTCTCAGGCGGGACCCCGGCGAGCAGGTGAGGAGCCGTGGACCTCAGCCTCTGGCTTTGCTCACCTGTAAGGTGTCAGCTCACCTGTGGCTGTCAGCTCACCTGTAAGGTGTCAACAGTGGCATAGCGTGGGTTGCCAGCGGGGCCGTTCTGTGTGGAGTTTGCATGTTCTCTCCCCGTGTCCGCGTGGGTTTTCGCCACCGGGCACTCCGGTTTCCTCCCACCGTCCAAAGACATGCTGCCATGTTAATTGGCCTACTGAGTAAAATTGCCCCAGGTGCCCTGCGATGGACTGGCGTCCCATCCTCGGTGTTCCCCTGCCTTGCGCCCTGCGTCTGCCGGTATAGGGTCCGGCTCACCACGACCCTGTACAGGATTCAGTGGTTTCTAAATTGGATGGATGGATGACTACCGCGTTAGCAAAATATATCGCGGCAAAAATGTTACGTGGTGACGTTTATTTGCTCCGTCGTGTTGAAAACCCGTGTGGAATGTTCGAACATTGGGAGATTTTCTGTGTGAGGAGGAAGGCGCGCTATTTTTAATTCATTATAACTACTTTATTTTTTTTCCATTTGAAATTTTGCGCCCCCCTACGAATTTTGCGCCCGGGGCAAGCGCCCACGCTTTGCCACTGGGGTGTCAGCTCACCCAACAGATACCTCACCTCACCCACAGCTATCAGTCAGCTCACCAACCGGCACGAGGAGCCACAGCCTTACAAACTGAGACCTAACCCGAACCGAACCGAACCCCAACCCCTAACCCCAACCCTAGCCCAACAGCCTAATCCAGTCACTCGCCTCCACACCCGGGCAACTAATCCTGTTCCGATCCTGGCGCATTCATCCCCAAGCCACGCGCCGGCAGCACGCGGCCCCGCCAGGCCACCGCGTCCCAGGCCGCCGTAATCGGTCGGCGAGCCGACAAGCGCAGCGCATTGTGTCCGTCCGACAATGAAAGCCAGTCCCCGAAGTCAGCGTTAATGTACCGATTATGACTGAATTAATGAACGCGCTCTGCTGCTGCTATGAAGGCTGTCGTCAGCAAAGGGAGATTGGTGCGGCGAGCCCAGTAAAGTAACGGCAGATAAAATGACCGGTGTTTCACTCACTCCGCAGTTGTCTGACGATGGATGGATGGGTGGATCTTTTGGAAAATTGCTATAGAGTAGAGCGGTGGTGCAGTGGTTAGCGTGCTGTACCCTGAACCGGATGAGTCCTGGCCAGGGTTAACATCGGTGCAGAGAGATATACGAAATGGTCTATGGCAGGTGTTCTCAACCTTTTGCACCTCAAGGCCCACTTGGGTCTGGTCTCCACGGACCGCTAGGTGGCGCTCGCGGCCCACTGATGTGGCTCGGTGTACGATGAGAATCGCTCTGAAGTGCTGCTCTTTTAGGGATAGCCGTCTCGGGTATTCCTCCTTTCTCCTTTACATCACACCTTCTTTCTCGGCATTAGTTCAAATCCCCTCTCGTGCAGTTCCCGACCGCCAGCGTTCCAGAAGGGGCCTACGCGGGCACGGAAAGGAGGGCGGTTGGGTGGTAGGGTGAGTAGGTGGGTACCGCGCGTTGGCACGGTAGGGAGCACAGGCGGTGCCCCAGCCAGTCATCTCGGTCAGTTAACCCGTGACAACCTGGGGTCTGTTCCGCGACCTCCTGTCAGCGGGCCTACAACACTCTGCCTGGCCTCAAAGTGCACCTGGCCGGGCACAGGCTCTGCGGTTACGTCACCGCCACTGACTGGCGAACGGCGGTCGTTATTATTGTTGTGTACCCGCGTGTGGGTACGAGCGGGTGGGTACCGCAAGGGTGGACAGACGCGCGGAGAGGCGCCAGGGTGTTTAACACACTGGAGCTCTCAGCTGGTGACGCGGCGTAAACGCGCTGCTAAGAGACACACTGCCTAACCTCGTTGGGGAGAGCCGCTAAAATGTTTCGTGGCGGAGTTAAAAGTTTTAAACCCCCCCCCCAACCCGATAACGGTGCCGGCGAGTGGCTCTTTACGATGTCATTTCCGACCGGGATCCGTCGCTGGAATCGATCGGCTGCATAATTCATCGAGTTTCGCCTGTGTTTCCGTACACACACAGCGACCCCCATCTCACTCCTCAAGCCGCCCAGCCCCCCCCCCAAATTGATCCCCGTGTCTCGCCTCACGGGCCCGTGATCCGCCAAACGCCGCCAAACGCCTACGCCGCAGCTACATTATCGCCAAAGACGGAATGTTCGCTAAGCCATTGAGTTTTGATCAGTTAATGTGAGCTGACATTTAAATATATCGACGCCCCGGTTGCTATTTTCAGATTCAATTGTTTACCGCAAGAGGCTGTGGGATTTCGAGACGTAACGATCTAGGTTTTCACGGCTCGATGTATGAAAATTGCTCTGCAAAGCTGCTCTTTTGGGATAGCCGTGTCGAGCGCTCACCCCATCCCACGTTAGAGACATCCTCGGGCGCGCCGAGACGTCGCGAAGGAGAGATAGATCTCGCTCGACACGGTCATCCCGAAAGAACAGCTCTGAAGAGCGACCGTCAGAGGTGATTGAGCCCATCAGCCGGTGGGGCTTGTCAGAGCAGCGTTACCCAGCGGCAGTAGTTTGAGCAGATGCCGCAGTTCTTCACAAAGTCTCCCCGCCACTGTACCGATGACGTACGCGCGATAAAGAACTCGTTGTTCCGTACTTTTTACAGGTCTCTCTTGTGAGAGATTCCGTTCTTCTCAACGTGCCACCCAACAGCTTAAAGAGGTCTTCTGTTTCTTTTCATTCAAATACTTATTTTGCCTTTGTTCTGCCGGGGCCGCCCTCTATTTATTCCAAGTTGCGCCTTTACCAGGTCATGTGCTACTCGCGTCAGGTCATGTGCTACTGGCACCGTGACACCGCGCAGTACAGCAGCTCAGGTTTGAAGCCAAGATCCGGGCGATGCCAGGTCACTGCTTTGACCTCTGAGACGGCCACGGCTCTCGTAGCCCAGCGCACTAACCACCACACTGCCGCTCCACACGCACACACAAAGGTCAAGACAAAGATCCCCCGGCTGGAATTAACATGCTGTAGGGTCAAGTGCTGTTAGTGAGTAGCACATGTTAAGGCCAGTACCATGCCCGGCTGGCTTTGTCTCCCTCGTGGCAATGTTTACACACCGCACTTGGTTACTCATTTGAGGCCGGGTCGATCTAAGGGAGGACCCAGAACCGGTTCAGAAAATCGTCACTGGTGTTGTCCGTGAGCGAGAGTCGAGCTCAGCTGGCCCGGTTTGTAGCCCAGCGCGCTAACCACTGAGCCACCGCTCCCCTCCCCAACAACAACGACAACAACAACCGCCATTGGCCACTAAGTGACGGTGACGTCACCACGTCGCCTGTGCCAGGCCATATGCACTTTGAGGCCACGTGAAGTGTCGAAGGCTCGCCGACAGGAGGTCACAGGACAGACCCAGGTGTCACGGGCTGCCTGACCGAGACGACTGGCAGATGCACCACCCGAGCTCCCTACTATGCCAACTTGCTGTACTTTGGCCGCTCGGCTTGCTGTTGTGAGCTCTCCGCGGCTGTGAGCTCTCCGCGGATGAAGGGGTGTCGCGAGACTCATTGAGTCTCGCAGAGGCAGCAAGTAACCAGGCTTCCACATATTTGCTTACGCAAGCAACACAAAAAGCCCGGAGCACACAATCAGGGGCCACGTGCGCACACAGAGGACGTTTGGCGAAACCCACGGGGGACCAACCCCTCCACCACCCTACTTTGCCTGCAGATGCAAACGTAAACACAGCCAATCAGGGAAGAAGGGCTTACCGTAGCCTGTGGGATTTTCGCTTACGGAGGATCCGAAGCCGGCACGCTCAGTGTTGACACGCGTGCCAGCCAGGGCTATCCCGTATAACGGAACGGAACCCCGGGGGAGACTTATTCTGAAGTAACGGATGACTGGTTAAGCAGCGTTCGCCGTAATTGCCTTGACGGAATACACGCGTAGGATGAGGAATTGATGGGCAACGTAGCCGCACCCTTTGTGTGCTTGTTATTATTTGAGAATCGCTGTCAACAGCTGCGGCTATCCCGGAGAGCGATTCTCATACATGGAGCCGTTAAAACCTACATCATTATATAAACAAACACTCCGCCCTCCACACACCTCCTCCACCACCCCTGTGTTTGAGAGCAAACGTTGGGGGGAGGGTGCGTCTTATAATCCGGTCGGCGGTCGTGTGTGACCAAATCTTCTTCACCGTATCGACTCTTAGTCTCTGTTCTCGGTTCCATATCCTCCAGGACGTTGGTGACCATCCATCCATCCATTTTCAGAAACCGCGTAATCCTGTACAGGGTCGCGGTGACCCGGAGCCTATCCCGGCAGACACAGGGCACAAGGCAGGGAAACACCGAGGATGGGATGCCAGTCCATCGCAGGGCGGTTGGTGACCAATAGTCTTCCATAAATATCTCCTCGTTGAATCTCTGCTCGTTCCATAAATCTCTGCTCTCCGGACAAAGAGCAGCTCTTGATAATAATACTAATGATTGCATTTATTGAGCGTCTTTCACCCGAAGGTCACAAAGCACTCCACATAGCTGCGGAGAGAACGGCACGCCAACAACGATAGAGAAAGGAAAATCATCAACAGTTAGAGCTTCTCATCAAACTTCTAGATGATAGATAGATGGTTATTATTACAGCAGAAAATACCCCGTGAGCTTGCAAGCTCCATCCATCCATCCATGATCAGAAACCGCTTAATACTGTACAGGGTCGCGGTGATCAGGAGCCTATCCCGGCAGACACAGGGCGCAAGGCAGGACTATACCCAGGACGGGTCGCCAGTCCATCACAGGGCACCGGGGGCAATTTAGTCCGCAGGCCAATTAACCTGTGCAGCAGCATGTCTTTGGAGTGTGCGAGGAAAGCGGAGTGCCCGGCGAAAACTCGCGCGCACACGGGTTGAACGTGCAAACTCCACACAGCAAGCTCCCCGAGCCGCTTCCAGAGCTTGCAAGGGATTCCCACGATATACAACACTGGCTCCTATCTCAAACGGTGGACGCGCCCTCTCGACATTGAGCGGCTTGGATAATAGCAGCAGCACTTTACGGCCACAACTCAACGGGAAAGCCGAGAGCCAGCGAGGGCAGGAAGGCAGCTTTGAAGAAGGTAACTGCACGTCTCCCCCTCGTGCATGACCCTGCATTACACGGGACAGCTCATCAGTGTAATGAGCGGTAATGACAAGGCTTCCCTGCACCGCCCTTCAATTAGGGCCACAAAGGACCCCGATAAGCAGATTGCTCGGCGCTACATTCAGCAGTTTGCCACGGTGGGGTTGGTTTGGAAAGAAATCGGTCAATATTGTTTCATTACTAATGGATCTCGCGAGCGCTGTAGACCGGGATAGCCGTGTCGAGCGTTCCTCCTCTCTCTCTCTTTCGCAGCATTTCGACTGCCACGTTGGAGGCATTATCATGCTCCAGAAGTGAGAGGAATGAGTTCGATTCCCAGACAATTCCGGTGCAGAGTGATACTCAAACCGGTCCCAGCCTTGATCAGCTGTCACTCATCATCGTGGTCAGGTATGACCCAACAATGCTCGTGACTCACGCTGCGCGCGGAGGCCTTCATCCAGCAGTGGATGGACCAAAGATAACTAACGCCATTACCGATGGTTGCTCTTCAAAGCTGTTCTTTCGGGATAGTTGTGTCGAGCGCTCGCCCTCTCTCCTTCGCAACTATTATGTACCGAGCCGTGAAACATCTACATCAGAACACTGCTACTATTATTGCCATTGATACACGGTGGTGCGGTGAGTTGTGCTGCCGCCACACAGTAAGAAGTCCGTGGCTCGATTCCCGGCTCGGGTGGCTTTCTGTGTGGAGTTTGCATGTTCTCCCCGTGTCCACGTGGGATTTCGCAGGGTATTCAGATTTCCTGCCACAGTCCAAAGACACGGTGCCCTGAGATGTAAAAAATAGCTACACAGCTCAACGGTGTGGGCAGCCACAGAGGAACCACACACAACGCTTGTAGTGATGTTTGTGTGATGAGAATCGCTGCCTAGATTCTTGTCCTGACTAAATTGCCCCCGCTGCTCTGAGATGTCGAAACTTGCTTACCCCTCCGCGCTGGACAACTGTTAGAAATATCTAAATAGCTCAACGGTTCCTTGCAACTTAGATACATGCTGATTGATTGTCTTACTAAGTCCCCAAACGAGGTTTTTAGGAGGGCCCTACATTGGGATGGCTAATTCCTTAGTAACGACTCATAAAGGAGGCCGGGTGGCTCTTAATGGCCATGGCATTGCATTAAGCCAACCCCGCTGAGACCAGGGGTTCGTACCTAGGCACTAGAGGGCCCCATGCATCGATTTATGGGTTAATATTGATTCTCAAACTCATACATTAAAGTCACATATAGAATACAAAAAAAATCTATATTTTCTTATTTGCTTGTGTTACACGTGATGGGTTCGTGTGACCCCTGCAGCCACTAGTGGCCGCTACATTCACTAACGTGGTAAAACAAAAATCGATTGCTGCGTACAAACCAACCAACCACCAACCAACCATTATTAGTGACCGCTTAATCCTATACAGGGTCGCGGTGAGCCGGAGCCGATCCCGGCAGACACAGGGCGCAAGGCAGGACTATACCTAGGATGGGACGCAAGTCCAGAGGGGGGAGGCAAGCCACGCGGTTAGCCGGCGCCAACGCACCAGACACTACGCACTATATATTCTGATTGTATCGGACAGTTAAATAGTGTTTTTTTTTAGTTGTGGAACGAAACCGGATAATCCGGAGAAACCCCGCGCAGAAAAGGGGGAGAGAACACACAAACTCCGCACAGAAAGGCGCCCGGGACGGGAGTCAAACCGCCTCTGGCAGCACTTTCTTTCTGTGAGGTGCAGATGTGCCCACTGCATACACAACCTGCCGCTCAGGACATGAAATTTAAACGAGCGTCTTTTGGGAATCACCTGTTTAATGCACTCAATCTCTCCGGACTTTATCTGTCTGATATAAGCAAGGACCATGGACCAAATGTTGCCTATAAATATACACGAGGATATATATATATATATTTGGGAAATATACATCGTGCGGGACAAGTCGCTTTACCAAGAATAATAATAGCATTTTATAGAACGCCTTTCACCCGAGGGTCACAAAGCGCTGCACAAGGGCCGCGGATCGAACGGCATGTCAACAACGACAGAAAAAAACAACTAATGAAAACCAAAGCAATAAAAATGTTATGATTAAGGCTGCTTCGAATACACTGAAAGGTCGTGAAACTGGCAATCTTAAGAGCGGCAAAAATCTGCCAGCGTTCTCTAATATGGTCGTCACTTCCTTAAAGAAACCGCTTAATCCTGTACAGGGTCGCGGTGAGCCGGAGCCTATCCCGGCAAGGTTTCGTGATGTTGAACAACAACACCGGACAATAACGACGACGCAACACATGCATCGAATACGACAGGGGGGACACTTTGAACAATGTCTGCAATAACCAGCAAATATTATTCGTCGCAAAAATGATCTCATTACTCTCGGTAAAGCGACGTACGCCGCACCTTGTAATATAATACCGTACACGCTCCGGGAAACGGCATTGACAAACGGTGCTGTTCTTTCGGGAGAGCCTTGTCGAGCGATCTCCCTCTCTCGCTCGCGACGATCGGAAAAACAGACAATTCCACAATAGTTTCACACTCGATTAGTCACGTGTACGAGATAGCCGCGCTTAAATGAAGCGCAACGACCACGAATCGAGCCGTGAAAACCTACATTCGGTACAAACGGCGTCGCCCTTTTTTGTTGTTGACGGCCCGGTGCCTCGCGAAGCCTCGCTGCGTATCCCAGGCGGCGGCCGCACGTTGTTTTTTTTGCGACGGAGCCAAACCGTGTCGTGATATTGGCGAGCGATGAGTTATGGAGGCTCGGATGTAATCAGCGTGAGTGTGACGCGTGATTAAATTCGGGATCGCGCGGTGGCCTTGGATTGCATTGCACGAGAATTGCGCGCGTTCACGGAAAGAAAAAACCCGCTTACAGTTGACGCTCCGTGCATTCATCACACGCGCCCCCGCGAATCATGATGCGTTAAGGTGGATTTGCTTATTTTAAAAAAAATATATACTTCTTTCTTTGCGATTCTTCGAAGCACGATGGTCGGCCTCTGGGCATCGTTGTCTTTCAGCTCCTCGGCCTCGAAGTGTTTGGTAGAATTCGCAGGCAATACCAAGTATTACCTGACAGGGATCGCGACGTGAACGCCTCTACCTTGACCCCCAATATAATATATATATAGATATATATTGCGTTCAGATTGTGTGCCCCGTGCTGCGACTCGCGTCTCCAGTTGTGCTCGAGCACCACTGCAGACTGTTATTTATTTCGTTCTCTCCGCAGCCTTGTGCAGCGCTTTGTGACCCTCGGGTGAAAGGCGCTAAATAAATGCTATTATTATTATTTCTATAGGCACATGCACTCTTAGTAGCTGGGATTTTATTTATCTTTATTTAATTTTATTTGATTTTACATTTTCATTGCCGGAAAGGGTAAAACCTCGTATTTTCTACATTATTTTCACCTTCTATGTTTATATTTTCGCTCTCTCCAGCGCCTTGCGACCTTTGGCTGGAAGGCGCTTAGAAAACGAAAATTATTACCGTCGATGTTCACGGCACAGGGAGAGGCCACTCTACCCGTCTGTCCAAAGACAGACAGGCCATCGCCCTAAACGTCCCATCATCTATCACACACAGTGCCGTCTGCTTTAAGAGGCTACGCTGCACTATTGGCGAATGCGTGGCGCCACTGTTATATGTTTACAAGCCGGCGTGGATGGCGACTGCATGGATGTTATTTCGCGAGACGCTCATCGCCGCGTTTATTCCGCGCGAGGGGCGCTCGGACGCAGTGGCGTAGCGTGGGTTGCCAGCGCCCGGGGCAAGGCAAGTATTGCGCCCCCCCTAACCCGTGGACCGTTCACACTCCCTGAGTCACCTTCCACCAGTCCAGTATTGAATCAGAAATGACTAACTACCGCGTCAGCATTTTTTTTGTTTTATCACGGCCAAAATGTTACGTGGCAACGTTTATTTGCCCCATCGTGTTGAAAAACTGTGTAGAATGTTCGAACATTGGGAGATTTTCTGTGTGAGCGGGAGGGCGCGCTATATTTTTTTATTAATATTACTTTTTTTTCCTTTTGAAATGTTGCGCCCCCTAAGAATTTTGCGCCCGGGGCAAACGCCCCAGTGGCCCCGCCAACCCTACGCCACTGCTCGGACGCGCGGGCTCGCGGCGAGGGTAACCCGTGCGGATGAAACGCGAGGGGTTACCGAATGGTAACCGCGTTACAAAATAATACACGCTAAATAAATAACCGACAGCCGCTCCCCGCTTCCCGAGATGTGATTTGGCCGTGAAAGATTAAAGGCTAACACACTTACGCCCACGGATTTCAAACGTAATTCAATTCAGCGGTTCACTCCCCCAAAATCCAATATTCTTCGATGTATATATATAATAATAATATGCAAATGTTTACATGATAAGCTGTGTGTAATGGAGTAAGTGTTTGTATGTGTGTCCGCACTGAGGGTTGCTTGCCGGGTTTGAATCCCATCGTCAGAAGCCTGTCGGTGCCTCCCACGGGGGAGGCGAAACGACACATCGCTCAGTGACACGGCTATCCCGAAAGAACAGCTCTGATGAAGAGCAACCGTCACGAATCGAGTCGTGAAAACTTACATCAGACTCTATTGTATGTCATCATCATGAGAAGTGGGGGTGACGGGGGGAGGGGCGGGGGTGATGNNNGAAGGGGGGCCCTCGTTAATTCACTGCTGCACTATTTACCCACCCATGCTAATTCAGGCCTCAATAAATAATGCGATGAGGTCGTTGGTATTCATATATGCGGAGTTAATGCCGCGGGCATAGTCAGCACGCTCGGGCAAGGATTCAATCACGGATGGATTACATCCGATTACAGCCCAGCTGACTGGCTCACTGTCTTAAGGAGGACAAATGCCTGGATGTAACGTGTTGTTTATCTGTACTGTACAGGGTGGTCCAGATGTCCTGTGACCCCCCCCCCCCGACATTTAACTATCTTAAACGTACTATAAATGCTATTAATATTATTAATAGTTTAGTATAAGGATGGGTGTTGGGTCACACGACATCTGGACCGCCCTTGTACAGCTTTAATACCACTTCCGTTCATTCAGTATCAAAAATGTGACGTGTCACGTGAATGGATGAGATCGCACAAGGCCATCGAATTTATAACGGGGCAAGTGTTTGTAGGTGTGTCCGCGCTGAGGGTAACGGGTCCCATTCATTTATTCTATATACAGTAGAGTAAGTGTTGCACGTCTACAAGGAGGGTACCGGGTTCGAATCCTTCATAGGCGCAAATTTTATCTCCACAACACCGAGGCGTTTATGTCTTATTTCAATATCTTATTTCCACTAACGTATTAACTCTTCTGAAACGTAACCACCGCCTCAGCTTTAAAGAGTGTCCTAACATATTTTTTTTCGGAACATCATCCCTCTTACGGACCCTTCCACATTTGATTTGACGTCGGAAGAACGTGTTACACGCTTGGAACAAGATAGCACGTAGGGCGGGGCAATTTTGCTGGTAATTTGTAATAACTCACAGCGCTTTGCCGATCCACTGCTGCAAACATTTCCCCGTGCCGTGCGAATTGGGAAGGGGGGGGTGGCTCGTTTGACCATACTTCACCACGTTGGTCAGTGCGGGTTGGTGAGTCGGGGGGGTGGGAACACCCAGGACCGACCGGCTTAGGTTCCATTAGTCACCGAGGTCAAACTGTGGCCAGGAATAACAATCACGTAGGCTTGGTCATAGTGCAGCGTGCTAACCACTGCGCCACCGCTCCACCCCGTGTGTAAGAATAGTAACACAAGAGATTGGGTGTGACGTGTTGGTGTCACTGTAGCTCACAATACACGGTGTCCCATATATAAATGGAACCGTAGGGAATGCGTAGGGAGCACCAGGCGCCATCAGAAGTATGTATTCCCTAGGGCACCATTTTCTATGGGACACCGTGTATAATAATGAACGTGTCTAGATATGCGTGTTGTACGTAATGGGTTTGTGTCACTGATTAGGCCACCAGTGAGTGACGCTCCCATTCTCTCCAGTGTTATAGCAAAACAATAAACATAGATCCCGCTTCCAGAGCTTCAAAGCTCACAGGGTATTTTCTGCTATAATAATATCCATCTATCCATCTAGTGTTAGAGACAGGAGCCAGTGTTGTATCATTGGAATCGCGCTTCCAGAGCTTGCAAGCTCCCAGCGCTATTTTCCGCTCTAATAATAGACATATATCTCTCTAGCTAAGTAAACAAACCCCTAAACAAAGTCGCAACTGATCTCAACACCGCGTCGGATTGCGGGGGTGTGTGAAGCGGCAACGCAGGGTGCTGAATCATCCGTCCCCTGGCTAACGAGACTAAACATTATTTCGTCGGAGCGACGAGACCGAAGACCGCCTGATATTATAATCATTAACATCTTGGCCGGGCTTGCGGGGGTTGTGTACAGAGTTAGTCACACCGCGTTCGGTCTCCGTCAAGCCGCCAGGCGACTTGATTACACAGACCGAGCAAATGCCGGTGTCCGGGACCTGCCCCCCGGTTAATCGCGGATTGGGGTGCGAGGGGGACACGGGGGGGTGGGGGGAGAGGTGGGGATCAGGGGGCCGGGTCGCGTCTCATTCAACCCACAGCGCCGTAGCGCTCTCTCTCTCATTCACCGCTCGGCTGTCACTCCTTGCACAGCAGCTGTCACAAACACCACCGCCGGCACACGGCTGCGAGTGTACGCGTGTGTGCGTGGTGTGCGTCTGGGTGCATGTGTGCGTGCGTGTGTGAGCGCGCGCGAGTCCTACGCTGCGTGACAGCACTTGAGCCCACGGTCTGTTGAGGCTGCACGGGGATCTTTGTCTTTGTGTCCGCTGCCCTTATACAGGCAGTGGGGACGGGCGGGCGGGCGGGCGGGGGAGAGAGGACCGCCAGCGCTTCAGTTTAGCCACACAGAGACCGGCACACCCGCAGCAGCAGCAGTTACCAGAGCCAGCGAACGAACAGTGCACCACTGGCACTCATCCTCACCACGACCCAAACAACACCGCACCGAAAGTCAACTCTTTCTTCACAGTTGCGACCTATCAAATCCTGACAGTTTAGCCGAGAGCGAAAAACAGACAAACACAAATATTTCTTAACTATTATTATTATTTTTTGTGTGGAAAAATCGTTCTTTTTCCGCGTCGAGATTGCGAGTCAAAAAATGCCATCGGCCCAGCCGTGGGATGCGACCAGGCCCCAGCGGCCCGTGTCGGGCCCTCCCGCGGCATCGCATCTCGCGGGGGCCCAAGGCGGGGGCCGCGGGGGTGCCCTGCCTGCGCGCCGGATCCAGCGTCCGTCCTCGCTGAGCCTCTGGCAGCCGCTCAAGATATTTGCTTGTTCGCAGCTGGGATCGCTGGTTCGCAGAGCCGCGCTGCTCAAAGACGCGCCCGAACATCTGCACAAGTATGAGAAGTCGCACAACTTCAAGGTGAGGTTCGGTGCCCCCGTCTCTGTCTCGTTCTCTGTGCACCTCCCTGGACTCCGTGGCTTTGTCAGCGGTAACGTCTGAGTCTCATCGAATGAAAGTTATGCCCGTGGCGGTTCGATTCTCGCCTCGGGGCGCCCTTCTGCGTGGAGTTTGTGTGTTCTCTCTCCTCCTCCTGTTCTGCGTGGCTCTTCTCTGTTTGAAGTTCTCCGGTTTTCTACCACAAACTAAAAAAAACCCACTCGTTAATGAACTGGCTGATAACATCATAATGTATTGTAAGCAGCGTCTGGCGTGTTGGCGGCGGCTGACCCCCCCCCTGGCTGACTCGCCCCTCTGCAGTCTTCTGGCGCTTCCGTATCCGTGTCTCGTCGATGACCAGCCCGGGAA
>JAZEWU010000028.1:3317373-3349850 GCA_036362915.1 Geotria australis | reverse complement strand
ACATCCGGCCAGGTGGCGCCGCGACCAACACGTGCAGAGTGCTAGGGTTAAGGGGTTCAATTCCCGGTTAGGCGTGGCGGCTCAGACTTTCCACTGCCCTGTCGTCGTCAATATAAATTCGCGTGTTTGTCGTTGTTTGCTGCGACCCTCACCATGACACGCGGTTTGGAAAATCGATGGATGGATGGTGTGTGTTGCGTCGCGGGAATCCTGCAAAGAGCTTGCAAGCTCGCTGGGTACTTCCTGCTGTAATAATATACATCTATCTATCATGTATACGTTTGATAAGATGCTCTCAAGAGCTGATCTTTGCCTGGATAGCCGCGTCGTTGAGCGTTCCTCATCCTCCTATGTCTCCGTTCTCCATCGCGACGTTTCGCCTGATGAGGCTTCCAGCGTGCAAGACGAAACGTCGCGAGAGACACAGCGTACGCTCGACACGACTATCCCGAAAGAACAGGTCTGAAGAGCAAGCGTCGCGAATCGAGCCGTGAAAACCTACATCAGGACAATTCTCAAACAACAACATCAAGAAGACAGAGTGTGGCTATAGTGTGGCAGACGGCACACGAACCGGTCCCTTCCATAGTAATGTCGAGTTTCCACCACCGGCTGCGGGTTGTAAACAGGAGATCGCCGCCGCGCGGTCGACTGAGCAGGATACCACTTTACCGACAACGATGACGTTTTGGCACGGTACACTGTCACCAAATACAGGACATCCTGGGTATGTTTTCTTAATTTCTGCACGTGTAATGTTTACGTAACGGACCGCGTGTGTTTATACGAGCATGCGTGGCGGCACCGAGGCTACCGGCTTCAAATCCTTCGCCAGTCCAAATCCTTCGCGAGCGAACATTTTATCCGCGCAACAACAAGGCTGTTATTTCGGCTTTCCTTGCCACTTATTGGATTACTATTTTGAAACTTCAGACGGCAGCATTCCCTGCAAGGACATCAGAAAGATATCCAGGTCAGAAGCAGTCATGCTTCATGTGGGTTCATCAGGCGTGACGATGCTTCCACCGTGGGAGGCGAAACGTCGCGAGGCAGAGCGGGAGATCGCTCAGTGACACGGCTGTCCCGAAAGAACAGCTCCGAAGAGCGACCATCATGAAGCAGGCATGTCAGCGGAAAACGTCACCGACAAGAGACGTCGGAAGAACGTGTCACACGCTCGGAATAACGATCGCCCGTGGGGCGGGTACTCTGCCAGTATTTTTTATTCATTCATTCATTGTCAGAAACCGCTTAATCCTGTTGCGGTGAGCCAGAGCTTATCCCGGCAGATATAGGGCGCAATGCAGGGCTATACCCCGGATGGGACACCAGTCCATCACAGGGCACCGGGGGGGGGAAATTTAGTCCGAAGGCCAATTAACCTATGCAGCAGCATGTCTTTGGACTGTGGGAGGGAACCGGAGCGCCCATCGCGTCCACCGTTAACGGTCACGTTCTTGCTCTGTGTGTGCCGGGAACAGGCCTCAAGTCGGAGGGACTGTACCGGGTGTCAGGGATCAGTGACCTGGTGGAGGAGGTGAGGGCCGCCTTCGACAAAGGTGAGGCTTTTGTTCGTCGCTGCCGCTTGTTGACGTCGATCCGCGACAAGACTCGGGAAATATGCTTCAATCCCATCCATCCATTTTCAGAAACCGCTTAAACCTGTACAGGGTCGCGGTGAGCCGGAGCCTATCCCGGCAGGCACAGGGCGTAAGGCAGGGGAACACCGAGGATGGGAAGGCAGTCCATCGCAGGGAGCCTGGGGAAAATTTAGTCAGTAGGCCAATTAACCTGGTAGCTTGTCTTTGGACGGTGGGAGTAAAACCGGAGTGCCCGGCGAAAACCCACGCGGACACGGGGAGAACGTGCAAACTCGACACAGAAAGGCGCCCGAGCCGAGTTTCGAACCCGGGACCTTCTTGCTGTGGGGCGGCAGCGCTACCCTCGGGAAATGTCCCGAACATAATATCCCAAAAGCCTGCTGACGAGATCGGAGGCCTTGCGCGTGACGTGTTGACCTGAGTTTACAACGGCTCGACGTACGAAAATCGCTCTCCCGTAGTTGTTCTCTCGCGATAGCCGCGTCACTGAGTGTTCCCGGTCACGAGCAGACCGAATCAAGCGAGGCTTGGCTTCGCAATAAACAGTCGACTCTAAGAAACAGAGCCAGCTGAGGCACTGGCAAACGCGACGAAGCGAGCACAGCCTTCGCAAAGTCCCCGTCTGTATTGTATAATTCTAAAACCAAAATTTAAAAACGCGTATCGTAAACAAGAGAAAAACATAGGTCGTCGACGTAGTTTTGTCACGGTTCCATCTATGCGAATCGCTCCCCAAAGCTGTTCTCACGCAATAACCCTGTCGAGCGTCCCCTCTCCCGATCAGACTCAATCAAGTGAGCCTTGGCTTCGCAATAAGCGGTAGCCTCAACGAAAACAGAACCAGCTGAGGCACTGGCAAACGCGACAAAGCGCGCACAGCTTTCACGAAGGAGCGCGAGCGAACACTCGGTGACACGACCATCGCGAAAGACCGGCTACGGAGAGCGAACCTCGCGGGTCGTTCGACGGGCTCAACGTCACTTCGCCGCGTTTCCGCTCACGCTCGCCCGCCCGCCCCGGTGGCGTCGCCGCGTGTCCCGCAGACGGGGACAAGGCGGACATCTCTGCGACGGCGTACGAGGACGTGAACGTCATCACGGGCGCGCTCAAGCTCTACCTCCGCGAGCTGCCCACGCCGCTCATCACCTACGAGGCCTACCCGCACTTTGTCGAGGCCGCCAGTGAGTGTCTCCCCGAGACCGGTTTCCTCCGGGTTCTCCGGTTTCCTCCCGCAACTTAAGAAAAAAAACACTCATCAATTAGTTGGCCGATAACATCATAATGTATAGGAAGCGGGGTGTGGCAATATGTTGGTGTCGGCAAACCGCCTGGCTGCCTCCTCCGCCTCTCTGCGCTTTCCTAGCGGCCTCTGAGTCGTTCCCTCGTCGAATGCATACCTTAGACATTGAATGAGTATGTGCCACGCGTTATAAATGTAAAATTATTATTATTAAATACAAACTGAACGACTGACTTGAGTACACCAGTGTCTTGCTTACCAGGCCTAGCCTCACTTTGTTCAGTTTTCAAATCTTACGAAGCCTAGCCCCACTTTATTCAGGCTACCAACGTCTCTTCCGCGCAAAGTTTCGCCTTGGCACCGTGGGAGGCGAAACGTCGCGAGGGAGATCGCGAGATCGCTCGGCGACACGGCTATCCCGAAAGAGAACAGCTCTGAAGAGCAACCCGCCTGTATCACTGCCAGAAAGGGTCAAACCATTTGTGGTGTTCCCCCCTCCTTGCCGCGTTCTGCAGAAGTGAGCGACCCCGCGGAGAGGCTGGAGCTGCTTCGCGCGGCGCTGCAGACGCTGCCGCCCGCTCACTACGACACCCTGCACTGCCTCATGGCCCACCTGCACAGGTGAGACACAAAGGCAAAGGTCCCCCGTGTAGCCGCAGCAGACTGTGGGGTCAAGCGCTGCTAGCGAGTAGAAACCTACGAAGGCCGGCGCGTCACAAGAGGGGCGTGGGATGGTGGTGACGATGTCCAGAAGCTGACCATCGTGCTTCGAAGAATCGCAAAGAAAGAAAGAAGGTACTCATTTAAGGCTAATTCAATCTAGGGAAGGCCCAGGACCAATTCAGAAAATTCACACACACAGGGTCACCAGGTTTGCAAACTACTGCTCCCCACACACGCACGTACAAAGACAAAGATCCCCCGTATAGCCTTGGCAGATTGTAGGGTCAAGTGTCGTTAGCGAGCACATACGAAGGTCGACACGGCAAAAGAGGGGATGGGGTGACCAGCACCACGCCCGGCCGCCTTTGTCTCCCAATGTTTACACACCGCACTAGGTACTAATTTGAGGATGAGTCGACTTAGGGGAGGCCAAGGACCGGGTTCAGAAAATCGCCACTGCTCTTGACCGTGAGCGGGATTCGAACTCGGGTCACCGGATTTGTAGGCCGGCGCGCTAACCACCGGGCCACCGCTCCCCACACACGCACGCGCACGCACACACAGGGTGGCGCAGCAGGAAAAGGACAACCTGATGAGCTCCGAGAACCTGAGCATCGTGTTCGGCCCCACGCTCATGCGGCCGCACGAGCAGGACGTGCTGGCGACGCTCAACGGCATGCGGCACCAGCGCCTGCTCGTGGAGACGCTCGTCCGCCACGTGGACCGGCTCTTCTGAGCGGCGACCCGTCCCCGGCGCACGCACCGGCTCGCCGGCTCTCATCCAACGGCTCCCTGCGATACACTACGGCTGCCTGTATTACCCTGCAGCTCCCTGCGGTACGCCGCGGCTCCCTGCGATGCCCTAAATCTCCCTGCAATATCCTGCAGCCGACGTTCTCAACCGGCTGGGTCGCGACACGTCGGTGGGCCGCAAAGCATCGCGTAGTTGTCACGTGGAGAGCAGGCCCAAGTGGGCCTACCAGCATCCTGCAATACCCTGCGACGAGACTTGCTCTCAAGAGCTGCCGTGTCGGGACGACCGTGTCGAGTGTTCCTCGACAAGGCTTTCCCGATCCCGCTTATCGCACAGCCAAGTCGCTCGGCATTGTCGGCGTTGTTGGGTCTCTGTACGAGTGTCAGTGCGCGCGTCGATGAGTCTCCCGTTCACATAACTCTCCCGGTCTGTCTATCTCACGCCACTGCGTTCAACGCTAAACGTTCACGTCCAAGTTTGGCAATACAACCGACGGCTCGCGGCGTAAGACGTTGTGTGCGATGACCGATATCGGTCGCCTTTGAATCTCTCGCGATGATCCCAGCCTCAACCGACTGGTTGGCTCGCCCGAGACACCAGCGGGCCGACCCAGTGCGACGCACTCCGCAGCAACAACAACAAACAAACAACAACGAACAGCAGCAGCGATCCAGGATGTTGGTGCTCGACTCATTCGACGACTCAAGCCGTGCCGCAGCTGCGAGCCACGCAGTCGGGGTTTGTCGTCTTCCCACCCCCCCCAACGCCGCCAGACGAACATCGTTCAGATCGCGGTCCAACAAACACCGGGGCGCCGTGTGCGTGATCCACGCTCGGCCGCAGAGAAATAAACGCGATCGGCGCGACAACAATAATAATAGCATTTATAGAGCGCCTTTCATCCCGAGGGTCGCAAAGCACTGCGCAGGGCTGCGGAGAGAACGGCACGCCGACAACGACAGAGAACGGAAAAAACGGCAACATTTGAGCGGAGTTGAAAGGGAACGACTATCGAGAGGAGGGTGGACGCACGGCCGCGTACACGCTGCGTGTGTGTGTGTGTGCGCGCTACGAACCCTGCCACCCGCTCACGGACAACAGCAGCAACGATTTCACGCAGCGGTTCTGCGCCTCCCCCAGGTCGACTCGGCCTCAAATGAGTACCCCGATGCGGTGTGTAAACATCGCCACTATGGAGACAAAGGTGGCCGGGCGTGGTGCTGGCCACCCAACCTCCTCGTGCGCAGTTGCTGGCATTTATAGGTGCTACTCGCTAGCAGCACTTGACCCTACAATCCGTTAAGTCTACAAGTGGGGAGTCTTTGTATATACTCATGTGGGTTTTCACTGCTCGATTCACGATGGTTGCTATTCCGAGCTGCTCTTCCGGGATAGCCGCGCAACCGTGCGCCCTCCCTCTCGACGTTTCGCGGAGGCACGGCCGTGTATATAGTCGACGGCTCGATCCGGTTCCTGGACAAGGCCCCGGCGCGTGCGGTGGAACGTCGAACGCCGCGGACAGCTGGCTCTCTCTCTCTCTGGGGGTTTGTGGGAGCGCCGAGGAACGGCGGTTTATTGACGAGCCTCACGCCGGAGGCCCTTAGAGGCAGTGTCGCGCGTTTCGATCAAAGTGTGAGCGGTCACACAGTCTTGTAATGGCGCTCAAATGGACGTGGTTCCCCCTCGCTCGCTCTCTCTCTCCCAGTGCTCACTGATGTAATGGAACAAATACTTTGAAATATCGACACACTATGTACTTGGAAGCGTCGTCGGCACGGTACCGCTATTAAGCTGTCTGTGGTCGTTCAGCACGCCGGGCAATGAACCCGGTGACCAGAGTTAGATTCCAGACCACGGCAAACGTCCGGGCGTAGACCCTGGCCGAGCAACGCCTATGGCCAACGGGGCGTGGGGAGGCTTCAATCCATCAGTGGATTAACAAGGGGGTCCAAAGGGATGGATGTGAACTCTTGTACTAATTCCATCCATTTTCTGAAACCGCTTAATCGCGTACAGAGTCGCGGTGAGCCGGATCCTATCCCGGCAGATACTAACACTCAAACGAGAAATCGCACGCGGTTAACTAACCGAGGCAAGCTGCCCAGACGTCACCGCTCCTTGTCGGGCAATGAGATCCTAATGAAGCCTTTTTGAAACAACAGCCATAGCCACGAGTTTGCCTTGCTCAATGTGCCCTGTTATGCTGCGGTAAAAGCAACTCACATCTCCCTATGGGCACGGTCGTATCACACCCCCACTTCCTTCCTGCCACCTCTACGATACCGAATGCTTCGGCAAACTTTCGTACCGGCACGTTGGACCGGACCGGACCGTACCGGCATACTTTCGCCTCTGGTCAACGCGCGTCGGACCGCCGGCCACCGAGCAAAGGTAGATGAGACGGCGATCAATTTATAGATACCCCCACCGATACCGAATGTTGCTCCCGTCTCAGTGGATGATTGACTGTCGTTACCGCGGTGTGTGCGCGCGTTGTACGGGGGGAGAAAGCTACAAGAGAACTGCTTTTCAAAGCAGTTCTTTTGGGATAGCCGTGTCGCCTCCCACCTCGGAGGCACCGTTCACGAAGCCTGCGACTGTAGCGCCCTCCACCGTTCACGCTGGTTCGATAACAGCGGATGCTCAAGAGACGAGGCTAATCCATCGCAGGCTGTGGCGAGAGAGATTGAGACACGATAATGCCATCCTTGGGATGTCATCTCTGTCGGGGGGAGGAGGGGGTGTGTGTGGGGGGTGACATCATCGTGATGACATTTAGGATGAGGAATGCAAATGCACCGGCGCACACCCGCGCTCGTGGAAAACCAGACACGGATCTATGTCTGTGGAAGGGATTGACTGCGTTGAACAAAATTGCATTGCTTGACCGCGGGGGGGGCTTCCAAAACTCCAGTCCGTTAAAGCTGTACGCCGGTCCGAGTTTTCACTTTTGCCGGACTGCTCTAATGAAATGCGAATGGCATTTAGGTACTGCCTGCATGAGACCTGCTCACCAAGGGAGACCCTAGCAGGAGCGCTGGGAGTGCGGTGAGACGATCAGTAAAATTGTAAAACAGCACCTGGGTGGAGCACACCGAGAAACTCTCTCCAAGCAAACACGCCAACGTTGGGCCAACGTTGGCACGCGGTTGGCACCATTGGCCCAAAACTGGGACCCAACGTCCCCCCGTTTACCGGGCTGAGACTAACGGCGGTCGAGCGGCCACTCCGGCTGACAGGTTGGATTCCCGACACAGGGCTGCGCGCCGTGCGGCCACCGAGTGCTTGTTGCATCGCAGGAATCCAGCAAAAGAGCTTGCAAGCTCGCTGGGTATTTTCTCCTGTAATAATAAGCATCTATCTATCTATCTACCGCTGAGGGGACCGACCATTGCAAATGGACCAAAGGCGACGAAGTTTCGAGTGAGAGCTTGCGAGCTTCGCTTTGCCACTAGGTGTTGCCACCTCTGAGCCACGTAACGATCAAGAAGAAGAACAACAACGACGATGCCCAGTGTTGGAAGACAGCGCGACACCTCGATAGCTGTCGCGTGACTAACGCTACCGACATGACGCATGGGCTGTGTTGCAATAACGCCCGTGCTGGGAAAGACTTTCAGATCCCAGGCACGGATCACACGTTAAACGGAGCACGGTCCCGGGAAAAACCGGAACGGGTGGCAACCGTGGTTGTCACGCACCTCGTGACACGTACGGCAGGAGAGTGTACATATTGTATTTATTCAAAGGTACCTATGACGATACTCGACACCCGCAGATTGTTTGTTTGTTTACACTTAAATCGCGTGTACCCGTTTCGCTGTCCTGCTTGCTGTACTGTATGCTGTGTGGTTGATGCCCTCCCCGTTTCAATAGCTGTACAAAGTGTTACCCTCCAAAGTTAAATACTATTTCTCCGCCAGGGATTAATTAATGCTTCGGTTAATTGGCCATCGGGTCGGCACGGTGGCGCTGTGAGTAGCGCTGCCGTCTCACAGCAAGAAGGTACCGGGTTCGAATCTCGGCTCGGGTGCCTTTCTGTGCGCAGTTTGCATGTTCTCCCCGTGTCCGCGTGGGTTTTCGCCTGGCACTCCGGTTTCCTCCCACGGTCCAAAAACATGCCGCTGCATAGGTTAATTGGCTTGCAGACTAAATGACCCTCAGTGCCCTGTGATGGACTGGCGTCACATCCTGGATTAAGCCCTGCCTTGCGCCCTGTGTCTGCCGGGATAGGCTCCGGCTCACCGCAACCCTGTACAGGATTAAGAGGTTTCTGACAATGAATGAATGATTGCCGGGTCTCACCGGAAATTATTTCCGTACCCGGCACACCACATCCGTGGCTGTTGCTGGTCTAGTCACGTGCCACTTAAAATCCAGTCTCTAGCAGCGATACGGAAAATACTAAGTGAGAAATTGAACCCTGGGTTTTCCCCTGATTAAATGTACATCTTTAATGTGTGGATGCAGTGGTGTGGGCTATTTATTTTGGGATGTTCCATTTTGGGAAACGTGCGGCGGTGGGGGGGTGGGTTGATTTAACACTGGCTTGTTTTTCCAGTTGGGTTGAACCAACTGTCTTACCAATACACGTATTGTCTTGTAGGAAATGTGTGACGTGATTTTGCTCACTAAAGACGTAGTTACGACCGCTTTAAAACATATATAACATTTTATGGAAACGGGCATTTACTACTTATTTAAAACTATTTTTCGGCAACAACAACCCCCCCCCCGCACTGATTTTATATACACTGTCAACATTTTTACACGTATAGTTAATATACATCCAAACGATCCGGCAAATGTATTTTTAACAATTTGTTACATTGATACAAGCACGTGAACTTCAAGTGTAATGTGTTTTTATAAGATGTGGTAAAAGTGATATGAAGGCTGTCACCGTTTCACAACGTTGGTGATGTCTGCACCGTGGCTTACGACCGAAACAGTACGAGCTCATCATACTCAGCAAAAACTATAATCATTTCACAACTGTTGGAATTTCATCACTCAATCCGCCCCCGCCTGAAAACTTGGCAGGATTCTCCCAAAAACGAGTCATGAGACCCGGTGGAGTATTGCCTGGGCAAACGATTATTATTTACAGTAGCAGAGTACCCGCACTATGGGCGATTGGTTATCCAAGCATGCAACTGGTTCTTCTGATGTCTCTCTTCGCTAACGCTTTCTGCTGACATGACTGCTTTGACCTGGGTTTGTTCCTGGTGTCCTTTTGGGAATATAGCCGGCACTCTTAAGTTTCAGAAGTCATCAATAAGTGGGAAGGAAAGCGGAAATAAGACATAAAAGCCTTGATGTTAGCAAACACACACTCGGGTGAAAGGCGCTATATAAATTGAAATTATTATTATTATTATATATGTAAAGGACGTTACGGATACATGAACACGCTTGTTTCATTATATGTAGAGTGTGCTTATAATGAAAAAAATGTCTCAACGCGCAGTGTTTGAATTTCAGTCATGGAGAACACAGGGCCAGCCTATAAATGGGCATTCGTCTGCAAGTAGGGGGAAAACGTTGCGGTTGGTTGTTCCAAACTCAAACCAAGTAAATTCCAAGTGATGTTTCGAATGAAAACCGTCATTTTGCTGTCTAGGCTACCTTACAACCGAGTCCTCGTATCAGTGTAGTACTCAGTAAATGCTGAAGCACCGTCAGAGTTTATATTAATTAATTCAACGTAACACGCGACAGGCGTGTAACACTTTGCCCGGAGACTTGATGACACGTCACGATTTCAGGTTACGATTCAAAGCGAGAATGAATTGTTTGTATCATTAAAAAAAACTATACATGTTAAATATTTTGTCCCGTTTTGTGCTTTCGACTACATGCAACACGTGTGTACACATCTAATCATTGCATGACTCAATTCTCACGCACACGATGCAATGCAGATGCATTGAATCAAACGATTTGTAAATTTAACGTGAAGGCTTTCCGTGACCAAAGTCATCCATAATATACTCTTTTTTATGGGTCACGTTAAAAAATAAGTGTCGTAAACCCACCTACACTCGACAGAGTCAATTAGCAAGCTGTGTCACGTGAAGAAAACGTACCAACTATTTACTACTTCAGCACCACGGTATGTTGGAGAGCGAACCCATAAGATCAACAATGAAATACGACGTTTCGCTGATGAACGCAAATTATATTTAGTACAGCGTGGGCGTAGTGATGTAGGTTTTCACGGCTCGATGTTTGAGACTCGCTCTCCACAGGTGTCCTTTGAGGATAGCCGAGAGCCGCTGGTGACGCATTGGTAACATCTGCGCCTCAGAGAAAAAAAAGTCCTGCCCGAGGCGCTACCGCGCTACCGTGCCGCCTTTCGCAGCAATGCTCTTCACATATAATGCGTCTTTATTACATCGGAGTGCCTGCAATATACAGCAGAAGCACGCTTAAGCCTGGGTAAGCACCAATTGACCACGCGCCGTCAAGTGGCAAATGCGCCTGGCCTATACGCATCAGTGTCGCCCTCTAGCGTACGGAATACAGGGCGGGCGGAAAGTCCCTATACGTCTGTAAGTGTGAGGATTACGACGGATTGTAAGTCATGGGGTATGATGACTTCTCGACCGCGCTGTGCAAGTTGATACGGAGTAAACTGCTTCGCGCCGGACACGTGGGTTTTCGCCGGGCACTCCGGTTTCCTCCCACAGTCCAAAGACATGCTGCTGCATAGGTTAATTGGCCTGCGGAATAAAATGCCCGCGGTGCCCTGTGATGGACAGGCGTTCCATCCTGGGAATAGCCCTGCCTTGCGCCCTGGGTCTGCAGGGATAGGTTCCAGCTCACAGCAAACCTTTACAGGATTAAGCGGTTTCTGAAAATGATCTTGATGATGATGTTTGCTCATCAGGGCTATTCTTTCGTGATAGCCGTGTCGAGCGATCTCCATCTCTCCCTCGCGACGTTTCGCCTCCCACGTCGGAGGCATCTAACGAGAGATTGAGATCGCTCAGTTGACATGGCTATCCCGAAAGAACAGCTCTGAAGAGCAACCATCACGAATCGATCCGTGAAAAACCTACATCAGTACAATGATGATGATGATGGTGAAGATCTTAATACTTTTTTCAATACCGAGGAGCTGAAAGACAACGATGTCCAGAAGCTCAACAGATGCCCCCTCAGTCTGGAGCAAGAAAAGAGGCCAATGCCCGCCGCCTTTAAGGCCAGCACTGACTATTATATCTCTAAATGTGTTGAAGGGCTGTCTGCAACTAAATAAGAACTTGTTGCAATGGGAAACTGTCATATAACCATCACGCTTCGAAGAATCGAATCGAATTCGAAATAATAATAATAATAATAGCATTTTATATAGCGCCTTTCACCCGAGGGTCACAAAGCGCTGCACAAGGGCCGCGAAGAGAACGGCATGTCAAGAATAAAAGAAAAAAACAACCAATAAAAACCAAAGGAACTAACATTAAATGATTGAGGCTGCTTCGAACATACCGAAAGGTCTGCTTCGAACATACCGAAAGGTCGCGTATGGTTTTTATTGTTCAAGACCACGTATTCAAAACCGAGAGAGCACCTGCCAGGCCCAGAGCGCTCTCATCGCATTCCAGTCACAAGCCAATTCTCGGAAAACACGAACGCGCGAGTGGGCGACACCTGCGTCTGTGAACGCGCGAGGAATGCGCAATGACCTGCTGCACAGGATACACGTCCGGCCGGATCTATCCACTGCTGGATGATTGCGTCTACAGTATCGTGATCGTCGGTTATGGGCTAATCACTGCTGTGGCAACGCCACCCCATCATATCTCAGAATGAACATTTGTGTACTGTGTGGTGCTGTCTTACTGTTTACTTTGTGATTGTGGCTAATGTTCGTCCTTGCATTCTTTAATGCTGTAAATTCGTTGTTAACTTCTGAATGCATATATTGTTTACGTTGGGTAGTTCGAACGTATGTTGTATCGCAGCAATCCCAACTTCCAGGGCTTGCAAGCTCACCGGGTATTTTCTGCTGTAATAATAAGCACATATCGATCAGCGTTAGCTGCCGTGGTCTGTCTACTGCTGGATGAAGGCCTCTCCATTGTCAGCAGCATCATCAGTTATGGTCTGTCTACAGGGTGGTCCAGCTATCTTGTGACCCCCCCATGAGCCTGTGCTGATTCTCCAGGTGACATAATAATAGCATTTAATAATAGCATTTTATATAGCGCCTTTCACCCGAGGGTCACGAAGCGCTGCGAGTTATCGTTTGAGTGTACACGCTACTTGCACGGGTTCTCAAACTTTTGCACCTCAATGTCCACTTGGGTGTGGACTCCACGGACCACTAGGTGGCGCTAGCAGCCCACTGATGGGTCGCGACCCACCGGTTGAGAACAGCGGCTATACTGTACCTTTCTAATTTGACGATGACCTTTTGCGATGGTTGCTCTTAAGAGCTGCTTTTTTCGGGATAGCCGTGTCGAGCCGTCTCCATATTTCCCTCGCGACGTTTCGCTCGACACGGCTATCCCGAAAGAACAGTTCTGAAGAGCAATCGTCGCGAATGGAGCCATGAAAACCTACATCGATTACCTTTTCTATTCAGTAACTGTTTTGTAATTTACGATGATTTAAATCGTCATTCAACATCTCGCTATTCACAACTATCGTTTAAAACCCCAGTTTATCCCCGCGTGGAATGGAATGAAAACCCAGTTTAGCGCCGTGCGGAACGGTGGTTATACACACAGCCCATAGCGGCGAGTGCCGTCGTTATAGCGTCATTGAAATGCCACGCGCGACCTCAAAGGAACCTTAAGCTCCCTTAAGGTTCGCTTAATCAGCAAATGGAAAACTGTACTTGGGATTTAAATGAGCAATTTGCTTGATGGACGGAGGTCGGGAATAACTCGTGGCTTGTGTGCCGAGTTGGAGGTTCGCTCGAAGTGCCCTGGAGCCAGTTGCGTGCGGAGGTTTGGTGATGCCCCCGGGGCCAACTCCGACTCCTTGATTCTATGACCCCAAGACTCAAGTATAGGGCCTAGGTACTGAGAAATGTGAGAAAGGAAGACAACTTTGGGAACTATCATTCGTTCATAAAATGAGTTGTAAGGCAGTAACTATAACGTGTCGATGGTCGTCGACAGGGCACAGTGGATGATGAAAAATAATATCGATCGGCGTCGACAGGGCACTGAAAAAGTTAATCGGCATTACGCACAGTATTCACACGTAACAGGTTCTCTACTCTGGTCTCGCTTCTTAAAACACGGATCCACATTCACACCACCTTGTGGGACTGTTTAATTTCACTATTTGATTGGATGCCCCCTCTCTGCACGCCACTGCCCCCCAGCTAGCCGTGTTGTCCACTCCCGACCACCGATCAAGTCCAGGCTCAAGACCTCTTCGCCTCTGCCTATTAGAACAGGGGTTATCAACCTTTTGCCGCGCAAGGCCCACTTGGGGCTGGTCTCCACGGACCGCTAGGTGGGTCGCCACCCACGGGTTGAGATTGGCGGGATTAGACCATGGGCCAGGGCAGAGATAATAATAATAGCGTTTTATATAGCGCCTTTCACACGAGGGTCACAAAGCGCTGCACAAGGGCCGCGGAGAGAACGGCATGTCAACAATGAAATTTAAGTAAATAAAACACCAAAGGAACAAACAAAAATGTAATGATCGAGGCTGCTTCGAATATACTGAAAGGTAGTGAAACTGGCAATCTTAAGAGCGGCAAAAATCTGCCAGCGTCCCCTAAGATGGCCGTCACTTCCTTATTGGTAACACTGATGGATTTCACGTCTCTATTAGCTCCTTTACATGTATAATACAATATAATTATACGTTAATACATTCGTTTGATGTGGCTGCCACGCAAGTCTCGTCTCGACCACGGATAGAAACTGGAATCATTAAAATAAAGCCATCTCACGTGGTGCCCACAAGGGACAAATCTGCTCTAGTCTCGTGGTCCCTATGGCTGCAAGTATTTCTCTACAGACCACATGTAATAATAATATAATAATGACACGTGCTATTTATAACGCGTGGCACATATTCATTCCATTTCGAAGGTAGTAATTCGTGGAGAGAACGACTCAGAGGCGCGAAGAAACCGCAGAGAGGCAGGGAGCGGGGTAAGGCAGCCAACATTTTGCCACGAACTGCGTCATATATGTTATGATGTTATCGGTCAATTAATTAATGCGTGTTTTGTTTGAAAGTTGTGGGAGGAAACCGGAGTGCCCGGCGAAAACCCACGGGGAGAACATGCAAACTCTGCACAGAAAGGTCCCCGAGCCGGGATTCGAACCAGAGACCTTCTGGATGTGAAGTGCCAGCGCTACACACCGCGCCACCGTGCCGCCCATGATCCAACCCATGAAAGGATTAAATTATTGATAAAATTGTTCACGACAGCCTTCATGTTAAATCCACACTGTATTGCATATCGATCTCTACGTGAATGCAATGGTCTCGGTGTAAATCTACGGGCCTCTGTGCAAACACATTTCCCCTCTCTCTCCCTGTGCGGCGTCTTGAGACTGGGCCCCGTTTAGACTGTACTCTCATTATCTCGAAATGGTGTCAGATTAACTCTGGCCAACCGCGCATCCCCCTTCTCAATTAGTCAGTTTGTATCCGAGCTGGAAGGAACCGTTGAGCTGTGTAGCTCTTAACAATTGTCCAGCCCGGACGGGTAAGCGAGTATCAACATCTCAGGTCACCGGGGATAATTTAGTCAGCAGGACAGTTAACCTATGCAGCAGCATGTCTTTGGACTGTGGGAGGAAATCGAATATCAGGCGAAAACCCACGCAGACACGGGGAAGAACGTGCAAACCCCACGCAGAAAGGCACCCGAGCCGGGATTCGAACCCGGGGACTTCTTGGCGTGAGGAGGCAGCGCTACTCACCACAATGCAAATGTTGCACTGTTCGCTCTAAATCTGAAATCCCTGTCAGGTAATACTTGGTGTTGCCTGCGAATTCTACCAAACACTTCGAGACCGAGCTGAAAGACAACGATGTCCAGAGGCTGACCATCGTGCTTCGTAGAATCGCAAAGAAGAAGAAGATCTGAAATAACCTACCTATATGTTTTACCCCATCGCAATGTTTAACTCTTTTAACTACCTTGTCGTGAAATGCTGTGTGTATTCTTGTTTTTGTTTCGCTAATTTTTTTATTTTTAGATTTTTATTTTTTGTAAATTCGCGTGTCTGTTGCGCTGCAGGAATCCTGTAAAGATCTTAACAAACTCACTGGATATTTTTCTGCTGTAATAATAACCATCTATCCATCCAACAGACGGCGGCACCCGAGTGTCATGTGACCTGCATACTGATGAAGCTCTGCCGGGGAGCAAGTGTGCTGACGTCATTTAATAAGCCCATAAAAGGCATCCCTAGTGCTCCACTGTCTTGTTAATCCGTTCACTTCACAGTGATTCATTCATGCATAGTCAGAATCCGCTTTATCCTGTACGGGGTTGCGGTGAGCCGGAGCCTATCCCGGCAGACGCACGGCGCAAGGCAGGGTTAACACCTAGGATGGGACGCCAGTCCATCACAGGGCACCGGGGGCAATTTAGCGCGCGGTACCCGGCGAAAACCCACGCGGACACGGGGAAAACATGCAAACTCCACACAGAAAGGCACCCGAGCCGGGAGTGTAACCCAGGTCCTTCTTGCTGTGAGGCAACAGCGCTACTCACCGCTGTGCCACCGCGCCCATGTTTTATGTGCGCGTTATAAAATTAAAATTATTAGTGTATTCGAAGCAGCCTTAATCATTTAACTGTTCTTGCTTTGGTTTTTATTAGTTGTTTTTTTTTCTGTCGTTGTTGACATGCCGTTCTCTCCGCGGCCCTTGTGCAGCGCTTTGTGACCCCCGGGTGCAAGGCGCTCTATAAAATGCTATTATTACTATATTAGAGGCACTTTCGCCGATAAGACATCAAGTATGAGAGCCTGCAAGACAAGCAGAAAAGTGTGTGTGCTGCCCCCTGCTGATGTAATAATAATAAAAATAGCATTTATTTAGCGCCTTTCACCCGAGGGTCACAAAGCGCTGCACAAAGCTGCGGAGAGAACGACATGTCAACAATGACAGCTCCCTCCTGGCTCAGAAGCACCATGGATTCAGTGGAAGACACTCAACCGCCTGAGATCTAGAACGAGACGATCAAAAGCTGCTGTGGTCAGATGGGGCTACAAGACCGGCCCAACCACCTGTGAATGTGAAGAAGCAGACCATACTATGGAGCACTGCCTTGTCTGCGCTCTACTACCCAACCTCTGCAGCTCAAAATACCTCGCAAAGTTCAATAAAAATGCAACACCACGCCCGGCCGCCTTTGTCTCCCAAGTGGCAATATTTCCACACGGCACTAGGTACTCGTTTGAGGCTCAGTCGACCTAGGGGAGACCCAAGCCCGGTTCAGTAAATCGTCACTGGTGTTGGCCGTGAGCGGGAATCGAACTCGGGTCGCCAGGACTGAAGCACCAGCGCGCTAACCAGTGAGCCACCGCTCCCCAACAAACAAACAAACACGAAGATCTACAGAATGTAAACAGGTTTAAAGAGTGTGGCAGGCTTCGCTAATCGAATGGCTCCGTTTCCTCGCTTGGCAGTTGCTATGGGCTACACGCACACAAGACAAAGATCCCCCGTAGAGGCTTAACAGACGGTAGGGTCAAGTCCGGTCAGCGAATAGCACTTACGAAGGCCGGCACGGCACACGAGGGGGTGATTGGGCAGCACCACGCTTGGCCGCCTTTGTCTCCCTTGTGGCGATGTTCACACACTGCACCGTGGACCAGTCAAGCACCGCGATCTTTCCACACCATTTACAAAGACAAAAGACCCCCATATATAGCCTTGACGGACCGTAGGACCAAGCGCTGTTCGCGAAGACTTTATAACGGTCGGCACGGGATACAAGAAGTTGGCAGCACCACGCCCGGCCGCTTTTGTCTCCCAAATGGCGATGTTTACAGACCGTACCAAGTAGAGTATTAATTTGAAGCTGAGTCGGAACTAGGGGAGGTGCAAGGTGGTGGCCGTGAGCGGGAATCGAACTCGGTTCGCAAGGTTCGTAGCGCAGCGCGCTAACCGCTACACCACTGTACCGCGTTCCAACCGTGTTACAACACGCACGCCATAGGAATGTCAAATTCCATATTAAAATGTACGTTGGACGTTCATGCAGCCATACAATGTCAGAAACCGCTTGATCCTGTGAAGGGTTGCGGTTAGCCGGAGCCTATCCCGGCAGACACAGGGCGCAAGGCAGGGCTATAACCCAGGATGTGACCCAAGTCCATTACAGGGCAACGGGGGCTAAATTAGTCTGCAGGCCAATTAAGCTGTTCGGCAGCAGCATGCTTTTGGACTGTGGGAGGAAACCGGAGTGCCCGGGGAAAACCCACGCGGACACGGGAAAAAACGTGCAAACTCCACACAGAAAGGCGGCACCCGAGCCGGGGATTCGAACCCGGGAGCCTTCTTGCCGTGAGGCGGCAGCGCTACTCACAGCTACGCCACCCGTGTCGCCCTTGGACGTTCACACAAGCATCAAATACACGCGGGAGACACACCCTGCCAAAAAAGGAACCGCGGCAGCCATGGCAACCGAGTCGTAACATCCGCCCCGCACAGAAGTGAGGTGCTGCCCGACCCGACTCGATTCCTGCCTAGGGCCCCTTGGGGTGTCATCTCGCCCTTTCAGTGTATTGGAAGCGGCCTTAATCATTTAATTTTTTGTTGCTTTAGTTTTTATTAGTTGTTTTTTTTTTCTGTCGTTGTGCAGCGCTTTGTGACCCTCGGGTGAAAGGCGCTCTATAAAATGCTATTATTATTATCTCCTTGTTCTGTGTGGGTTCCCTCCCTGTTCTCTGGTTTCCTGACCATAATTACAAAAATCACTCATTCACCGGCCGATAACATCATACTATTTAGAAGCGGCGGTTGGCAAATGTTGGCGCCGGCTAACCGCGTGGCTGCATTCCCTCCACCTCTCTGTGGTATCCACGAGCGCCGACAGGAGGTCAAGGGACAGACCCAGGTGCCATGGGCTGACTGACAGAGATGATGAGATGGTGGTTCCTGTGACATGCCCAAGTTCACTCTCCTAAGAGGTTACGACCCCCCCACCCCGAGCCCCCTCCCCGGCCCAGCCCCCCAACCCCCTCCCAGCCCCCCACAATCCGAGCCAGCGCTGCAGCCTGGTCTGGTTTCACATCGGTGGGTATAACGCTCAGTCACGTACGCGAGGGGGTGTTTTAACGATGCGGTTAATGTTATGGGGCGGCACGGTGGCGTAGTGGGCAGCGCTGCCACCTCACAGCAAGAAGGTTCCCGGGTTCGAATCTCGGCTCGGGGGCCTTTCTGTGTGGAGTTTGCATGTTCTCCCCCGTGTCCGCGTGGGTTTTCGCCGGGGCACTCCGGTTTCCTCCCACCGTCCAAAGACATGCTGCCAGGTTAATTGGCCTACTGAGTAAATTGCCCCAGGTGCCCTGCGATGGACTGGCGTCCCATCCTGGGTATAACCATGCCTTGCGCCCTGTGTCTGCCGGGATGGGCTCCGGCTCACCGCAAACCTGGGCAGGATTAAATAGATTCTGAAAATGGATGGATGGATGATACATTGGCGAATCGATATCCGTTCGTAAGCCTCATTATAAGCCTTTCTGGTCGCGTGTGTACCGGTCGATAATGCGGTTTAATTGTGCATGAATCGTCTGCCCGTTTCGCCAGGTGAGACCCATCTCACCAGATCTCCCGTGAAGGTCACCTTCAGGGGTCAACGAGTATAATAATAATAATAATATAACAATTTATAACGCGCACACATTCCCCGCCCAGCCAAAGCGAGACACAGATACTGAGTATCGTTTCAATGCGATTGCCCTGTCTTACGCCCTTGTGTTTGCCGGGATAGGCTCCGGGCCACAGAGACCCTGTACAGAATGAGGCGGGGATTGATACGGAACGAGTGAGGATTGCTTTGCAAAGCTGTTGTTTTCGGGATAGACCGTGTCGAGCGGTCCCCCTCTCTCTCTCTCACGATATCCCGAAAGAACAGCTCTGAAGAGCAATCATTATGAATCGAGTCTGGAAAACCCTATAGCGGTACATTTTCCATCTATCCATTGTCAGAAACCGCTTAATCCTGTACAGGGTCGCGGTGAGCCGGAGCCTATCCCGGCAGAAACATGGCGTAAACCAGGGCCACACCTATGACGGGATGCCAGTCCATCACAGGGCACCTTACCCCGCAATCCAATTAACCTACGCAGCAGCATGTCTTTGGACTTCAACATTCATTGGGATAATTCAGTGGCTGGGGGGTACGGGGGGAAAGGTGGGGGGCATCACTGAATTTAACCCTGTTCCCCAATAACAACCAAGACCGCTGCTAAATACGAAGCAATATTAATAATAATAGCAATTTATAGTGCGCCTTTCAACCGAGGGTCACAAAGCGCCGCAACGCGTCCCGAATATGCCGTGCGTCCTGAATATATTTCCGGGACGTGGGAGCGAAACGTCGGACACCACCCAGCCTGACAGAACGAGATAACGCGAGAAGCTATGACGTTGCTGGCTGCCAGGCTGCTGCTTCGTGGGAAATGTGTGGTGGGAGTGTATGGTACAGTCGCTCCGCCTCCCAAAGACAGTCCTCGTAGCGAACAGAAATGCCGTTCACAGCACCGAACACCGGGGTTAACCCCCTCCCAAATATGGGCAGAGGCAGGGACATACCCCGGGTATATATGGGCCCCTGTGGTTCGCGGCTCGGCCGTGTGTGACGGATAAGCAAAGGGAAGGTTGTGTGTTGCAGTGTCACTCGGCTTAAAACACGCAACTGGCACGTAAACCGTACACACGCGCGCAAACACCTGTGCGGATACACGAGACGAAGGCACGCGTTGCGTACCGTGTATCGCATACAATCACCGTACCAAACCATCCACGGTACGTACACATACCTACTCACAGATACATACCGAAACAAGATCATAACACACACACACATGTAAACACACGTATATACCATAACAAATAACAAAGATCCCTCCCCACCGGTATAGCCTTGACAGGCTGTTGGGGCAAGTGCTGTTAGCCGAGTAGCCAGCTGTAAAGGCCGGTATATCCCACACAGATACGCACACACACGCGCAGCCACATACGCGCTGTAGAGATGTCGGTTAATACTGCGACTGCGGATCGGAAATACCTGGAGAACATCTCGGGAGAAGGGAAATGCATCGGCGTGCTGACCAGCGGCGGGGATGCCCAAGGTGAGCCGGATGCCCCTTCTGCACTTACGTTCAATTTTTGTTGCTTTGTTTTTTTATTATCTCTTTTTTTTCTGTCGTTGTGCAGCGCTTTGTGACCCTCGGGTGAAAGGCGCTCTATAAAATGCTATTAGAACGTCCTCTAACCCAAGTTCGATTCCCGGCTCGGGTGCCTTTTCTGCTTGCATGTTCTCCCCCGCGTGTCCGCGTTGGTTGTTGCGGGGTACTGCGGTTTCCTCCCACAGTCCTAAGACATGCTGCTACTGCTTAATAGGTCAATTGGTCGCTGACTAAATTTGCCCCGGTGCCCTGCGATGGACTGGCGTCCCTGGGTTTATACCCTGTGTCTGCCGGGATGGGAGTGCGAGACATGCCATATTTTTTGTATGTATCGTATCACATCTCAATTACATTACGTATATTTCTTAACAAGGGGCGCGCGAACATATTTTGGGAACCGAAAGTGGTGCGGGCTGCAGTAAAGGTTAAGAGCCACCGCTCTACAGCGTTAAACGGGTTCTGCTAGTAATGATTTAGAAGCATTGTGTACTCTACACTGCACTGTCCAGCCGTGGATTGACAGTCAGATACCTGTATTGCAATAGCGCCCTAGGAGCAGTGTAATAATGACAAATGCCAGGACCTGTCACAAACATACAATTTTTTACGCACATCGGTTTGCTAAGGGTGTGTGACAAGCCGCTCCTGCGCTTTACATTCACAGACACTCGCTGCAGATCCAAACTAATGGCAGTAAATGAGTCAACCTTCTCTCTCTGCTCTGAAGCAGGCCCACTGCCCGAAACGTCACGCTACTATGTTTGAGAATGTAACACTGCTAAAGCAGGCTTGAGGCTGCATGCTGGACGGTGGCGCGGTGAGTAACGCTGCCGCCTCACAGCAAGAAGGTTTCCGGTTCGAATCCCGGCTCGGGTGCCTTTCTGTGTGGAGTTTGTATATTCTCTCTGTGTCCGCGTGGGTTTTCGCCGCGGCACTCTGGTTTCCTCCCACAGTCCAAATACATGCTGCTGCCTCGGTTAATTGGCCTGCTGACTAAATACCCCCCCCCCCCGGTGCTCTGTGATGGACTGGCGTCCCATCCTGGGTATAGCCCTACCTTGCGCCCTGTGTCTGCCGGGATAGGCTCCGGCTCACAGCGACCCTGTACAGGATTAAGCGGTTTCTGACAGATGGACTGTTGGTGTGGGTGGCGTGTCTGTAGCGGGTCTTCCCTGGTTACGCACCCTTCAGTTCAATCGATTTATTTAGCATAGCTCGGTTTCCTAGCATACAAATACAAAGATCCCACCCCCGTCTAGCCTTAACACATTGTAGGGTCAATTGCTGTCAGCGAGCATCTATGAAGGCCAGCACGGCACACGATGGTTGTGGGTGCCCGCCTCTATCTCCCTGGTGGCGATGTTTACACACCGCACCAGGTACTAATTTGACGCCGAGTCGACCTGGGGGAGGCACGGCTGCGGTTCAGAAAATCGTCACCGGTGTTGACCGTGAGCGGGAATCGAACTCGGGTCTGCGGGTTCGCAGTGCAGCGCGCTAACCGCTACATCACCGCTTACTTGCATACCACCAAACTGGTATGCTCAAAGCGGAGACGGAGCGATGCAATCAGCTCGCGTGTGGGAACAGGATGGATTACTAATACCGATAGCGACAGCTTGCGGGAGCTCTCATGGAGCAGTGGAAAGAGCATGGCATGATCTGTCCACTGCTTGATCCGTCCACCGTGATAGACAACTATCCTAAACGTCCATATTTACATTCCTGCCCATGCCAATGTATACTGTGTGTTGCCTATGTGAACAGTTCTTGTGTACATTACTGTCCCCAATTACGTACACACCCCAACATACAAAGACAGGGATCATCCGTATAGCCTTAACAGACTGTAGGGTCAAGTGCAGTTAATCGTCACCGCTGTTGGTAGCCGTGAGCGGGATTCGAACTCGGCTTATAGCCAGGTTTGTAGCCCGGGCTCGCTAACCACCGAGCCACCGCTCCGCACACACAGAACACACACAACAACAACCGCCATTCGCCACTAAGTGACGGTGACGTCACCACGGCGCCTGTGCCAGGCCACATGCACCTCGGGGTGCAGAACACACGCGCACACACACACACATAATTATAATAATAACATTTTATAGAGCACCTTTCACCCGAGGGTCACAAAGCGCTGCACAGGGCTGCGGAGAGAACGGCACGCCAACTAGGATGATAGAGAACGGAAAATCAGCAACATTTTAGATATTTTTTTGGGGTTTTTTTTTTACATCGGAGATGTTACATATGCACGCACACGCACGCACATCTCTCCCGTTGTTAGTCGGGGTTGACAGCGAGGCCGCATCCCGCGCCAAACGCTGCTCCCTGATTTGCCAGCGGCTGATGCAGCGAGGAAAAAACACGGACTCCCGCCCGCCTGCGTGCCTGCCTGCCTGCGTTCGCTCTCACAATGACGTCAAGCCCGCTATTCGGGAGCCCGGCTTCTCGGAGATCACACGGAGCGAGAGAAGACAGAGAGCGGCGTCTGACGGAGCATCCCTACCAGGGGCTGCACGTTATAAATTGTATTATTATTATAACCGGCCTTTTCTTCTCGATTCTTCGAAGCGTGATGGTTATATGACAGTTTCCCATTTCCTTACACAGCCCCTTGCATTTTCATTGAACTCCGCAAGGTCTTATGAGCTGCAGTGGTTCGGTAGTAGAGCACAGAAAAGGCAGTGTTCCATAGTATGGTCTGCTTCTCCACGTTCACAGGTGGTTGGGCCGGTCTCGTAGCCCCATCTGACCAAAGCAGCTTTTTGATCGTCCCGTTCTAGTTCTAAGGCGGTTGAGTGTCTTCCACTGAATCCACGGAGCTTCTGAGCCAGGAGGGAGGTCTTCGATAACCAACCACCTGTGCAGCAGGGTAACTATCAATGCAGCCTGCTAACCGCCCGTGCAGCAGGGGCTAACCGGGTGTATAACCGGCTAACCTCGCAGCCGGCTAACCGCATGGTTGCCTTCCCCCCTCCCGCCTCTCTGCGGTTTCCTCGCTGCGTCCCTGAGTCATTCTCTCTCTCTCTCTCCCTCTTAGCCATTAAACGAATATGCGAGGCCCACTATAAATTGTAATTACATTTTTTAAAGGAGCTGCGTGGATCGTTTTGTGGCAGCTTCGTGAGAGACTGCCGCGGCGGCTTGCGGGCAGAAATTCATCCAGCAGTGGATTGACCCTGGCCTGTTGACGATTATGGTTTTCAGATTATGAGGCTACCCTCATGGCAGAGTCATTCATTCACTCACAGTTGCCGCTTAATCCCGTACAGAGTTCGCGGGTTAATGGGAAAGGATGCTGCATCAGTGGTGTAATGGTGAACTCACTGGGCTGCGATGCAGTCCGTGGGCCGACTGTTTGATTCGAACTCGCGGCGCGGCAGTTCACGTCTGGCCACCATGGAAGAGTAGCCAATGACACCCGGCCAATAGGGGGTCCTGAGCCCCCCCTCTGAGCACAAAGCTATTCCGCCAGTAGCGGTGCAAGCAATGACCAGGATCGCTCTTAGTGATTATGGGGCCCCGGGTAAAATTGAATGACCACCTCCCTCTCTCCCCATCTCTACCTCCGCAGACTGATCAAAGAGCACTGACATGAACATCGCCCAGCCACCGTCCGGGATTAATTGCCTGGCTTGCCCCATAGTTAATACCGCTAGTGCCAATGACAGGATTGCACTGTTAGCTCACGAGCTATTCACGTCAATCACTGGGAGCTGAGTTCAACATCTGAATGTTGTCTCTCGTAGAGACATCAGGGGTTATTTTTTGTAAGTTTGACAAGCGTAAAAAATTCTAATAACGGTAATTTAATGAGTAACTGTACATTCTGGCGCGTGATCTATAAAAGGCGCTTATCGAATTACACACGCATAATTGAATTCCTAGGGTGGTAGGGCTCAACATTGATTGAGGTTCTGTATTTTTTGGTTTAACAGCTTCTAAGTTCTGAGAAAACGTTAACGGAAAGTACAGTTAGAATAAGGGGAACCCGACGCTAACGTGTGCAGTGTAACGCAGGAAATGGTTTCGAAAATGCATTGTCAAGAACCCACGCAAATACAGTAATTAATTCATTATCCTTTCCCGCTTAATCCTCTAGAGTGGCTATTCTCACACGGTGGGTCGCGACCCATCAGTGGGCCGTGAGCGCCATCTAGTGGTCCGTGAAGACCATGCCCAAGTGGGCCAAATAGGCCTTGAGGTGCAAAATGTTGAGAACCTTTTTAGGGGGGTTCTCAAACCATTTAAGGCTGTAAATTATTTGTATTACCTTCTGATGTTATATATAGTTTACGTTGGTCAGTTGCAAACACTTCGAGGCCGAGCTGAAAGACAACGATGTCCACAGGCTGACCATCGTGCTTCGTAGAATCGCAAAGAAGAAGAAGTTGCTTTTCAAAACTGTTCTTTCGGGATGCTCAACGCCTGAAGATGCCTCCAACGTGGGAGGCGAAACGTCGCGAGGGAGACATGGAGATCGCTCAGTGACACGGCTATCCAGAAATAAAAACTGCTTCGAAAAGCAACCACCATGAATCGAACCGTGAAAACCTCCATCAAGTACGTCGTTTAGTCCGTACGTTTGTTGCATCGCAGTAATCCTGCTTCCAGAGCTTGCAGGCTCTCTGGGTATTTTCTGCTGTAATAATAAACGTCTGTCATCTTATGCAGCAGCCCACAGGGTGATTACAAAGTCCCGTTACCACGATTATCATTGACCCAACCTCTGCAGCTCAAAAGACCTTAAAGAGTTCAATTAAAATGCAAATAACTGCGTAAACAAATGGGAAACTGTTTTTTATTGGTTGTTTTTTCTTTCATTGTTGACATGCCGTTCTCTTCGCGGCCCTTGTGCAGCGCTTTGTGACCCTCGGGTGAAAGGCGCTATATAAAATGCTATTATTATTATATAACCATCACGCTTTGAAGAATCGAAAAGAAGAAGATTGACCCTTGTGCTCTGAAAACGCTGGTGCGTGCACTTATTAGACAAGTAACAATCTGTATCGTACATACATCACGTCGTTTTATGACACTATAGAAGTCTCGCGTAGTATTAATAGCTTACATTTATACTTCTTGCGTGTTCGTTAGACTGTATTCATTAACCAGGCTGCGCGGAGGAGGTATCAGGACCCTGTCAACACCCGACACAGCTGCCTGTGTCAATACAGCAGAGTAATGAAAATTACCACATTAATCTGACAATGAGTGAAAGTACATTAATACAGACTTATATAAGATGGGTGTTGAAACAATAACAACCGTTGAGCTGCCACGGCTGAGTCACTCTTATTGTAAAACACGCGCGCGTAGCAGTAATGCGTCTGAGGAGAAACATCATTTTTCACGGCAGGTATCGTGGCGGAGCGGTGAGTAGCGCTGCCGCCGGGCACTCCGGTTTCTTCCCACAATCCAAAAGCATCCTGCTGTCTAGGTTAATTGGCCTGCGGGCTAAATTGCCCCCGGTGCCCTGTGATGGACTGGCGTCCCGTCCTGGGTGTAGGGCCTGCGTTACGCCCTGTGTCTTGCCGGAATAGGCTCCGGCTCACCGCGACCCTGTACAGGATTAAGCGGTTTCTGACAATAGATGGACGGATGGATCATTGTTCACGGATCAACCGGGGCTGGAGATAGCGGGAACTGTGCTCTCCATCGCTGCTCTTTCGGGATAGCCGTGTCGAGAGAGAAGGAACTCTCCACATGGCCATGCCGAAAGACCAGCCATGGAGACCAATTCGCATCCATCGGGCAGTGGAAACCCTACATCAGTACGGGGTAAGAATCTTATTATTTGTTTAACCTAACTGGGTTTCTCACAACCCTGGGAATGTCCCGACATGTCAACCCGATTACCAAGGACCATTTGAAAAATTAGATTTCATATAGATAAAATAAATAAGTAAAACCTACACGTTTGCAGGAGAGAGAGAGATATATATAAACAGCATTCATGGCAAAAGAAACACACAAGTCACAGACCTGGCAGCACGGTCTGGATTGAGGTCGGGGTTATTTCAGTTTTGAACGGTCCTTTCCCAGAACGTGTCTCAATTAGTGCCCTAAACGGCATCTGGCGCCTTCATTATAGATCTGACTGGAGGCTGTCCAGGCCAGGTCGTAACTCCGTGGAGGTCGTAACTCCAGGTCGTAACTCCGTGGAGACGGGGGGGGGGACCCGTTCGGATGACGATTCAGCGCTAGTCAGGCAGTTTTATTTTCAACATAAAAGGTTTCGAGAAAAGTGTTATCCATGAAGCTGATTACAACTATCAGCGAAATGCCGTACCTTCATTGTAAATGTTGTGGCTTCGCTCTCCAAGAATCGGCACGTTCCGTTCACGTGACAAACCTTACTAATTGGCAGTGTCGGGTGGAGACGGGTTTACGTGACCTAACCTATACAAGAGGGATATCCTATGGATATACGGTGCAATCAGTTTTTGATTGAAGCTGGAAGCAACCAGGAACCGTTGAGCTATGTAGCTCTTTTTAACAGTTGTCCAGCGGGGAGGCGTAAACAGCTTACAACATCTTAGGGCACCGGGGGGCAATTTAGTCAGGACGATTAACCTAGGCAGCATGTATTTGGACTGTGGGAAGAAACCGGAGTACCCGCCGAAAACCCACGCTGACACAGGGGAGAACATGCAAACGCCACACAGAAAAGGTGGCACCCGAGCCGGTAATCGAACCCGGTGCTTTCGTGCTGTGAGGCGGCAGCGCTACTCATCGAGCCAACTACACACCAGACCAGTGAATTATTACCCTGGGTTCTTAACCACATTTGTCAATTTACCGTATGTTATATATGCACTGTATTCCATGTGTATTTATTAATTAGGGGTGCGAGAACATATTTTGCCACCGCGACCCTCACCAGGACGAGCGGTTTGCGAGAATGGACGGATGGGATGGATGGGTGCGAAGCCGAGCTTCAGAAAGCACTGCTCTGGACACCCGGTCAGCCGAGGGAGGCCGTGTGTCTCCGGCTTCGCCACCGTTCCCTCCGTCCGTTGCTCCCCCCCTCCGCAAGAGCTCAAGGGGACCCAGTGAACGACTCGCGTCACGCCCGGCTGGAGACGGTGGCTCAGCGCTGTCATTATTAATCTTAAACCCCTGCTGCTCCTCCTCGTCCTCCTACCCCCCACCGCGTTGGGAGAGGGCCCCATCACTAACCAGTTTGCGAGGTCGCGCCGGCAACTGTGTTTGGCGATAAACACACAGAGAGCTTAACCTCAGCGGCGCCCGGCCGTGTTGTCCGAACGTGTTTCCGACACTGGAACACCGCATCACGGTGCCGCCGTTCGCAACCGGTGGGCAGGCGCGTCGCAGCCGCGGGTGTTGCGACACCCGCACTTTTCACAGACACGTGATTCCATCCCCCCCCCACTTTTTCCTGAGGTAGTCTCATATCATACGTTGCGACACCCGCACTTTCACAGAAACATGATTCCATCCCCCCCCCCACTTTTTCCTGCAACACCCGCGGCTGCGACGCGCCTGCCGGTGGGTCGCGAACCATCAGTGGGCCGCGAGCGCCACCCAGTGGTCCGTGGAGACCACAACATAACTGGGTCTTGAGATGCAAAAGATTGACAACCCCTGTCCTAGTTGTACACGTACTGTATACGGGGGTTGCCACCTCGGAGGCAAAACAAACCGGAACCTATCGCGCATGGGGTAAACAGAAATAAGCCAGACAGGACTGCACGTTCAACTGGCAAAAAAAACCCACCGGGTTATTGGATCATTTGGTCTGTTAGAAAATCGACTTCCCAGAACAACTGCCTCAAAAACCAGGACGATCCCGGGAAATCCAGGACAGGTGGAAAGTCGACTCCGACCCCTCTCGCTGTGGCTACTCGGAATCGTGGGACCTCCAGCAGTCTTCCGGCGACTCGGAAAATAGTCAGTGAGAGCGTAAACCCTGGCATTCATTACACCGCGAGTGTGGCTTGTACCGCAGCGGCTAACGCGCGTCTGCGTGGGAGGTGGGCATGTGAAAATTTTTAACTGGAAGGGAAACCTTCAGGGGAAATGAAACTCCCAAGACGAGGGGATTTTCATTCATAGCAAAAAGTTATTTTTATTTCTGCTATTGATGTAAAAATGTGATTGTACGTTGAAGTGCTTTTGCCAAAAAAAATTGCATCCTGGGTATAGCCCTACTAGGCGCCGTGTGTCTGCCGGGATAGGCTCTGGTTCACCGCGACCCTGTGTACAGGATTAAGCGGTTTCTGACAATGGATGGATGGATGGATTTCCTAACGAACGGTACCACCGTCATATGATACGCTTAACGCATCTACCGCCCTAAGCTGAACGGCACACAGGAAAACTATTATATGGAAGTCAATTTTAATGAAGTGTTTGAAAGCAATCCGTATAAAAGAGGATTAAATTATGAACCCGATTTACCCGGGTGACGGAGAAGCTTACTAAACGCGCAATGCCAGGCTGTTTATATTTATCTGGGAAAGCCTCTCGGAGACTAAAGACTCAAGCGGCGCCCGCATTGGGACGTTTGCCAACGTATCTGTAACAAGCGATGGCATTGTTAACGCAAATCCATGATGCAAACATGCATTCATATGACTCACGTCCTGAGGCAAATCTTTTCTTGAACATCTTAAAGAGCTACTGGGGCTTGTGATCTGCATCCTGCAGTTATTTAACGCGAAGGCTTTCGTGACCAATGTTATCCTGCATCCTTGTTGTATTGGAAGAATCCCGCTTCCAGAGTTTGCAAAGCTCACCCAGGGTATGTTCTGCTTTAATAATAAACATCCATCTATCCCGACACTACTCCGACATAGCGAGCGAAGTGTTCAACATAGCTGTCAATCACAAACAGGAGTGTAAGTAACTTGAACCTCTTAGCGGTACGGTTGAATCGCAAACCCCCATTCCCAACACGTGCTGAATCATTTGACCACTTTCTTACCGGTACGCTGTACCAGACCGTACCGGATTACTTTCACCTCTGATCATAAACCGGAGCGCTCCAAACCGAGCGGATTACTCTCAACAATAAAAGCTGACGGTCGACCTTTCGGAAAACTGAAAAAAAGCGCCTTACTTAATTATTAATGCACATATACAGGGAGGGCCACAAAACTGACACATTTATAGACAACGTCGTTTGAAATGCGTCCGGTATTTATGATCCACCCCGTATGTGTATCAAGACATTTGGAAAGGGATGTCTGGTCCACTCTCCTTGGACTGCTGCCACCGCGACCCTCACCAGGACAAGCGGTTTTGCAAATGGATGGATGGACATTTGCTCGAATTCAGACAGGGCTTTGAAGGTCAATCGTAGCCAACACCGGCCAACACCGGGGTCTGAGAGAAACGGAATTTCGATCCTCTATATGTCCTGTACATATGGCAGAATTGACAAACAAAGTTGAATTTAATCCATTGAAACAGCCGTCGATGGTTTTCGCACGCGGCCGCTCGCTCGGCATCTATCAGCCCGCGTTGGGCCCCTTGTGCGCGAAACTGTCGGTGTCACTCCGAGACGCGGGATGGGGCCTCGTTCTCCGGCCGGACGACTCCGCGATCGGATCCCGACGGCGGGTGACCTTTCCGCGACGAGCGCAGCAAATAATCGGGAGGCGCGGCTCGTAATCCGAGCCGGGTGCGCGCGCGTAAGGAGCCGCCTCTCTCGCGCTCTCGGGTTACAGACGCAGGGTTGTGGGATGACCGGTTTTGAACTTGCGACGCGCGACTTTGTTGGCGGCGGCGCGGTTGGGATGCGAGTTGTGTTGGACTGCGGCGTGCGCGTCGTACCGCGTGCGTGCTACCCGCACGTCCGCTGCTGGATGAAGGTATCCGCGAGCTGTGTCAGTCATGCGGGGGAGGTGGGGAGTGGTGGAGGTCAGGACCGCCGGTTGGAACATTGCTCGCCACCGACGTTAGCCTCGGCCTGGAGTCGAACTCCGGTTGTCAGAGGCATAGCGCCGCGCGCTAACCGCCACGCCACAAACTCCATCCCAATGAAACAATCTAATAATTATAATGATAGCATTTTATGGAGCGCCTTTCACCCGAGGGTCACAAAGCGCCGCACAAGGGCCGCGGAGAGAACGGCATGTCGACAACGACAAAAAAACCACAAATATACTAGGTGTATCTAAAAACATCAATGTCGCGGTGAATCTCCTGAGCAGCATCAGCAGCCCAAAGCAAACGCCGCGCATGATTGACAGCTCGCTGAGAGCTATATTTACGACTCCGACATTGGACCACGTAGACGCGTGAAGGACCGTGCGACGGAATCGCGGCGCTGCGAGGATTCCGTACGGCCGACGGTTCTCCACCGGCGGGGTCGCGACCCATCAGTGGGCCGCGAGCAACACGTAGTGGTCCGTGGAGAATCGTACCCGCGGTGGTCGGGTGGCCCTCGAGGTGGAAAAAGTTGAGAATAACCTGCCGTGTTGGACGCGGAGATGAACTGGCCTGGTTTTGGTAGCAAGCCGGGACACCGTGTAACACCGTTTGGAATCGTCTACGAGAGCCCGAATCGTCGATTATCGCAAGTGCCGCGTCAAACACAACGCAGTCGGTCGGACGCGAAACTGTTCACCACGGTCACCATCAGCCACAATCTATCTATCTATCCACTGCTGGATGAAAGCCTCCCCAATCCGACGCCCACCTATCGTGGGTCTCGCGATGCAATAGTCCGTCTCGCCAACCGCACGCGAGCCGACTTCATCGCTCCATCTCCGCTCGGAGCGTCCTGTTGGACGTGTTCCCATCTTTGCGGTTGTCGTGAACTTAAAAAATATATTGTTTGTAAATAAACTTGTCGCTATTTGGCGATAGTTATAACAGTTTTGATTTGTCTACGTCGGTTAATTTGTACCGTTGTTCTATTGCAGGAATCCCGCTTCCAGAGCTTGCAAGCTCACAGAGCATTTTTGGCGCAATAATCAACATCTGTGTGTCTCCCTTGTTGTCGTGTTGCAGGTATGAACGCGGCGGTGCGCGCCGTCGTCAGGATGGGAATCTACACCAGAGCCAAGGTTTATTTTATTCATGAGGTCAGTGATGGCGCTCGGACCCTTCCCCTGCTCGGGGGTCACGCGGGGGTCACGCGGGGGTCACCATGCCCCGTGAGAATCAATCTCAATCCACGAATCCCATGCGTCGCTACAGTGCGCGCGTTTGTAAAATGCGACGTTTCGTCACGTATCGATGAGGGCTTTCACGGGTCGATGCATGAGAATTGGTCTCAACACCCGCTCTTTCATAGATCGATGTTTACAGCAGAAAATGCAAAGTAAGCTTGCAAGCTTTGGAAGTGGGATTCCTGCGGTACAACACTGGCTCCTATCTCTAACACTGGAACACGCAAACCCCTAAGGTTTCCATAGGGGGTACTTGACAATTTTCGCGACCGGTCAGATTTAAATCCAGAATCTCAACTGAGCTCACCCCATATATCATTTGGCATATGGGGTGTCGTGTCAGGTGACAACTCTGCAGAGGATCTGGCCAATCAGCTGCAGGCTGTTCTCTCGGCTCGGAGCTGATCGCATCATCATGGCCATCTAGCGGTGCTTGTGAGAAAAACAAACCTGGCCTGGGTGGCCAAATGTCGCCGTAAAGGCCAGTTGCTTTAGCACACGGATTTACGCAGCACTCTCTCTGAAATCCACCGAGCCATCCAAAGCCACTTGTGCTTTAACAACCACATGGGATTAGGGTTATGGTTTTTATTTATTTTTTCTTGATTCCCTGATGATGCTGGCTGTAATGCCAGCGAAACGTCGGTACCACCTTTTGAGGTAAGTGAGCTTTGTGCTCTTTCGTTTGCTCCGGTATATCGACGGGTGCAC
>JAZEWU010000028.1:3281434-3299815 GCA_036362915.1 Geotria australis | reverse complement strand
TCCGAGTATTTAATGAATTTGTATTCGTTGCTCCTGGCAGCGGAGATCGGGTGCCATCGAAGATCAGAGAGCCATCGACTTACATAGAGAACCATATCGTTACATAGAGACCCATAGACTCACACAGAGAGCTGGATACTTTACATAGAGACCCATAGACTTACATATAGGCCTATAGACCCAAACACAGACTCATAATAATATTATAATAATAGTATGATTTTATATAGCGCCTTTCACGCGAGGGTCACAAAACGCTGCAAACGGACCGCGAAGAGAACGGCATGTCAACAACGAAAGAAAAAACAACCCATAAAAACTAAAGCAACAAAAAATAAACGATTAAGGCTGCTTCGAATATACCGAAAGGTCGTGAAACTGGCAATCTTAAGAGCGGCAAAAATCTGCCAGCGTCCCCTAAGATGGTCGTCACTTCCTTACAGACAAACACGGAGGGAGACAGGATGAGCAAGTAAACTTATTCAAGCTGAGCAAGTAAACTCGCTCAGGCTTGCTCAGCCTCACGGGGAAGCGAAACGAAACAAAGAGAAACACGTTTGAGAGGTTAGCGTGTTGGAAACTGTCGGAGTGGGGGGCTGGTTGTGGTGGGGTAGTGGGGGGTCGGTGATTGGGGGAAGCGGTCGGTGGGTTGGGATGTGGTTATAGGGCTGCCTGTTAAGGCTACACGGGGGATCTTTGTCTTTGTGGTGGTGGGTAGTGGGGGGGGGGGGTGGTTAGGTGGTGGAGGTGGTTGTGTGGGAGGGTGGTTAGGGTGGTTGTGTTCGGTGTGGGGTTAGGGGAGGCCGGATGTCACTCAGGCAAATTGGAGCCTAAAATAGGAACCAGACAGAGAAGCGTGTGAGTAAAGATCCCAGCGCGCGGGGCGGACGTGTCTCGACACGGGCCGAGGTGACTCACGGCGGCCCGGGTCACCACAGGCTCCCGCCACACTCACTGCCCACGCAAAGACAAAGGTCTCCCCCTCCGTATAGCCGTCACAAACTTTAAGGGTCAAGCAGGCGCGTCGCAGCCGCGGGTGTTGCGGGTGTTGCGACACCCGCACTTTCACAGAAACATGATTCCATCCCCCCCCCCACTTTTTTCCCTGAGGTAGTCTTATATCATATGTTGCGACACCCGCACTTTCACAGAAACACGATTCCATCCCCCCCACTTTTTCCTGCAACAACCGCGGCTGCGACACGCCTGACGGTCAAGTGCTGTTGGCGAGTAGCGCCGATAAAGACCGGCACGGCACACGACAGGAGTCGTGTGGCCTGCACCGCGCCCGACCGCCTTTGTCTCCGTGTTTACACACAGCGGCGGGTACTCATTTGAGGCTGAGTCGACCTAGGGGAAGCCCGGGACCGGTTTTTATGATCATCCCCGGTGTTGGCCGTGAACGGGAATCGAGCTCGGGTCGCCGAATTCGTTGTTCAGGACACACAAAGACAAAGCTCCACCGTATAGCCTTCACCGACTGTAGGTTCAAGCGCCGTTAGCGAGTAGCACCTACAAAGGCCAGCACGGGACACGAGGGGGTGGGTGGCCAATTCCCCACACCCACGCACGCACACACACACGTGGGGCCACATGAAAGGCTGCTAAGAGATGTGCTGACGTGTACAGCCACTGTAGAGAAATTCCTCCCCTTGTATGGTTCAACGCATTGGTGCCCCGACGCTCTGATGACTGTGGCTCGGTAGACTCACAGCAAGAAGGACCCGGGTTCGATTCCCGGCTCGGGTGCCTTTCTGTGTGGAGTTTGCACGTTCTCCTCCCCCCCCAACCCCCGTGTGTTTTAACCAGGTAATCCGGTTTCCTCCCATAGTCCAAAGACATGCTGCCTAGAGTTAATTGTCCGGACTAAATTGGCCCTTGCTGCCCTGAGATGTTGTAACTTGCTTACACCTCCCCGCTGGATAACTGTTAAAAAGCTACATAGCTCAACGGTTCCATACATCCATTGTCAGAAACCGCTTAATTCCCTGTACAGGGTCGCGGTGAGCCGGAGCCTATCCCGGCAGACACAGGGTGCAAGGCAGGGCTATACCCAGGATGGGACGCCAGTCAATCACAGGGCAGAACTGGGGCAATTTAGTTCGCAGGGAAATTAACCAATGCTCAACGGTTCCTTCTATCTTAGAACTGACGGACATAGTGAAGGTCACTGGCATGCATTCTTCTTTGCGATTCTTCGAAGCACGATGGTCAGCCTCTGGACATCGTTGTTTTTCAGCTCGGCTTCGAAGTGTTTGGTAGAATTCGCAGGCAATACCAAGTATTACTTGACAGGGATCGCGACGTGAACGCTTCTACCTTGACCCCCACTGGCGTGCATGATTAATTGTCATTGTGCACAGTAATCATCGCCCCCTACTGTGCAAACGAAAACGTGGCAGGACCCTCCAGCAAACGATCCACTGAGCTGGCCTCAGAGACAGATATACGGGCAGAGAGACATTGACAGCCATTTCTCTTTTAACAAAGCCTCGGCCCAACTAACTTCCGTTAAACGGACAAGAAAAAATGATTCACTGATAAATGTTCTATAATCGTAAGTATAGCACTTGCAGGCTCGTGTGAACCATACATTTTCTAGAAACATAGATCCATCCACTGTCAGAAACCGCTTAATCCTGTACAGGTGAGCCGGAGCCTATACCGGCAGACACAGGGCGAAAGCCAGGGCTATACCTACGATGGGACGTCAGTCCACAGACGCACAACAGATACACAAATAGAAATCGACCTGTAGCCAGAAAGGCGTACAGTACAGTATTTCCTTTATTTCTAAACAGACGGGGACAATTTTATTGGATTAATGTTCAATCAACGCGTGGGAGGAAGCCGATAGCTCCTGGAGAAAAGCCACGCACGGACTGCAGCGTAATTGTGGAGAAAAAAAAAAACCCATTAAATTGATTCTGCCATCAGGTCCTTTTCCTGGCTGACATTCAGTCATCAACCTCAACCACCTCGAGGCCCACTTGGCCCGCTTGGGTCTGATCTCCACGGACCACTAGGTGGCGCTCGCGGCCCACTGATGGGTCGCGACCCACCGGTTGAGAATGGCGGCTTTTCAACCGTTCGTCACGCAACGATTCGACTGTTCGCATCTCGCGGAATTGTCACGTCCATGACCTGGCGTGAAACTTACACATTCTACTGTTATTGATGGTTGCTCTTCCGAACTGTCCTTTCAGGATAGCCGTATCGAGCGCTCCGCCTCTCTCCCTCGCGCCTCCCCCCACGTTGGAGGCGAAACGTCGCGAAGCAGAGAGAGAGGGAGAGCGCTCAGTGACACGGCTATCCCCGAAAAAAAAAACCATCTCGGAAGAGCAACCGTCACGAATCGAGCCGTGAAAACCTACATCTCTACATCTGTCCTATTATCATTTATTCGGTACGACTGACAACAAGCGAGGTGGGTGACGCTCCCGCCCAGAGCCGACACTAGCGTCTGGCTGCGAGTCTCACGCGTTGCCGCGCGCGTGTCTTCACAGCCACCAGCGGACGTTCGTGCTGGAGGTGATGGGGCGCCACTGTGGGTGAGTTCTCCTGGCGAGGCGCCTCTCTCTACTCGGTGCAGTGACACCTCGGTTTAACTCACCCTCGATTCAACCGACTTTTCAAGCAATGTAGAAGCGTTCACGTCGCGATCCCTGTCAGGTAATACTTGGTAGTGCCTGCGAATTCTACCAAACACTTCGAGGCCGAGCAGCTGAAAGACAACGATGTCCAGAAGCTGACCATCGTGCTTCGAAGAATCGCAAAGAAGAAGAAGCGATGTACGCTGTCCGCCGCTTCCGAAACGGCCACTCTGCTTATGTTGGTTAATTCGTACGTTTGCCGTATCGCTGGAATCCCACTCGCAGAGCTTGCAAGCTCACGGCTGTCACATTGTAATTGATGGATCATACACCAGCCCTGCTAAAGGAAACTACATGGATTTATTTACGTTGAAATTTTGGTAAAGATTAGTCACTCGATGTAATATTTGAGTAGCGATAATAATAATATCAATTTATATAGCGCATTTCACCCGAGGGTCACAAAGCACTGCACAAGGGCCGCGAAGAGGACGGCATGTCAACAACGAAAGAAAAAAACAACAAAAACTAAAGCAACAGAAAATAAATTATTAAGGCTACTTCGAATGTACTGAAAGGTCGTGAAACTGGCGATATAGTGCTTGGGACTCTGCAGCATGAACCCGACGACCTGAGTTGAAATCCCAGCCTAGCATGCCGAGGCCTTCATCCAGCTGTGGATTGTAACTAAAAGCTGTGCAATAATAATTATAAAATGTTAATGCCGTGCTATTTAATTAAAGCAACACATTTTTTGAGAGACCGCATTCCAAATGTCATCGCCAAGTCACAGTCTCCTGCCTTGTATCTCCCCGCTCGCGGCTCTCGATAAAATCCATTAGGCTAAATGTTAGCCATTAAATATGTATCGGATGTAGGGCAGAGTTTGTTAATGCCAATCGCGGAAAAAAGTATTTTGGGCTCCCAAATGTCGTGGGGGTTTTCTTGATCCCTTAGTTTACAGTCATGTTTTTTTTAATTTTTGAAGTCATGTGTTTTTTTAATTTGCCGCCGTTGCTTTCCGTTGCTCATACAGTATTTATCGCGCTGTGTTATTATTTATAAGTTATACGCACGCTTTCTGTAAATGACGAGAAACTCAACGGACAGATGCAAAAGCAAAAGTGTGTTGGTAAACGGCTGTACATTATTATCACTCTCATTCCTCGTGCCAGTCTCTGGGTCTGAGGTGGATCCACGCAGGCAATTTGACCGTGATTATCACTGCTGGTGACCGTGCCCCAAGCAACTCAATGGGAGTCCATCCATCCCTTGTCAGAAACCGCTTAATCCTGTACAGGGTCACGGTGAGCCGGAGCCTGTCCCGGCAGACACAGGTCGCGGTCATAAATCGTCATCGGCGCCCGCGTGTGTTGGCGCGCGCCTAATCATAATAATAATAATTTTAAATGTATAACGCGTGGCACATATTCATTGAATGTTGAAGGTATTCATTCGACGAGAGAACGACTCAGAGGCGGAGCGATGAAAGCACAGAGAGGCGGAGGAGGCAGCCAGGCGGTTTTGCCGGCTCCATGTTGCCACACACCGCTTCCTATATATCACGATGTTATCGGCCAACTAATTAACGAGTGTGGTTTTTAAGTTGTGGGAGGAAACCCGGAGAATCCGGAGGAAACCCACGCAGAACATGGGGGGAGAACGCACAAACTCCACGCAGAAAGGCGCGCGAGGCGGGAATCGAAACCCGCCTCGGGCAGGACCCTTGCCTGGCACGCGCGGATCGGTGGCGAGCGGCGGCCGTTTGCCGTATCGAGCGCGCTGCTGCGGGTGTGCGTCGCGCAGGTACCTGGCGCTGGTGAGCGCTCTGACGTGCGGCGCAGACTGGGTCTTCATCCCCGAGAGCCCCCCCGAGGACGGCTGGGAGGACCGCATGTGCGACAAGCTCAGCGCGGTAACGGCGCGGCCGCGTGCGTGTGTGCGTGCGTGTGTGTGCCTCAAGGTGCACATTGCCTGGCACAGGCGCCGTGGCGACGTCACCGCAGTCTCGCGACGAATGGCGGTTGTTGTTGTGTGCGTGCGCGCGCGCGTGAACGTGGGGCGGCAGGGTTGGCTGCGCGGTGCGAACACCCGTGCCACCTCGCCACCCGTCTCTAAAACTGGATCCTATCTCAAAAACTGGCTCCAGTACCTAATACTGCATCCTATCTCTAACACTGGCTCCTATCTCTAACACTGGCACCAATCTCGAACACTGGCTCCAATCCGTAATACTGGCTCCTATCTCTAACACTGGCGCCTGTTGGCGAGGGGGATTGGGTGACCAGCACCACGCCCGGCCACCTTCGTCTCCCTCCCAGAGACGTTCACACATCGCGCAAGGTGCTCGCATGATGCCGAGTCGACCTAGGGAGCAAACGCGGGCGAGGGGTCTCGTCCACCTTGGAGACGGAGCAGCGGAATCGGCTCGCGTGCCGCTCGGGTTGCGCATTAATCCCACGTGGTCATCATCGCCATCGCACCGCGTTAACGGGTCACCGATTAGCGCCGAACACGGACCGAGGGGATCAGGGGGAGAGAGCGCGTGGGTCGCAATCGGAGCCTCCGCGGGGGTCACATTCCCGGCCCATCATCCCTCTGGGGTCGATAAAATAGCTACTGCGGCTGGCTCAGAACTGTGAGCCAGCCGTAGAGGGCAGCCGGTGTTAGAGATAGGAGCCGGTGTTACTTTCTCTGCTGTGTCGTCCTTCATAATAATAATAATATCAATTTATATAGCGCCTTTCACCCGAGGGTCACAAAGCGCTGCTCGCTAACAGCTGTGTGGGGGATCTTTGTCTTTGTTACTGTTTACTTTATGATTATGGTTAGGGTGTCATCCTTGCACAATTTGGTGCTGCGAGTTCGTTGCGCTACCTTGTGATTTTATACGCTGTGTGCGTTGGTTAGTCCGAGCGTTTGTTGTGCGGCAGGGAAACGCGCATCCAGAGCTTGCAACCTCACCGGGTATTTTCTGCAGTAATAATAAATATCCATCTATCTTTCTGAAGACGAGTACGCCACCCATTGCTGAAATGAACGGGGAACCACTTATACTCATGTTGGACTCCCGCTACGCTCATGACCAAATCACGCTAACTGCAGCCGCCATCGACTGATGTCGGAAGCTAAGCAGGTTTGAGCCTGGTTCGTCGGTGGATGGGGGACCATCAGGACGACTTGCCAGGTTGTGTAGGTGTCAGCTTGCACGGTGACCAGGAGATGTCAGCGCCGAGTTTCACCCTGTCGTATACATGGCGGGGTTTCTCCGAGTACTCCAGTTTCCTCCCACATGAAGCCAAACTCTCTCCGACAAAATTAACCAAACATCCAAAGTGTTGCCGGACAACCTTCTGTGAAGTAGTCTTTAGACTCACTCTAGCGAAACTTTTCCTGGGTAAATAATTGGCGTCGCCTCTCGTTTAGAACGTTCGGTTATGCTTTAAACGCCACGGTGCGGTTACGAGCGCGTGACACGGATCCAACGCGGCCACTTACAGCGACGGCTCGCTGGCAGCTGCGAAAGTTGCCGCGCGCGATTTAATACTTGTCCGCCGGCCAAAGCGCATTAACGAAAACACTTTTGTGGCTCGGTGCCGCATTTTATCGAGCGCTCGATGGCGAGATCACAGACGGGTACGAGGCGGTCTTCTTCTTTGCGATTCTTCGAAGCACGATGGCTAGCTTCTGGACATCGTCGTCTTTCAGCTTGGCTTCGTACGAGGCGGTGACCGTTACGGAAGCACTTAGGCGCGCGTTGATAGGCGAGGGCACGGGACGCGTACGGAGCGCGCGGCGCGCCGCCGTCCGATAAGTGCCGGACTTTTTTTTTTGCTGCGCGCCGGTAGGAAAAAATAATCCCGTCGTCAACAGCGGAATTTTCCACGGGCGCGTAACGCGACCGAGTTCCCCGGTCGATAACGCTCAGCAACGCGCGTACTTCGGCAATTCTGCGTTTGTGGTCCGCGGGCCGTACGTAAAGTTGGCGCGCGTCGGGAGACCTGCGGAACAAAAATCTGGACTTAAAAAGTTAAATGATAAAACGGCGTCGGCGTGAGGGGACAAACGGGGCGTTCGGCGGCGCGTCCATGCCGCCGGCTTTGTTTGACCTGTGGTCACGCGGTCCTCGCTGGGATACAGCTGCTCCGTGCCATCATCTCAGCCCGGCGATGGTATTTGTTGTGACTGCCAGAATTGTCACTCGTCACTCTAATGTGCCATTAGCAGAACTAAATAATACCACGGTTTAGCACCCTCTGTATATCCATAGCTGCATTTCCCCCGTAGACAATACCGTTCATTCGCCACTCTCAACCCTAACCCTACGTTGACGAGACGACGCGCCTGGCGGGGACCCGCACCGGGAGACGACGCCGGCGCTCACCGCCGCCATGTCGTTCCAGACGCGAGTTCACCGGAAGAGGCTCAACATGATCATCGTGGCGGAAGGCGCCATCGACATGCACAACAAGCCCATCACGTCGGAGCTGCTCAAAGACGTACGTACGCCCCCCCCGCCCCGGCTTCCATCCCCCCCCCTCGTTCATCGTTGGCGGATTAACGTTGTAACGTCACGAAGTACAGAGCGGGTCACGTCGGGCGTGTAGCGGGTTTTGCAAAACGACCTCGACTAGCGCGACTTAGTTGCAAACAACAATCCTCGCGTCGGCAAAATCAGCGAGAGCCGAACCCCCGTCACGAGAAAATCGTCGTCCCATTTGGGTGGCTGGGTGGCGCGGTGGCGATATCTGACATCGGGTGCCTTTCTGTGCGGAGTTTGTGTGTCATCCCCCCTGTACGTGTATGTGCGCTTGCTCGTTAACGACACTTGACCCTACGATCCGTTAAGGCTACGCGGGGGATCTCTGTCTTCGCACGAGGTTACTAACAGCGACTTGACCCTAGATCTGTCTGTGTGCAGCTGATCGTGAAGCGCCTGGGCTTCGACACCCGCGTCACCGTGCTGGGTCACGTGCAGCGCGGAGGGACGCCCTCCGCCTTCGACCGCATCCTGGTGCGTCGCCCGCGCCCCGCGAACGAGGCCCGTCGCCCGAAACGTCGCCCCCATCACGTGCTCTGTCCTCCCGAGGCGTCGCGCGTGGTGCTATCGACGAACGCACTTGGGATTCATCGATACGTTATGTAAAAAAACACTCGTTAATTAGTTGGCCAATAACATCATAATATATAGGAAACAATATGTTGGCGCCGGCAAACCGCCCGGCTGCCTCCTCCGCCTCTCTGCGCTTTCCTCGCTCCGCCTCCGAGTCGTTCTATCGTCGAATGAACACCTTCGACATTACGACGATTATGTGCCACGCGTTATACATTTACAATTGATATTATTATTGTGTAACGTGTCATAGACCCAACGTTTGACCCTGCTCTCATCCTGCAAAGCTCAAAGATCCCCCCCGTGTAGCCTTAACAGACTGTGTGTGTGTGTGTGGCGCGGCGCTATCCGCGGCTTTCAGGCGAGCCGCATGGGCTTCGAGGCCGTGCTGGCGCTGCTGGAGGCCACGCCGGAGACGCCCGCCTACGTGGTGGCGCTGTCCGGCAACCAGATCGTGCGCAACTCCCTCATGCAGTGCGTGCAGCAGGTGAGCTCGCCGCGGACCGGGCGCCGCCGCCGCCGCCGTCGCCGGGGTCATCGTCGTCACCGTCGTTATTATCGTCGTTGTCGTATGTTGGCGGATTGTCCGTTGCGTTTGGTTTTCAATGCGGAGCAGAGTTTTACGATCGTAAAAAAAGGGCAACTAACCGGCCGTCTCGCGAAGACGCCGCGGGCTCGTCACAGAGAGACGCGCAGAGACGCGCAGACTCACACAGAGACCCTACAGCCTCCGACAAAGGCCCACAGCCTCACACAGAGACCCACAGACTTTTACAGAGACCCACAGACTTTTACACAGCCTAAAACAGAGGCCGACAGATCCACGCAGAGACCCACAGACTTTTACAGAGCACCACAGCCTCACACAGAGCACCACGGACTCGCAGAGAGGCCCACAGACCGAGGATGTACGCGACTCGCTCCGACCCCCGCGTGCCGGCCACTGTGCGCGCAGACCCAGGCCGTGCAGAAGGCGATGGACGAGGGGCGCTTCGCGGACGCTGTGAGACTCCGCGGAAAGTAAGACTCACACTGTGCACGCAATTGTGAGACACATCCGCGTACGCTGATGCTCGTAAACAATAATATAGATTTACATTTTTCAAGCGCCTTTCACCTAAAGGTCGCAAGGTGCTGTCCAAAAACTACGATTGGGGAAAACATAATTCAGTAATGTACTGGGGGTCAAGGTAGAAGCGTTCACGTCGCGATCCCTGTCAGGTAGTACTCGGTATTGCCTGCGAATTCTACCAAACACTTCGAGACCGAGCCGAAAGACAACGATGTCCAGAGGCTGACCATCGTGCTTCGAAGAATCGCAAAGAAGAAGAAGAGTAATGTACTCATTCATTCATTGTCAGAAACCGCTTAATCCTATACAGGGTTGCGGTGAGCCGGAGCCTATCTGCCGATGTAGGTTTTCACGGCTCGATTCGTGATGGTTGCTCTTCGGAGCTGTTCTTTCGGCATAGCCGTGTCAAGCGAGCGAGAGATGGAGATCGCTCGACACGGCGATCCCAAAAGAACAGCTCCAAAGAGCAACCATCATAATACAGTAATACACATTCAACATGACCCAATAGCTGATTCCTGCCAGCTATTGGCCACGTAGATGTCAGGAAATCCTGATGCCGTAACTAATAATATACATGTCTTGTCTTTTTGACTGTGGTCCTTTTTTTTCCCTGCAGGAGTTTCCAAAACAACCTCAATTCGTACAACCTATTCGCAAACAACAAGCCTCCCGTCAGCAAAGTCAAGGTGAGCGCCACACCGCTGTGCCAAGAAATTCCTCGTCTCATTGGGCACCAGAGTGGCAGGGTGGCACGTTGGCAACATCTGCCCCTCGCAGAAAGAAAGTCTTGTCAAAGGCAGGAAGGTTCCTGCCTCGGGCGCCTTTCTGTGTGGAGTTTACGCGTTCTCCCCCTGTTCTGCATGGATTTACTCCGGGTTCTCTAGTTTCCTCCCACAACAATAACATCATAATATATATGACGCAGTGTCTGCCAAATGTTGGTGTTGGCTAACCACGTGACTGCCTTACCCCCCTGCCATATCCTGGCACCTATAGAACTATAGAATCGATTTATCTTCAAATACCTTAGACATTGATAGATTACGTGCGCATATTGTAAATTATATCTATTATATTTATGAAAAGGCTATTCAATACGAAACCTCAATTCAATACGAAACCTCAAACCACAATTGTATATTATTATTATTCAAGGTCTCCGTCACGTGCGGAATACGTCCGCGGCAAACGTCGCAAGGCGCGAAACCCGAGCCGTTGCGCGTCACGGGCCGGAGAGCTCGGCACGACGCGCGATGCGCAAATGGAAGATTTCAAATTAAAACTCCCGTCGAATGTGGTCACCCAGAACGGACCCGCGGAACGCGTAATGAACGACTCGACGCCCGATTCACAAACACGCAGGAGGGAGCTTCGTCGTCACACGAGATGACGCGCCGCTGCTGCTCCTGACGCAGGAGTCGAACTCGGGTGGCTGGATGCGTAACGCGGCGCACAGGCGCGTTGGAGAGCGCGACAACAACCGCCGTTCGCCACTGAGTTGCGGTGACGTCACCCGCGGCATTTGTGCCAGGCCAGGTGCAGCTTTAAAGAACAACCGTCATTCACCAACAAGCCTCGTCTGAGGCTTAGGGAAGGCCCCAGTCGAGCTCGGGGAGGCCCGGGACCGGTTCGGAAAATCGTGGCCGCTCTTGGCCGTGAGCGGGAATCGTCACCAGAACGCCCGTGCCAGGGCAGGTGCACCTTGGGGCCACGCAGAGTGTCTACGGCTCGCTGACAGCTGGTCACGAGATAGACCCAGGTGTCATGGGGCTGACTGACCGAGATGACTGGCAGATGCACCACCTGAGCTCCCTACTGTTCTGGGGCGCGCGCACGCACACACACACACGTACGCACGCCACCGTCCGTACGGCGGCAGCGTTACCGCGTCGTTACCGCGTCGTTACCGCGTTACCTTGTCGCGCAGACCTCCTTCACGGTGGCGGTGCTGAGCGTGGGCGCGCCGGCGGCCGGGGTGAACGCGGCCGTGCGCTCGGCGGTGCGCGTCGGCATGACGTGCGGCCTCCGCGTCCTCACCGTCAACGACGGCTTCCAGGGCCTGGCCAGCGGACAGGTACGCCGAGCGGTCAGATACCGAGCGCAATCCCCAACCACGCGTGTGTCTGTGTGTGTGTCGGGGAGCGGTCGATCAGTGGTTAGTCATCTCGGTCGAGCAGCCCCATGAAAACGTGGGTCTGTCCTGTGAACTCCTGTCGGCGAGCCTTCGACACTTCACGTGACGGACTCAAGGTGCATATGGCCTGGCACCGGGCTCCGTGGTGACGTCACCGCCACCGAGTGGCGAATGGCGGATGTTGTTGTTGGATCAGTGGTTCGCGCGCTGGGCTACGAACCTGGCCATGACCAGAATTCGAATCCCGCTCACGGCCAACACCGGTGACGATTTTCTGAACCGGTCGTGGGCTCTCCCCTAGGTCGACTCAGCCTTAAATGAGTACCTAGCGCGGTGTATAAACGTTTCCACCAGGGAGACAAAGGCGGCCGGGCGCGGTGGTGGTCAGCCACCTCCTCGTGTGCCGTGTCGACCTTCATAGAGTGCTCGGTAACGGCACTTGACCCGACAGTCTGTTGAGGCTACACGGGTGATCTTTGTCTTTGTGTGCAGCTGTTCCTCCCCACTCATCGGCGGTTAGAACACTTACTAATTTATATCGTCGACGTGATGGTGGCGGTGGTAATTGCGATCATTATCAGACCGCCACTTAGCGCATCTCGTCACATCTGCTCTATGCAAAGGTTGCTCCCAATCGCGGGCTGGAGTCACCGCCTGTTTTACGAGACGGCGCGGGCTGGTGTTTGGAGAGCTCACCGCTCACCGCCCGCCTGTCCTGCAGGCGCGTCGCAGCCGCGGGTGTTACGGGTGTTGCGACACCCGCACTTTCACAGAAACATGATTCCATCCCCCCAACTTTTTCCTGAGGTAGTCTCATATCATATGTTGCGACACCCGCACTTTCACCGAAACATGATTCCATCCCCCCCACTTTTCACATGACCTAAACTCACAAACAGAGCTTTACTATGGCTAACTTGGTCATGAAAGCCTACGCTGCTCCACCCCTGGCTGTCCTGTGACAACGGCTGTCAATCGCGCGGACGCGATCATGACGGTCGATAAGAGTTAAAGCTTTCCGAGTCGGTCTCCTCTCGAGAGTGAGTGGAAGCTACGCGCGTTGCTGATTTTCCGTCCTCTGTCGTTGTTGGCGTGCCGTTCTCTCCGCAGCCCTGTGCAAGCGCTTTGTGACCCTCGGGTGAAAGGCGCTCTATAAATGCTATTATTATTATGATGAGTTGTAGTTTATGATCACGCCCAACCGAACACGCAAGATGATGTAAACAATATTACAAGGTTTTACACGCAATATTGAGGTGGATCATTAAATGAGCTAATTGATACAACAGCGAAATACAATGCGTGAATGCGTAAACCATCCATCCAGACGGAACCTATCCCGGCAGACACAGGGCGCAAGGCAGGGCTATACCCAGGACGGGACGCCAGTCCATCACAGCGCACCGAGGGCAATTTATTCCGCAGACCAATTAACCTATGCAGCAGTGTGTCTTTGGACTGGGAGGAAACCGAGTGTAGGGCGAAAGCCCACGTGGACACGCGGAGAAACCGCTGATAGATCTGAATTGTCTTGCCAATCCAGCGATTCCGGTTTATAATCAGATATAAACATAACCGCAAGTTGCTGCCATGTACATCTCCCACAAGTTTATTACCAAAACAATCAACAACAATAACATTCCACTGCCGTCTTGCTGCCGAGGCACACCGTTCAGTACAGTGCGAGAACACCCAAACAAACCCACACCTTTCGTGACAACGCACAGACGGTTCAGTTTGACACACCTTGCAGACGGCGTGGTGTCGACAACCCCCAGGTTGATGCCGATATTGATGATCGTGTCGAGCTATAAAGAAGATGTCACGAAACATTAAATAAAAGTAGCGACTTTCGATCCTCCCCCGCGGCATTTCGGCCGACAGGGGGAATTGGTGGCATACCGTTCGACGAGTCGGACCGGTTTTGCCAAGCACGCTGGGTAATTACTGGCCAGCTTCCGCCCGATTGTCTGGCCAGAAACATTAAATAATGTTGGACAGCCATCCATCCATTTTCTGAAACCGCTTAATCCCGTACAGGGTCGCGGTGAGTCGGAGCCTATCCCGGCAGACACAGGGCGCAAGGCGATGGGATACCGAGGATGGGACGCCAGTCCATCGTAGGGCACCTGGGGCAATTTTACTCAGTGGGTCAATTAACCTGGCAGCATGTCTTTGGACGGTGGGAGGAAACCGGAGTGCCCGGCGAAAACCCACGCGGACACGAGGAGAACATGCAAACTGCACACAGAAAGGCCCCCGAGCCGGCATTCGAACCCTGGTGCTTCTTGCTGTGAGGCGGCAGCGCTTCCCACTACGCCACCGTGCCGCCCATAATGTTGGACAGCCACCATAGCAACACCGCGTAAACATTCTGAACAGATGGAGGTTTTCACGGCTCGATTCACGATGGTTGCTCTTCAGAGCTGTTCTTTCGGGACGAATGACTAACAGTTCGCCAATAAATTTATATAGGTTTTCATGGCTCGATGTGTGATAATTGCTCTTAAGAACTGCCCTTCAGTTCTGTCGGGATAGACGTATCGAGCGTTCCTCCTGGTGACATCTTTACGCAGTGTACCAAGTGCATTTCTTAGTTTTCCGATGAATTTTCGGGATCTTCTGCACGATGTCTGACGTTTTGTTCCATGTGCTGAAGGTTGCTGAAGAAGCACTCGGGCAAAAACATCTGACACCACGACGCAGAACCAGAAAACACATCGGAGCCCTGATCCAACACAACCGCAAAATCCAACGCGGTAGAATGAGCGACGTTCTCCCCGTGTCCGCGTGGGTTTTCGCCGGGCACTCCGGTTTCCTCCCGCCGTCCAAAGACATGCTGCCAAGTTAATTGTCCTACTGAGTAAAATTGCCCTAGGTGTCCTGCGATTGACTGGCGTCCCATCATGGGCATAGCCCTGCCTTGCGCCCTGTGTCTGCCGGGATAGGCTCCGGCTCACCGCGACCCTGCCCCGGGATTAAGCGGTTTCAGAAAATGGATGGATGGATGGAGAATGAGCGACGCTGTCTCCCTCCTCCTCCCTTCCATCCCCCCTCCCTTGCATCCCCCCCTGTCAGATTCGCGAGATGACGTGGGATTCCGTGGGCGGCTGGACCGGGCAGGGCGGATCCATCCTGGGAACCAAACGGTAATCACCGCCGATGGGACGGATTGTTCCGATTGTGTTGCAGATCTGGCGTGAACCGGCCAGCACGCTCATCGAGCCAAGTGACACAGAGGCGACAGATTACAAACAGGAGCCTCGTCGCTTAGGAACGGGTGGTAAAGTGTCACGGTGTGTGGATAGACCTGTCCCCTACCATCAGGATGTGGAAATCTCATGGTACATAGAAGTTGCGAGCCGGAGCCTATCCCGGAAGACACAGGGCGCAAGGTAGGGTTATACCCAGGATGGGACGCCAGTCCACCACAGGACACCAGAGGGAAATTTAGTCAGCAGGCCAATTAACCTATGCAGCAACATGTCTTTGGAGTGTGGGAGGAAACCGGCGTACCCGGCGAAAAGCCACGCGGACAACGGGGAGAACATGCAAACTCTACACAGAAAGGCACGCGAGCCGGGACCCGAAGCACGATGGTTAGCTTCTGGACATCGTTGTCTTTCAGCTCGGCCTCGAAGTGTTTGTTAGAATTCGCAGGCAATACCAAGTATTACCTGACAGGGATCGCGACGTGAACGCTTCTACCTTGACCCCCGTCTTTCTGCTACGATGCGGCAGCACAGCAGGAAGAGCGCGGGTTCGAATCCCGGCTCGGTTATTGGCCAAACATGCCAACATCGCCCCCTACCGCGAATATTTGGCAAGGCTCTCTTGATGTGGGCGCTGGAGGCTCAGCGAGGCTCTGCTGGTTAAACAAGCGCAGTCGGGATAACCTGGTCTGTGCGCCGCCATCATTCTCGCTTGCACCGGAATAATGACCCCCCTCATGCCATCGTGTACAGGCATGGCAATGCCCTGGCACACCGTTTTGCAATGTTCGCCAAATGTGTGCTGGTGGAACAGTCCAACGCATGTAATGGTTATTATTATTATTATCATTATCGTCATCGTGGGCATCATCATGATGAGCGTGATGATTATTATACAGTTTATAACGCGCGCAAATTTCACGCCTGGCCATGGACGAGACACGGATGTGGAGGCGTTGCGAGGAAACCGCAGGGGGGGCGGAGTAGTCAGCCAGACGGTCAGCCGGCGCCAACCAGCCCGAGGCGGGAATCGAACCGCGTCGGGCAGGACCCCCGTTCTGTGCGGCAGATGTTCCAACTGCACAGCCACCCTGCCGCCAACAACGAACACTGTATTACTGTTGTCATTGTCATCTTCACTGTCTTTGTCGTCACTCACATTACTGTCACCAATATCATTGTCGTAATCATAATCAAGGATGCATAGTCTAGCACCTCTTATGAGTTAGGTGTGTAAGTGTCTTAGACTCGTCGGTATGTTGGAGAGCGAACGAGCCCACGGCACTTGCGAACAAGGTCTAAGACACTTACACACTTTTCACGTGGCCTAACTCATAAAAGGAGCGAGACTATGGACAACATTGGTCACGAAAGCCTTCGTGTTAGATAGATAGATGTTTAATATTACAGCAGAAAAATACCCAGCGAGCGTGCAAGCTCTGTACGGGACTCCGCGCGACACAGCAAATAATGGTCATCGTGCCCACGTGCTTCTTCTGTCAGCACGCTCCCAGGGAAGATTCTGAAGGAGGTGGTGGCTGAGATTCAGAAGAACAACATCCAGGCGCTGCTCGTCATCGGAGGCTTCGAGGTGCCCCCCTCACCCCCTCAGACCCCCTCCACACCCCCTCACAATCCCCGCTTCCTACTCGGAGCTTAAGCTGCAGCCAGAGACACACAGACGCATCCCGTCACGCCAAGAGAAAAGCTCACCGTATCAGGGAGACAACCCGCCAGTTGTATTATGATGGTATTATTCATTAATTGTCCCAGGCCAGCCGAAGGATAAAATCCCTCCAGCGTGTCCTGGGTCGGCCTCTAGGTTTCTGCCCGAACCACGTCAACTGGCTGCTCTCAATTCGAAGAAGCAGCGTCACGGCAACGAAAAGGACGGACTTAGACGGGCTAGACCGTAGCAGACCCCAGGTCGCTCTTGCAAATCAGACTCCTTTCCCGGTCTCTTGACTACACGGATGACCTACTTGCGAGCACCCTGCCGCCCAATAGTCGAGGCTATTGGGCGGCAAGGTGGCGCCCAATAGCCTGGATGGATTGAAGGGATTGAAAGGACGGCTATTTGTCTCAGTAACACCCGCGACAAGTAAATAGGTAACGGCAACACGGCACGTTGTGGTGTTTTTTTTCTTCAACGGAGTACCGATCATTACGGTGTCTCTAACGGTGCCCCGATTTCTAACCCTGCCACAATTCCAAACCGTGACCGTGATTGTAATCACAGCCCTGTCATCCACACGCTATTACCGGAGGTGCAGAGGAAATTTGAGGGATGGTGGCCTTCACAAGAGGGGCTATAGATCGCTCGAACAACAACAACAAACCTCTCGGCCAGTGCTTTTAAGAGATGAAATTGGTTTCTTAAAAGAAAAACAGACGGATGGCTTCCTAGCAACGAGTTTAAAGGACGGACACTGCAAGAGGAATTGCTGCCCGATTGTAGGAGCGCGGAGTTTGTCTTTTGTCGGCAAGTTTGTTCCCATCGCGCGGCTGAAATCAAGTCGTTAGCCGCGAGCCGAGAACATATTTCAACGGCTCCTTCAGCCAGCGGAGCGTCGCGATATGTCAGCGAGGTAATATGATAGGACAGAATTCACTTCAACAGGGCCTCTCCCAGCTAATGCGCTATCACGCCGCGCAGGCGCCAATTACCCCAGTGCAAGATTTACCCCGCGACGGAGTCTTGAGACACGGGGGAGAGTATTTTCTCGCGTAAATGCTGTCGCTATGTTTAGGTGCGTGTTTATTTATCTTACGTTTTAAGTGGGGGGGGCTGGAAGCAGGCTGTGTCACGCTGCGGAGCGCGCTGCACCACGGACCCCAGAGAGCTGAGTTCATCTCCTGGCTGTGGCTAACATCAGTGGCGAGTGGTTAGTGACCGAGCTGAGGACTTGGTCCCCCACTCTGCCGGCAGCGTGCTGAGACACCCGGGGCAGCTCATCCAACTCCGTGTCTGACGTTCTCCTTGCCTCGTTCCCCTTGCTGCCACTGCTGCTCCCCCGTGCTCCCCCCGCCAGGCGTACCTGGGCGTGCTGGAGCTGGAGGCGGCGCGCGCTCAGCACGACGAGCTGTGCATCCCCATGGTGGTGGTGCCCGCCACCGTCTCCAACAACGTGCCCGGCACCGACTTCTGCCTGGGCGCCGACACGGCGCTCAACATCATCATGCACGTGAGCGGCGCGCGGGCGGGCGCGGCTCCGCCACGGGGACACCTCCGCCACCGGGCCACCTCATCCACG
>JAZEWU010000028.1:3269385-3279385 GCA_036362915.1 Geotria australis | reverse complement strand
CATGGAGTGTAACACAACACATGGAAACATTGGGAAAGCGCCATCGTAGCATTTAGCACGCTTCGCAACGAACACTGCCACCGGAGTTAGATTCCCACCCTCATCCAACATCAGTGGTGAATATTTGAACGAGTACCACATCACTAACCGGGAGACAAAGGCGGCCGGGCGTGGTGCTGGCTACACCACCCCCACGCGCGCCACCCCGGCCTTTATAAGTTGTACCCTTGCCCCAACCGTCTGTTAAAGCTACTCGGGGGGACCTTTGTCTTTGTTGTGTGCATAGGGCGGGGTGCCATCTCCCTTCGACCGAAACTTTGGCACGAAAATGGCAGCCAAGGCGATCCAGTGGCTGTCTGACAAACTGAAGGAGAGCTACAAGCAAGGTAACGCATCGCATCCACAACAACAACGCCGCCACCGTCCGCTAGAGACGGGATGTGTGGACAAACCATAGGGTTGCCACCTGTCCGGGATCATCGTTCTTCTTGGGCAGGCAGCGGTGCTGAGAAATATGTATGGAATTCCTGGAACAAGTCATTCAAGGTTTTGTCAGTTACACGTACAGATGTAGGTTTTCACGGCTCATTGTTTTTCAAAGCGGTTCTCTTGGGATAGCCGTGTTGAGCGCTCCTCCTCTCTTCCTTGCGACGTTTCGCCTCCCACGTTGGAGACGGAAACGCCTGAAGATGCCTCCAACGTGGGAGTCGAAACGTCGTGAAGTAGAGAGGGGCGCGCGCTCGACACGGCTATCCCGAATGAACAGCTCTGAAGAGCAACCATCAATTCTCACGCTGCCGACCTTCAAGATTCCGCACAACACGTAAGAGGAAATAACCAGCGATGCATTTCAGCCGGGCCACTCTATACCTCTCGCCACGGCTGTGGCTACGAGGGCCCACCCCACACACTTCTGCAGTCTGACCGCGAACACGGAAAATATTCGGTGAGAAATTAGGCCCCGGTTTGTGCGCTACTATTTCGGGGCCGTGGCAGCGCGGCTAAATTAACGGCCTCATCAGCGAGACAATGTCAGGACTAAGCTGCAATGTCACACGGTGGGTTTTCAATTTATCTGTTTGAATAAGTGCCATTCGTTCGGTTACAAATGGTTTTGCAAAATCAATAAGACGACCCGAAAATGCCTACGTCCTTCCAAAAACCTCATCCCGCTCGCGAGCAGAAAGGAAATGCACCAGGCCCGCCTCATTCTGTCCCTGTTAATGCAATAAGGACGCCGCAGTGAATGAGTGGAGCGTTGTAACGAGGCACACAGTTTTAATCGTGAACATACCGCTGCCTGTTTAAGCGGCCGCTATCCAGGTTGACTCGGGTTGGCCGCTTGCCCCCCCCCCCAAAATGGTGTTGGTATTGGAGCAGAATGTTACGCAAGGATGCCGTTCCTGTAAAAACTATACGCTGCCAGCCATGGGCATTAAAGGGAAGGAATTCCGAGTTAGTAAATGGTGGGAAGTGCGATGCGGTTTTGCTGTTACTGGTTACTTAGAGGGTGGCACGGTGGCGTAGCGGTGAGTAGCGCTGCCGCATCACAGCAAGAACGTCCCTGGTTCCTATCTCGGCTCGGGTGCCTTTCTGTGTGGAGTTTGCGTGTTCTCTCCCCGTGTCCGCGTGGGTTTTCTCCCGGGCACTCCGGTTTCCTCGCACCGTCCAAAGGTCCAAAGACATGCTGCCAGGTTAATTGGCGTACTGACTAAATGTCCCCTGGTGCCCTGCGATGGACTGGCGTCCTATCCTCGGTGTTCCCCTGCCTTGCGCCCTGTGTCTGCCAGGGTGGGCTCCGGCTCAGCGCGACCCTGCACAAGCTTAAGCGGTTTCTGAAAATGGATGGTTACATTGAGGCACCTGCTCCGATGTGCTTTCCTGCCCTCCCCGCCTGCAGGTCGTGTGTTCAGCACGGGCGCCGACTCGGCGTGTCTGCTGGGTTTGCGGCGCCAGGCTCTCGAGTTCCAGCCCGTGTCGGACCTCAAGGATCAAACAGACTTCACGTGAGTTGCCCTCGACAGCCACCAGGGGGCCTGTGCAAGTCTAGCACGTGCCGCGCGCAGGGGACGCTGGGACCAGCGAGCCGATGGTGCAGCTGGTCGGGCCCGGTATGGTCCGGTACCGCGCACCAGTCAGAACGTGACCGAAGCATTCAGTACATTCCAGCTAGGGAATAACGGGGTTGCGATACCACCGTGCCGGTATTAAATTTAAGCTACTTCGATCCATGGGGACACTTCTCGCTCTTCCAAAAAAAAAACATCTGACCGGCATCGACAAATAATCCAGATACCGATGCGGCGGGCAGGCCCCCTGCATCTATCAGCAGTGGCGTAAAGCCGGCAATTTCAGGGCCGCGCCTCTACCTTCTCGTTCCCGCACCTTGGCTCTAACCCTCGTGCCCCCCTCGCTCCCCTGCGTCCGACGGCCCAGGCACCGCATCCCGCGCGAGGAGTGGTGGCTCAAGCTGCGCCCGCTGCTCAAGATCCTGGCCAAGGACCGCGTCAGCTACGACATCACCGACACGGGCTACGTGGGGCCGCTGGCAGCCAAGCAATAAGGAGCGGGCCGTGTGGCGGAAGGCCGAGGGCTGAGGTGGGGGGGGGGCGGGCAGGTGGTGGAGTGGGGGGGAGGCCAGGCCGACCAGGTGCTCAGCTCAGCGGCAGATCTCGTCAACCGAGCCGAAGCAAATCAGCCGAGCGTCGGCCGGCGCCCCGCCACCGGCATAGACAGCTTCTCGAGCCGCACGCTGTCACGGTCAGGCGCGTCTCGGGCGCGTCGCAGCCGCGGGTGTTGCAGGAAAAAGTGGGGGGGATGGAATGGTGTTTCTGTGAAAGTGCGGGTGTCGCAACGCCCGCAACACCCGCGGCTGCGACGCGCTAGGTCACGGTGGTGGACGTTAGTATCGCCACCTTGGAGGCAGAGTAAACCGGGACATACCGTGGGGCTTAACGGAATGAGAGAGAGAAAGAGAGAGGGAGGGAGGGGGGGTAACTGTGTGTGTAACCGGCAGAAACAAAGGCTTTGAATAACGAGTTGGTCCGTCTGGAACGGTCAGATTTCCCAGGGCAGCTGTCTCCTCCGAAAGGAGGACTTGGTCCTGGGGAATACCAGGGCAGGTGGCGACCCTGGTGACCACTGGTCGCCGATTTGTCACCGAGCGTCTCGCTGAAGGCCGGGAAATTCCCCGGACGGTCCCCGCTGGCGACCGTCACAGATCGACGCAGCTTCCGTGAGCAGGGATGCATTTAACTCGAAGGCGTTCATGACCAATGTTATCCATAGTATAGCTCTTTCTCTGAGTTTAGGTCACGTGAAAAGGTATGTAAGTGTTGTGTACCCGTAGATATGTTGGGAAAACAAGTACTGTGTGCTCGCTCGTTTTCCAACATATCGACGGGTGAACGACACTTTACATACCTTTTCACGTGACCTAAAACTCATAAAAAGAGCTATACTAGGGATGCATTTCTCACTCGAGATTTTCCGGAACGTTCCTCGGCCGCCTCGGAGCGGGTATTATCGGCGTAAGGTTCTACAATTGTAACACAAGGTACGCGCGGTCCGAAGTAATCGTATATCATCGTAACTTATAGTCCTGTAAACAGGTTCATAAAGAATTTATGCAGCGATGACTGCGTGAAAGATTTGAGATGTTCTCTCGGGATAGCCGTGTCGAGTGGTACTGCTGTCTCCTTGACGACGCTTCGCCTGCCGCGAGAGAGCAGGAACGCTCGACACGGCTATCCCGAATGAACAGCTCCCAGAGAGCAATTCTCAAACTTCTCAAAGTTGTCATCACTGCATCGACTCTTAATTAACCTACATCATTGCAATGCGCACTTTTGTCGGGGTGAAAAGGCGAACGCTGTAGGATGTTTAAAACGCAGAGAAATTATTAGATTAAAAAAACTAAACTTTTAAGTTGTTCCATTTTGGTCGCAATTAGCATGTCCCGTAAAAGTGTCGGTTTCGACCTTAATTAATACGCTTAGAACCATTTCCAAAGCCAAGCCCGTGTCACAGTCGCCCCGTTAATGCGGTAAACAGGCGCACAAATGAATGTATCATGAAAACAACAAATAACCAAAATACTCATGAAAGAATCCCATTAAGAGAGGACGCTTATGGCATCATAACGCCATCACACACAGGGCCCCGGTGCCGTTTGAAGTTGTAAATCGTGTGGTTTTTTTTGCCCCCGAGCTTGAGAAGAGTAAAAAAAAATGGTATTTCTTTCACCGTGCTAAGATATTTATTGCTTATGTGAGGTCTTTTTTGCAAATACAAGAATTTATCTCTGGCCTCTGTTCACACGAATGCCCTCACAGGCAGAGCTGCCCCCACTGTTAACGCCGCGTCGGAGCGACGTTCCGATTTGAATAAATTACCAGAGCACGATAAGACACCTTAGGCAAAGCGGTAGCCTTGTAAATAAAAAATATTACCCTCCTCACAGATATATTTATAAGTATGTGTGTAGATACATATATTTAAAAGACATGTTTAATTACGTTTAAAGGAAAGATAAAAAAAACGTGTACAAAACTCGGAAGTTACTCGAGAGAGTATTGGCCACAGAGCCTCGTGGTAAAAAGTATCATATCGTTTTTTTCCCCCCCGTTTAGAGTTATCATGTTTCACTTGTCATAGATGTTTATTATTACAGCAGAAAAATACCCAGTGAGCTTGCAAGCTCTTTATCCCTACTGACCGACGCGCGCGGTTAAGTATGGTCAAACAACCCCCGTGACGTAGTCGGCGTGGGGAGACCCCTTCGATCATCCAGCAGTGGATTGACAATTGGCTGCACATTCTATGATGTTACGAGAGAGAGGACGCAGTGTGCAGCCAATCAGAAAGGGCCACCTATGGAGTTTATTGTCAAGGTATCACCTGCTCTGTCACGTAAATGATAGACAGTACTCAATGAAGTGTCACTATTATGGTACGAGAGATGTGATTGGCTGGGAAAGCCAGAGTGACTGACAGGACACTTGGAACCTGATTGACTGTACAGAAAGCCAGTTTGACTGACAGACACTTGCACCTGATTGGCTGTGCACTTTACAACGGCAGTTGCTCTCGTAAGCGGCTCAGGATAGATCGATTCCCCAACTCCCCAGTCCTCGCGACCCACCTCAGCAAGGCTGTGCGTTTACCGATCCAGCTCCGGTTCAGATCCAGATCGAGTTGGTTGAGACCGCAACACCGCTGCGGTAAACGGACTCGCAGGCTCTCTACCTCCCGTGGGACGCACACCGCCTCTGCATCCCACACGGACTGTGGGGGGGGGGGGCAGGCGGAGTACCCGTGGAGGCCGGGAAGACAAATCTAAAGACAAAGATCCCCCGTATAGCCTTCAAATGCTGTTAGGTCAAGTGCTGTTAACGTGCACCTTCGAAAGCCGGCACGGCACAAGAGGGGGTGTGGGTGGGGTGGGTGGCCAGCACCAAAGCCCGCACGCCCGGCCGGGAAGTTGCACAAAACCTACACAAATTAAGTCGTTAACGCTGTATGCTGCGCCAGTGCTTTTTCGATGACAGTAATCGTACGAGGATAAATAACAAATAAATAAAGTTGAGTTGAATTGAAATACTCACAAGACATCCGTGTTAATTTTAATCACCCGCACTCTTGTGGCATACGGGACGTGTTTAGCAATCATCAGGCGCGCGTGGTGTGTAGCTACCTAATTCGTAATCTTCTTCTTCTTTGCGATTCTTCGAAGCACGATGGTCAGCCTCTGGACATCGTTGTCTTTCAGCTCGGCCTCGAAGTGTTTGGTAGAATTCGCAGGTAATACCAAGTATTACCTGACAGGGATCGCGACGTGAACGCCCCGGAGGTAAACTCGTAGGAGAGCGGCGAGTGTGAGGTCGTGAGGAACCGAGAGTAGGATGGAGAACCATCTCTATTTTACAGGGTTACATTTTTTAAAACAACGCTTTCATTTACATTATTAATCGACATGTAAAGGTAATGAATAGCAATCCAGGGTTTCTCAAACTTAAAACACTAACTAACCTGCACGGCCATGGGGCGCGAACTAAGGAGTTTGAGGATGAATACGGACAGATGCCCAATTGCACAATTTTCCACCGAGTTGCTCAAATTCACAGCAGCTCGGAGCAGCATTGAATGTACTAGGTGGGCACAGCAGCTGCAGAGAGAAGGAGGGGAATTGGGGGGGAGGCAGGTGGGATTGAGTGAGGTGGGGGGTGAGGGGCTCGGCTGCCAGCTTGCCTCGGGGCCTTAGCTCGGGAGAGACCTCAGAATCGTCCAAACGGGGCCTCACTCAGAAGGGACCTCATCTGGCATTTTGCCCCGGGCCTCCGAGAAAAAAAAACCCCTTTCAAGGTGCGTGGCTGAACAGATGGGATTGCCGCGGCCCTCGCGTGACTGTGCGGCCTCCCGACCACGGACTGTTTCGATAAACAAGCAACAGGTGCCACGTGGGGGCGGCACGGTGGCGTAGTGGGGTAGCGCTGCCGCCTCACAGCAAGAAAGTCCCCGGGTTCAAATCTCGGCTCCGGTGCCGGCTTTCTGTGTGGAGTTCGCATGTTCTCCCCCCCGTGTCCGCGTGGGGTTTTCGCCGGGCACTCCGGTTTCCTCCCACCGGCCAAAGACATGCTAGCCAGGTTAATTGGCCTACTGAGTAAAATTGCCCGAGGTGCCGTGCGGTGGACTGGCGTCCCATCCTCGGTGTTCCCCTTGCTTTTGCCCCCCCCCTGTGTCTGCCGGGATAGGCTTCACACGGCTCACCGCGACCCTGTACAGGATTAAGCGGTTTCTGAAAATGGATGGATGGAGGTGCGACGTGGGGCCGGCGTGCCGTCTCGCTCAGCACGGGCCGTGCCGCTCTCGATGTGTGTCGATTTATGCAATGCGTGTTGCGTGTTTTCGTGCGCCAAGCATGAGTTCGCCGCCGTCCCCCGTAGCCTCGGTGTCTGTCATATGTTGTTCACGCTTCTTCGTGTCGCATCGATTAAAAACAAACAAAAAAAGTTGCCTCCCACGAGCCCGCGGCCGCTCGCTGTGTCACGGTTTGGAGTGTTGGTTTGTGTTTCTAGTAATTATAAATATTAGACAAATTCCACGCCTGGTCATGGACGACACACAGATACGGAGGCGTAGCGAGGTGACCTGCAGGGAGGGGAGAAGTCAACCGGCGCCAACCCGCCAGATGCTGCTTCCTATATATTATCGGCCGATTCATTAATGAGTGTTTTTTGTGGGAGGAAAACCGGAGAACGCGAAGGAAACCCACACAGAACAAAGGGGAGAAACATGCAAACTCCACACAGCAAGGCTCGCGAGCCGGGATTCGAACCCGGGTACTTCTCGCTGTGAGGCGGCAGTGCTACTCACCGCGTCCCGTGTAAATACCTACGATAAATACAACTGAGCGAAGAATGGCAACTGTTGTCCCTTGCCGTTCGAAATCTAAACTTATACCGGGCCGCCCCTAGGTAAGCTCGACATAGAAGCGAGTACCTAGCCGCAGCATCTCTGGGGAGACGAGAGGATGCTATTACTGGTGCGTTCTCCTGCGTCCGTGTCTCGCGAGCGCTCATTAATTAAGACGCGCCGAGACAAGTGCGGGAATTAACTGTCCTTAGAAAGTATCAGCACGGCAAACTTTTCTCCTCACGCAAGTCTAAACTTTCCAGTGAGTTAATGCATTTCTTTTTTTCGTCTGCGTTTTGTTTTACAGCAAAATCCCCGCGGATCCCGGTACGCGACTCACACACTCAATTCAGGCGCATAAATGACCCGCGGCGCACGAGTACAGGCCCGGAGCCTCTTAACTTGTAATCCTGACGTCCGCGCAATTTACATTTATAACGCGTGGCACGTATTCGTTCACTGTCGAAGGTACTCGACGAGAGAACGACTCAGAGGCATAGCGAGGAAAGCGCAGAGAGGCGCGGAGGAGGCAGCCAGGCGGTGTTGCCGGCGCCATATTGCCACACACTGCTTCCTATATATTATGATGTTATCGGCCAAATAATGAATGAGTGTTTTTTTTTATAATAACCATCGGTAACCGTGCTCACTCCACTGCTGAATGAAGGCGTCTCAATGCCGCCGTGGACGATTCCGCGATGCCGCGATCCAACTTGCACAACTGAGCTGATCGCATCGCTCCATCTCTGTGGCGCCCGCGCTCTCTGCGTTTTATTTTGGCTGCTATTCCTTCCCCAGTCTCGTCCCGTCTGAGCCCACCCTGGTTTTTAACAGGCGCGGGAAACCGCAGGACAAGCGAGAAAGCTGCCAGAACTGGGAAAAAATAAATTGCCTAAGCTCTGTCGTCCTATATTGGGATGCTTCACCAAGTCCACGAATGAGTGTCTGGCGAACTCGTTGTGCATGACTTTTGTCTCGCTCACTTGCTTTTTGAGACAAACGTTGCAGCCTTCTGCCGAGCTCTTCACTCAATTCCGTAGTTTACATCCATCGGTCGCAATAATGACAGTGTCACTGGAGATGTATACGTTGTCTCTGTGTTTAAGCTGTCACGCTGATCCAATTTTTATAAAAATACTTCGCTAATGTTGCTGGGAATTGCCTCCTTGAGAGAGTAAAATTGAATTATCAAAGCTAGAATGACACAATCGCGTGCAGGGCTGGTCTCGCGACGTGCTTTAGCACGGATTTAAAATGTACAAGCGTTCACTTAGCGTACGCGTTAACCAAGACAGTTTTGTTCGGTATTACATCTTTGTAATTTCACAGTTTTAGTGCTTTTATGTCTCCCAAAAAAACCCAACAGACCAGATGATAAGATTTAACCACGTATAATCCATGACCGTATTAAAAACACAAACTTAAGAAAGGCAGAACTTTTACCCGGCGGATTAGTGGGAGGGTGAGTGGCTCGCAATGTGACGCTTGCGATTACAAAGCCTGCTTGGTGGTTACTTAACCCATTATCCCTGATGGGTCGATAAAATATGTACCACTTTGTGAACGAGTCAACAGTGGTTGTCCTAGATACAGGCTCACTCCCGCCATAGGAACGTAGACATTCCAGCACTGGCTGAGGGTTTCAAACAGGAGATAAACCGTACGTCAATGCTCATTTGGCCAGAAAGTTACTCTAACGTGAGATTGTGTCCTTTTACCGTGCAGCCGTGTATTAAATGGCACACAGACTGACTGGTCAAGGTCTGTCATACACAGTGGGTGAATTTTCCGCCACTGTTCAAAGTGTCCCGACACAACCCTATAACGTAACCTGATTGACAGGGGAATAGAGGGGGCCTGAATACAATTAAAGGGGGCACGACACAGTCAAGCTCAAATAATCTATAGGAACATGTTCAGCTGGGATGAGTAACAATACGATCTGATTGTGTCCATCATGCACTCTGCTCCAGCTCTTTGTAACACGTGGCACATTTTCATTCAATTCCGAAGCATCATCATGCTTCGGACGTGGGAGGCGAAACGTCGCGAGGGAGAGAGATCGCACGACACGGCTATCCCGAAAGAACAGCTCTGAAGAGCAACCATCACGAATCGAGCCGTGAAAACCTGCATCAGTACAAATCAAAAATCTATCAAAACGATTGTAATGATTTTTGGCCTATGTTAAAATACACTCGTGTTTGTGACTTAGGCCCTACACTGCTATAGCCTACTACTATAGATTACGCTTCACTATACACTGGCCTTTACACTACACTACCGTACACTATACTACTCATGCGCGCGACACAGGCCTAAACAGCTATAGCCTGCTGACTGTGTTTCGCGTGCCTGCGAGCGGAGTGGAGAGATGTGGAAGAGGGAGCGCGGGGGTCGTGACCGGTTTGAGGCCCTGTGGTTACTTTTATCTGGACCTGGCCCTCATGAAAAACAAGCAGTGGTCTCCTGCTGTGCAGCCGGTGCGGCAGCTAGCCCATTGGGGGCCCGAAGCAGACATTTTGCCTGGGCCCCCAGGCAAGTTTTTCTACGAATAAATAATAATAAGTTCGTAGAGGCCCCCCCC
>JAZEWU010000028.1:3219835-3238541 GCA_036362915.1 Geotria australis | reverse complement strand
GGGGGGGGGCGGGTGTCAGCAAGATTGTCGCAGGACGGGCATTAATCGATCGATCCCAAACGAAGCGAACGAGGGCAACCTAATGTCAAGAGTTGCACGACACGCGGGAGAGCGGCGGAGCGGAAAGTGATCAATTGAAACCGCGCCGGTGCCGAACGACATTCCTGCGTCATCGACGTCGTTCCGATTCTCTCTTTGTTCGTTTTAATTTCCGTTTTTTTTCTAAAAAGACGGAGCGCGGGGCGGGGCGGGGGGGGGTGGAGGCAACACGGCCAAATATTTTCTTCGAGTCTTTCAACAACGTGTTACACAGCAGTGCACTAACATTATTTAAAGTACAATAGTCCACAAAATCAAAAAATAGCTTAATTTGTTTCTTCTTCCGTGTATTACAAACATAAACTTTGCATAGCTATAATACATTTTTTGTTCTTTTTATTTTTCCCAAATTCATATATAAAAAAAGGGGGCGGAAGAGAAAACAATTACAAAAACGTAGCTTTAACAAAAATAAATTTCTCGAGTCTATATTCACACACGGTAGCAGAACCCAACAAACGAGTCTGCCGACTCAACCAGGCCTCTCTCTCTCTCTCTCTGCCGCTCAGCCTCGCAGCAAGCGAACAAAAACACGCAAACCATCATCGACGTTGTTCATTTCGGTTGCGTTAGATTAATCGATCTGGCCCCGGGAAGGTCGCAAGTTCAAATTCTGGTTGGGGGGGGGTTCCACTCAGCCCACCATCCCACCGGGGTGGCTAAAATGAGCGCCACTTTGTGGGAAGTCAACGGTGGTTGTTCTTATGGATTGGAGTGTGGATTCTCTCACCGCTGTAAACAGGAGATCAGCGCCACCCGAATGCTCATGTGAGAGCAAATTCACTTTTCTTGACGATAAAACAAATCAACTGTCGCTTTGCCAACCTCCACCAACTCACACAGAGCAGTGTGACAAAGCAGAGGTGCACACGGGAAAGGGCGCAGCAGAGGAGGAAGTTACCCTGCCCCTGAACTTTTTGGACTAACGTTACATGTCAGAGCAGTTCTGAGACTTTTCAGAAACGCTAAATAATAATTTACTATTGGCGTACATTTCTATTTCGTACTCTCAGAAGTAAAAACTATTTACTCCTCCGAAATGTTCATCCGGGTGTGCCACGGTGGTGAAGTATAGTCAAGAAGCCTTCGATAATCTAGCGGTTGCGATAACAGATTCACGTCGGAACGCGCCCATCGATCGACACCGCGTTGTGTCGGCGGCCCACGGGTCAGCTACGTCGCCACGACCGCAGTGAGGCGGGGCCCCTCCATCCAGCAGCGGAGAGACCGACGACGATGACGGCGCGGCGACATCGCGGGCAGGCGAGACCGAGCGGGCGACGGTGGAAACGCGACGCGGTCGGTTTTTCCCGGTGGCGATATTGCTACAGCGAAACGTCGCTGGCGGGCGTCGTGTCGAGCGACGGGGCCGCGCGCGTTTACGAGACGTGTCGGTGGTCTGGTTCCGTTATTGCTACCGTAATGAACAGCGCCAACATCGATGCGCGGGGCTAACGTTTCCTTCCGCTCTCTGCGTTTACACAGCTCGCGGTGGCGGCGGCGGCTGCCCTCGGCCGAGTCAAGAATGCTTAAAAGCAAGAAGCAAAGGGAGGGGAGGGGGATAAGGAACAACAGCATCGACGTTTATCCGTCGACCTCAACGGAAGCATTCGTGAGGATTTACGTGTTCGATGTGGTCTCTAAATCAAAACCCGTTATTTAAACAAGTTTAGGGCCCGTCGGTAGAAAATACTGCTCTTACACGTGACAGTGCGTTACTTGCGTCTGTTGGGAAAGGAAATTCGTTTGGTTTTTTTTTGGTCACTTCATCTTGGAGTAAAAATGTCAAAATTTCAGGTTTGCGATATGAACCGGGGCCACTGTGGCCTACTCTTGAAAACTACGCCACAGGGTCTTTAACGTCCGCTTCGTAACAGACGGCGCGCTTTGGTAAATCACTCCCAGGAACGTCGCGGGGCAGCGGCGGGAATCGACTTGTCCACGTCGCGCAAAGTGACTCCGCGGCGGCGGCGGAGGCGGCGTAATCCTCTACGCCAGCCAACCTTGACCTTTTCAAATGTTGCAATCTAAATCGTAACCACCCCCTCCACCCTCAAGGTAGCTAATCTCAAGGGACGTTTTTACACAATGCCTACCGCGTCAGATTTTTAACACGACAAAAAAAAAGTCCGCTTACGGGAAATTTTCTAAATTATGTTGGGGGTTTTTTTTTTCACATCTCCTTCCGTTCTGTCTTGTAAGGCACATTTTCACGAAAAAGAAAGCAAATTAATTTCAAAATGTCACCGTGGCAGATTTACCGCGCGAGTTACGCTTTAAGTAAATTTAGACGGCGGAGGGGGGGAGGGGGGACGGTGGGAAAAGGGAGAAAAAAACCCCCCCAAAAAAATCCCTCCCCACCAAAACACGACAGCAATCGTGAGCGCTAATTAAATACCAAACGTCGCCCCGCACGCACGCACGCACGCGGCGCTACCGCCGGGAGAAACCGCTCGTCTCCGAAACCCCCCCCCTCCAAAAGTGCGCGCCGCGACCCTGTCCTTAACCGAAACGCAGCGTGAGCCGGTGACGCGCCGGCATTTTCACGAGTCAATATCAAACGTCGATCCCATTTATTGCCTTTCCTTTTTGCATACGTGTGCCTGCTGGTTTGAACACTCAACGTGCACGCCCCTCGCGCGGTGAGGAGCGGGGACCCCACACCGCTGCCGCCAAACTACTCGACGATCGCGTGACGTTACTACGAGACGAAATGTCGTGTTTACTCACCGCGGGAGGTTCGTATCGAACGCCACCCCCCCCGGGTCTGGTATCGAACTACGTTCTACAGCTACGCACCCAAGTACCGTCTAATAAATTCAGGAGTTCTCAACCTCTTTGCGGTTTGGACCGCGGAACCGACACGCGCCGGCCACGACCGCGGCGTGCGCACATAGTGTGGGCCGCGTATTAATCCGGACCGCGACTCGATATGCGGAACTTCCTCATATCCGTGCAAACATTCTTCCGATTAACCACACTTTTTTGTTTTGTTTGGGGAGGGGGCTTGAGAGTGTGAGAAGGAAATCCAGAATTGGTGGCAAATTCATCCAGGTATTTGCGCTTCTCCACTCAGATCGAGGGAGGAGAAAAAAAGGTAGAGGTTTGCGGATAACAGGATCCCACCGATAGTGGCCCCGTACCGATGCGGATTAGAGGAAATCCACCGTGCAACACTCGCCGAAGCCGGACGACAGTGCACGAGACAACAAGGGATGTGCGCGTCGATTTGCCGCGGACCCTTCCTCAGCCGTCGCGGATCGCTTGGCACTTTGGGGACTCGCGGAGAGACCCCCTTAGCCTTTCGTGGAAAACCTTAATAATTAATTCCTGCGGTCCCTAAGGGGTCCGTGCACACCTGGTTGAGTACCCCCTGCTCTACTGTGTGTGTGTACATACATATACCGCTCAGTACATTTACAACCGACCACGCAGAGTCAACGACACTAAGTTGCCATTATTAAGCATTCCCTACAGTATATGCAAGGGATTGTTATTTTTTTTCCACAACCTACACGAATATTTTATAAATTAATTCAAGGAGGGGGAAATCATTTAAAGAATGCCTGCATAGCTGCCTTAAACAACAACGAAAAAACAAACAAGACACATCAAACATCACATTTTAAATTAAACGCAAATAACTTGCTTCTGTTTTCGCAAGTTCCAGAAAGACTGGAGCAAAAAATTATATTTTTCACTTTGATGGCTGAAACTTTTGGCAAAAAAGTTCTCTCAGTTTAGAACGTAGAAACAACGACATACCACTGTATTGGATGGCCGCTGAAAGTGATGTCTTAACAACATGCAAATTCGTTTTGGAAACTATTCAAATTCCATCTCGAAACAAAGAACAAAAACTACTCCTTGATTGTTTCGTGGCTTTGAAAACAGGAGCCGTGTGGGACGGGAAGTCGCGCGGAGGAAGGTAGGGGTAAAAAATAAAAACCACAATAAAAAAACAATATCTCGACATAAGGCACCACCAAAGACACTGAACTAGTGCATTAATACTAACGGAAATCTTCAAGTAAAAAAATGAACGTAAAGGGGTCGGGGTGGGGGGGGGTGTAAAAAGGATTCACATAGGTTTGTTTTTGTCCGTAACCGTAACCCCTCTTGGGTGAGCCGCCCGCGAACGAGCGAGGCAGGCTCTGGCTGCCATGACGACCATTAAAAGTGTAAACAACAACAAAAAACAAATAGTCAACGCGTCAAATTTCGGCGTCGGTAATCAAGGGCACGCGGCTGCTAACAGCGCGATAAACACTGCTAGGACACGATCACCGATCGCGTGACGAAACGCACGCGCAGGGGTGGAACCACGATGGCAAATGATTCGAGAACGCGCGTGCGAATAAGCGTGCGTCGTTTGCACGAACCGCTACTGTCGTTCGTCGACGCGCGGCTCTCGTCGAACGAAATAAAAGCAAATGCAACCGGACAAACAAATGCGAAACAAAAATTAGCTCGGCAAAACGCCAGCGATGGCCCCTGTACACAAAAAAAATCCCCGAAAAGATTTCCTTCCTCTCAAGTCCACCTCAAGTGCCCGCGCGGCACTTGAGGTTACCACGCGGTAACCGTACGTTCGTGCGAGCGCTCACTCCGCGAGTTTACGCGCCGCGCGACCGGCTCGGCTCCCGCTGCCTCTCCGCCGTCAAATTAACCCCTTTCAAAAAAGAAAAAAGACACATCAGTCTCGCGTTATCTTCAGCGCAGACAACGCTGAAGCTCGGGTTTCGTGATTTTTTGTTTGTTTTGTTCGTTCTCTCAAAAATCTTCGACAGAAAAGCAATAGTTCGCGAGATCCGACGCGTTGAAAGAAAGCGCGTTTGTTCTGTAATTTTTTTTTTTGTAATTTTCTAGGTATTTGTCGTGGTCGTCGGCGTTATTATCGTCGTCATCGCTATCGTGTTAAATTCTTCCAAAAATGTGTAAGGCAAGAAGATGTTGGCTATAATCCCTAGAAAAGAAAGATACTTTTCCAAAGCAGGTGATGCAAAGGATGTTGCGTCCCAGTGATATTCTCGATTCGCCTCCAAAAAGGTCAAAGGTGCCTCTTCATATGCAGCGCCAGGTGGTCCGATCTTGAGAAGCACCTGCAAAGACAGGACCAATGTCACAAACACCACAAGGTCACACCGGATTTTATATTTATCAACGTTGCTGAGCAATGGGACAAAAAGCCCGAAAAAGGCCACACGGTCAGCAACAAACAGCATTGCTGACAGCGCAGTCGACAAGAGCGAATGTGTGTCACTGGCATTGTGAAAGGTTTCTGGGACTTGCGTTTCTAACGACACGATCAGAAAAGACGAAAGGTGTAACGGTGCACCGATTCGTTAATGCGATATTGTTCCAGATCTGTGCCTTGTTATGTCCCCCCTCCCCGACCACCAGCTTACCGTAACGTGTAAATATTAAAAATAAAAATGTTAGTAGTATTTTTTATCCTAGTATTTTAAAACTTTGTTGTTGTGTTCCAGTCCATGTATATGTGTTAGTTGTTTTTTTCTGTCGTTGTTGACATGCCGTGGCCCTTGTGCAGTGCTTTGTTACCCTCGGGTGAAAGGCGCTCAATAAAATGCTATTATTATTATATGCCGACACCGGGGTCTGAGAGAAACGGAATTTCGATCCTCTATATGTCCTTTACATATGGCAGAATTGACAAATAAAGTTGAATTGAATTGATTCGATGTTATTTTTAATTTGTGTGGTTATGTAGCGGCCACCAGCGGCCGCTACATTCACCACCACGTGAACAAAACATTAAATTGCAGTACCGAATCGAATCCCAATGCACGATTGCGACAAATAACAACACGTCCACTAACAACACATGAAAATATTGCATTACAGGCCTTTGACATCCTTCAACCCTCAATCCTACCGCAATAGCAACCGTACTGATGTAATAATAATAATAGCATTTATATAGCGCCTTTCACCCGAGGGTCACCAAGCGCTGCACAAAGCTGCAGAGAGAACGACATGTCAACAACGACAGAGCACGAAAAATCAACAATAATTTTTTTTGGGGGTTTTTTTTTGAGAGAACGTTGCGTGATTGTTGCTTTTCAAGGCTGTTCTTTCGGGATAGCCGTGTCGCGAGAGAGGGGGAGCACTCGACGCGGCTATGAAAAGCAACTATTAACGTCATCTGCGTGACAGATTCTGCGACTCGCGAGTTGCACGTGAAAACGCGGGTTCGAACCCAGGTGCTGTGTAACGCCGGCTCGGTGGCGGCTCGCAGTGTGTGACGCGAGACACCTGCTGCTTGTGTCGGGGCCTGGGGACGGAGGCGCCAGACGAGGCCCCGTCACCGCCGTCAAGGTCACTCATTTTTAGCGCGGCCTCCGGAAAGAAACACGCATCTTTGCTTCGAAGGCCATCGCTGTTCCGGCATTTGATCAGGTTTGCTTAAGTTTTTTTTTTTAACTCCGATTGTTGTTTTGGATGCGAGCCAGCACAGCGGTGGGTGCAGCGCGCGGCCACCAGCGGCTTGCTGACCGCGCGATGAACCCAGCAACCTGAGTTTGATTCCCACCCGCGGCCAACGTCAGTGGACGAGCGATGTCGCGAGCAACGCCTTCACCAACCACAACTGGACAGCACGGTGAAGTACGGTCAAGTAACCCGAATAACTGACAACGGCCACCACCCATCGGTGGATAGACAAAGGGCCGTACAGTGTACAATCCCGTGAAGAGCTTGCAATCTCGTTGGGTATTTTTCTGCTGTAATAATAAACATCTGTCTATCTGTGAATGTACATTTGTCACGGCGAGATGTATGAGAATTGCCCTCAAGACGGTTGCTCTTTCTGGAAAGTCATGTCGAGCGTTTTCAAAGGGTTGAAGATTGCAGAAAAACGATAAAGACCGATACACTAAAAAAGCAAAACTTGAAATGCAGGAAAACACAACACTTTTCTGCGTTTACGACCGTAGGGAATACTTGTTGGGGCGGCAGGCTGTCTATGCAGTGAGTGGGAACATCTGCGCCTCACAGAAAAAAAATACCTGCCTTGGACAGTTAGATTCCTGCCTCAGGCACCTACCTGTGGTGGGGTTTGTGTGTTCTCCTCCTGTTCTGGGTGGGTTTCCTCCAGTTTTCCGGTTTCACCCAATAACTAAACATCACTCATTAATTGTCCGATAACATCATAATATACATGACACAGTGTCTGGCGAGTTGCCGCCGGCTGGCTGCCTGGCCAACTTCCCCCCCCTCTCTGCGGTTTCCTCTCACCATCATATCCGCGTCTCGTCTGTGACCAAGAGTGGAATAAGCGCGCGTTAACACTGTATTATCTTCACTATTATTGTCAAACAAGTAAAGACGAAGATGGACTAACGACAACAGCCGTCAGCCCTCGACAAGGCCTCCTGTCATAAACACAAACGTTACCCCAGCGCGCGCGAGCCCAGCAGAGCAGTAGTTAATAAAGCGCGATGTTAAGCGGCAGCAGCCTCTTCATTAGGCAAACTCTCAAAGGTCCACGACTCATTTATTCACGATGCCTAAAATTTGCACTTCACTTCGGCAACAGCTTCTAGACTTGAAAAGCCGTGGGTAATTTGCGAAACTTGTTGCCCGAGATCTGCGCTCGAGAGCTGACCTTTCGGGACAGCCGCCGTGTTCGCTCCCTCCTCTCTGTCCCTCGCGACGTTTCGCCTCCCGCGTCGGAGGCACAGTCAGGCTTCGACCTACATCGACGCCAAGCTGTTGCCGCCGTCTGAAGATGATCCGTGCGGACGGCACCGCGTCCCGTGTGCGCCGTCACGGCTGCTGTCTCGACCCGCTGCGTGAGAGGAAGTCTGTCGTTTCCAGCGCTCGCTCGCGCTCGTAGTTCGTGGTTTGAACGATGGTCGTTTGCCACGGTTGAGGCTTTGTTTACGAAATCGCGCTTCTGCCTCGACCGCGGAGCGACTTACATCGTGCTCGAATGACGCCGGGCACCAGCGTGGCTAGCAAGCGCTAGCGGTTCCAGCGTCAATGCGAACCCAGCGTTGACGCTGAGCTTGCAAGCTCACCGGGTGTTTTCTGCTGTGATAATAAACATCTATCTGTCTATCTTTCCGGTCACGCTGCGCTCCTAACGTGTCTCGGAAGCGCCCCGTTTAATTTGTGTAAGTAGCGAGAGGCGTTGCGCGCCCCGTCGATTCGTCAAATAACGATCGATCCTCACGCTCACGACACACGTGCGTGACGGCGCGTGTAGAACTCAGGACCACTGTCCCACGACAGAAATACGAACGTGGCTCTCATAACGAGGTGAGACGCCGTGGAGAACAGAGGTGGGGGTTTTTTTTTTCCAAGAGAGGCTGATGTGACAGGAAATGACCATTCTTAACAATCCAAACATCTGTCAGGAATATCCACATAACAAGGAATTAACAATTAGGGATGTAAGGATGCATGGATTAATTGGATGATATCAAACGTTACGCTGAGTCGAATCGCTGTTCTATTTTTACTTTCTACACACGGGTGCGGTGGGTTCACGTGAAACCCCACAGTGGCGTCTCCCGACTTTCGCCCAAAAAGTCCACAAGGCTACTTATTTCTGAATCGATGATAGCCTCACAACTCGTGACAATTGAATTCCCCGAGGGGAGGGTGACATTAATTAAAAGCCAGGACTTGACTACGCGCCGCATTTGCGCGGAACAAATTGCCGCAATGTAGTCTCGAACCGAGCAACGTCACGGACGGCGGGGACTCATCGACTCAATGGAGGAAAGGGGGGAGCGGACAACTCGCACCTCCAGCAGAACGACGCACAACAACCCGGCCTCACTCAGTCAGTTTGTATCTGAGCTGGAAGGAACCGTTGAGCTATGGAAGGAACCGTTGCAACGTCTCAGGGCACTGGGGGCAATTCAGTTAGGACAATTAACCTAGGCAGAATGTAAATTTAGCATGAAGGCTTTTATGACCATTGTTATCCATAGTATATCCCCCTTTGATGGGTTGGATCACGTAAAATAAAAGTGTCGTAGGCAGCGTGTCTTTGGATTGTGGGAGGAAACCGGAGTAGCCGGCGAAAACCCACGCGGACACGGGGAGTGCGAGCAAACTCCACACAGAAAGGCACCCGAGCCGGGAATCGAACCCATGCCCTTCTTGCTGTGAGGCGGCAGCGCTGCTCACCGCGCCGCCTCGACGCTCACAAACGCTCGCACGACTCCGCTAAGAGCGGTGAAGATGCCACTTGGAGCTCGGTGTCTGTCCGAAGACGGGGGGTTGTGGGCCAGAGTGGGGCGAAGGGGGGGGGGGGGCATTTATTAGGGGGGGCCCGGGCGGCACTCACTCCCACGCCCCATCCATCGCAGCCAGGCCAGTCACGCCCCCAATCCGCTTACAATCCCCGCGAGTGTAATCAATATTCCAATCCGCCCGCTACAGCGGCAATTAATGATTCTCGAAACACTGCCGCCCCGAAAACACAATTCGCCGGAGCCACCTCGCTCCTCTTCCCGCGAGCCGTGGGGCGGCTTCGGAATGAGGCCTCCGCGTTTCCGCCCCCACACCTCATTCCCCTCCTCTGCAAGGACACATGGACATTGCGAGCGGCGACCCTTTGAAAAACGCCGCAGCTCTTGCTTTTCCTGCCGGTGTTGCCGCCGCCGCAGTCTCTTCCGCCCTCGAATTCTCACGACCGGGCCCGGGTCGCGCGTCCACGCGAAAGCTGGCATTTCATCAAAATAAGGCGCTTGCCAATACGTGCTAATCGCCGTCACGGCCGCGTGATGCATCGTGGAGCTCTGAATGAGGAGCAAGCACAAATCAAGGTAAATGAGACCATTTAGGCTTGTACTTCGGTCGGGCCCGTTTGGCTGTAGCGGTGCGCTAAGCGCCGGTATCGGCACCGGTCCCGGTCCCGATTGTTCGGGGGAGGCTCTGCGGCCGCGGGTTCACGAGCCGGTCGCCGCGACGCCTGGGCACGTCCCGCCGCCGATCGGCGGGTGGCACACGGACGTTGTCAACAATCCCCGCGCGGGTACGGCGCTCCTCCGCTCCTGCGGTGAGCCACCAGCCCCCAGCAGCCTCCCGCGGTGTATTGCAGGTGGTCCACAAAAATATCATTAAAAAAATATTATTATTATTAAAAAATATATAATATGCCCCCGGTGCTCGGTGATGGACTGGCATCTCATCGTGAGTATGGCCCTGCCGTGCTTCCCGGTGTCTGCCGGGATGGGTTCCGGCTCACCGCGACCTTAAACAGGATTAAGCGGTTTCAGACACTGAATGAATGAATGTAAAATAATGAGTTGTTAGAAATAGCTGACATATGGAGTACGTTTGACTCCGGTCAGCCACGGGGCAGGTAAAAACAATATATTTTTTTAACGGCTTGCGTACGCTGTGCTCCGCAAAAGCTTTTGATGATGGGCACCGCTGCTGTAGCTCATCACGACTCGTATTCACTGGGTTTTAAACAACGCCTCGTATCTCTGGCTCCGTCATTTGGCCGAATCTCGCAAAACAAGCCGGGGGCGCGAGGGGCGGTCAGTGTTCAATAGAGAGAGAGAGAGAGAAAAAAAAATGGCATCCCTTTTTACTCCGATTTCATAAAAACTGCAACGCACACACACAGCAATTGAAATACAGCAGAAGTTAAATTGCCTGTGGCAAAGGCTCAAAAATGACCCTAAGCCTCATCAGCAGTTCCCGCTGAGAACCCACAAAAGCCGCACAAGCCTCTGGTGGTTAGCCCAGCCGGCGTGTCATTAGGGCAGCAGACGACGGGTCACGACCCCCCACTGCAGACCGTACCACAACATCATTGTCGTCGCCAGCCATGAGCTATCCACTGCTGCATGAAGATCTCCCCCCAATATGACACCATCTCTTCTAATGGCCTCACGATGCAACTTGTACATTACGCTCCTGTGTACTTGGCAGGACCCTCCTGGCAAACAAGAGCCTTGATATTAATCGAGAGGCTTTGCTGGTTAAACAGGCCTACTAAAAAAAAATATCGCTAAATAAACGAGCCGATTTTATCGCTAGATCTCAGCGGTGGCCCAAGACTGGCTCGGATTTCACTTGCCGCTGATGTTAGCCGTGGGCAACGGCTTGAACTTAGATGGTGGGGGTTCGTAGTGCGGCAGCTAACCGCCGCGCCACAGCACCCTTCCCACCCGTACAACCGCTCAGATAACGGGGAGAAACATCGCGTGGATAACAGTTTCACAGTGATCGCTTGAGAGGCGCGACCAACGGGAGGCACCTGAGCAGCGCACGGCTCCCTTTCGTTTTTATTTTATGTGACTGGATGAGCCAGCGGGGTCAGAGCAATTTCCAATTTGTTTCGGGGCCGAGAGTTCACGCAGGGTCAATGATTCCGATCTCACCGTTTGTTGCCAAAGATATTTCTGCGGAGATTTATCAATTTGCTCGCCGGCCGATGCTAAAGATCCTGTGACCTCATTTGCAAGAGCAGACGCCCGTGCGGCAGTTTTCACGGTCAAACTTCCATGATTTTTCAACGACCCACAACCCCGCCTTCATTTCATCTGGGTCCCTCCTTTGGTCGGATAACCTAAAAAATATATCTGTACCCAGCACAACACATCCATTATACCTCCTGCGATAGCATATGACTGGTCACAAGCAAGCTACGCGTGTCTACCAACTACCTAGAAAATATTCAGGAAGAAATTAAGCTCCGCCGACAACAAGACAATTAATACCTGTTGTCATTGGTGTATTATGTGGATAACGAAATCATCAATCCTTTTTTCTGTAATTTGTTTATAACGATTAATTTTCATTAAGCAGTCACAATTCAATTCAGTAATTTTCATTAAGCATTCAATTCAGTAATTCGTTATTTTTGTTTCCTGTTTTTTCACCCCAATTTACGTTGTTCTCGTAAAATCTGCGTTGTTTGTCAAACTGTACCTGCACCCATCGCCCTCAACGTAACATTTACCACTTAACAAAAACCGCGTCTCTCACACGGAGGAATTCCACACGTGCATCGTGAGCGCAGGAATAAATATCAACCGCCGATTCACCGCGTTAACACACCTCGCGTGTATATTCAATCGTCAACACCATTCGTGTAATTTAAACGCTACAGGATGTGCACTATAATCGTGATACAAACCAAGTGCACTATATTACGATGACAACACGCGGTTTACGTCCACGTACAATGCGAGGCGGTGTACGTAATAAAAAAAAATGGCTGCTGATGTCTCTCTTGCAAAGCAGATTATGAATCTCAATGAGGTCTCAAATGGTTAAAAGGCAATTTTAAAAAACCCTGGCTTTAACCTGAGGTGACCCTTGGAGAGAGAGAGCCCAGTGTGCGGAGAGTCGAAATGGGTCCTGTGGCGGTCTTGCGGGGCGCCGCGCAGCCCACAGCAACAAATCAGCTGATTGCAAGCGCCGGGGAAGGGGGGTTTTTTTGGAAGAGGAGGTTTGACCGCGAGAAATAATTTACCGTAAGACGCTCGGGCGAATTCGCCGAGGATTGGCAGCACAATCGGTACACGTTGGCATTTCACGTCATGTTCCGCCGCCTCGCGCCGCACGTCGCGAGGCGCGATAATTTCGTGGGATAATTTACGCGCGGGGGCGAATCTACGCGCTCACTCAAAAGCTCGCGGCCAAGATTACAGCAAGACGACGGGTGCGCGCATCGCACTAACGCTGCGTTTCTGTCCCGACGGATGTTTACATAATTCTCAGGCAAAAAAAGGAAATAAAGACTTCTGAAATGTTACGAGCGGGAATGTGATATTTCGGTGCAGGTTTTCACGGCTCGAGGTATGAGAACTGCTCTTTTTGGGATAGCCGTGTCGAGCAACACTCGACACTGCCATCCTGAAACAGCAACTCTTAAGAGCAATTCTTAAATTGATAACCGATGGCACGAAAGCACTTAGAGCAGCGGTGGCTGCGGATTCTAAACCGTCCAGAAGTCCGTGAAATCCGGATATTAATGGAACGAGTAATGACCATGTCTTATAACATCCTATATGTTATGAACACTATTACTAATGCATGTATCTAATAGCATCAATAAAAATAGTTAAAATAAAAAATATTGTTTTCATTATTTCCGATGCCTGACCGCCGTCTCGGAAGCAGCGGAGAGCGCCCGTTGCTTCCAAAGTCCACGTTAATCGAGGTTTTCCTGAACCTACAAAGCGCCCTGTAAGCAAAGCTCCACCGAGGCGCGGAACACAATCGGTTCACGTTTCACAGTAAGTGACGTCGCATAAGTGGCTGGCTTTCATGCTTCGACGGGCGCAACGCGACAAATAAGCGAAACCTCGACGCGCAAGCCCGCCGAGCGCCACCGCCGCCACCCTCCGCCCGTTCCCGCCCGCTCGCGCTCTCCCTTTTTAACACGTGGCGCTTCACGCGGAGCGACGGTCCGGCACTCCCCCGCTGCGCCCGCTCGCCGCAGGGCACATGGCGTCTAGACGGGCGGCAGATGAGCTTACGGGAGCCGTGCCCGCGCGGCGGGTGGCGCGGCCACGAAGCCGGCCCCGGGCGCGACGCCCCGCTGGGCCGCCGAGCCGTCCATGCGGCCTGCTGCCGCCGCCGCCGCCAGGCAACGCGACGCGCGCCAGCGATGCCCGCTTCCGTCGGCGCTGCCAATCTAAACGTCGGGACATCGAGACGGCGGCGAAGGCGAGAGCTTTGGCGGATCCGGAAAGTTGACGGTTGCTCTTCGGAGCTGTTCTTTCCGGATATCCGCGTCGAGCGATCTGCCTCTCTCGCCCCGCCTCCCGCGTTGGAAACATCATCAGACCATAACGCCTGATGATGCCTTCAACCTGGGAGGCGAAACGCCGCGCTGTAGAGAGGGAGATCGCTCGACACGGCTGTCCCGAAAGAACAGTTCTGAAGAGCAACCATCATGAATCGAGCCGTGAAAACCTACATCAGATCCCAAACGTTGTTTACGATCCGAAACGGGCAAGTGGAGTTTTGGTTGTGCCGCCTGCCTTTGGAACCGTGCAGCGATACAGTCAATGAGTGGATGAATGAATGGGTGAGTGCGTGGGTGGGTGGGCGGGTGAGCAGGTAATTGGGTGAATGGATGATTGAGTGAGTAGATGATTGAATGAGTGGATGGGTGAGTGATTGAACGGTCGGGTGACTAGGTGAATAGGTTGTAGTCATGTCAGGAATGCAGCCAGCGCAGCCAATTCTCTTAAGGCAAATTTAAACACATTTGTTGGCATTAGTTGATTCCTGAGGTGGTTGATGGGCCAGTGGATTTTGTAATTTTCAGAGTTTGTATTGTAAAAAGCTCTGGGCTGCTCTACATGAAGAGTAACGCAATAAAGAAAAAAATATATGGTTTTGAAAATGTCTTTTCACATTGAAGGATTGTAGTTTGGATTTGAACTTGGATTTCCGTATATATTTACCATCATCATTTTTAGGACAATTTCCGTTTTTCACAACAGATGTATTTTTATTGACGTACTGTATAGTTAACCACCTTTTAACCTGAACAACCTTTTATGTTTTTGACAAACGAGTAGGAGCTGCGGTTGCATGTGGACGATATACAAATTGAAGTTGTGTCGTATTGCAATTGATTTATTTAACGATGTAGGTTTTCATGGCTCGAGCTATGAGAAATGCTCTTTCAGGATAGCCGTGTCGAGTGTAGATTAATTAATTAGAATAGATTACCTGGGCAAGCCAATAACATTTCTTAGAACGGATAAACTAGCCACAAGGCCTTATGCTTTGGGCAATGTGTCTTCATCTATTACAAAGGACGGCACATGCAACGTTGGCTTACAGGGGTGCAACAATTCATCGACTCATCGATTAACATCGATTCTCAAGGCTCCCGATGGAGGAAGGGACAATTAATGCGTGACAATTAACGCACGTGCAACCATCTATTTTCGTGGCTCTAACGTGAATATTATGGTGATATAACTCTCGGGCTAAATGGGGCAAACAAAATTACACGAAATAAAATGCGGTCACAGAAATGGGAAACGGTAGAGACTATGGAACCGAAACTTTAAAAGATAAATAAATCCAAGAATCCATTTTAAGAATCAACTCGCAGCACCAATTGACAATAATATGTTGACTTGCCAGGACGGTGAAAGATTGGGCGGCAGGGTGGCGCAGTGGCCACATCTGTGCCTCGCAGAAAGTAGGTCCTGCCCAAGGCGGTTCGATTCCTGCCACGGGCGACTTTCTGTGTGGAGTTTTTGTGTTATCCCCCTTGTTCTGTGTGGGCTTGCTTCGGGTTTTCCGCTTTCCTCCCACAACTAAAAAACACTCATTAATTAATTGGCCAATGGATTGATATCTGCGTTGTCTTTTGACAACACTTGGCTAACATTGGTGAGACTAGGCTATAAAGAATGCTGTCTCTGATGTGAGCCAATCGGTTTCAAGGACAACGCATACACTATCAAAGCATGTAGTCTGCATGTTTTGCCACAGCACGCGTGCTTCTTTGCAAACCTGACACTTTGTGAAAGGTGTCGAGTTAGTGTTTCAAGATCTTATCTTACCAGAAAGGATAAAACCTTTTCTCTTCTTAAATCGGCATCATACCATAAATGTCGACTATCCGGCAGGTTGACACCCCTCTGCAGGGTTACCTCGCGCCTCTGAGTCACTACCTCTTCGAACGAACACCTTCGAAGTTTACCGAATATGTGCGCGTTATAAATTACAAACAGTTGTTTCACACCCTAACTATTAGCGTGAGGCCCCAATTAGTATCTGCTCGTTTTTGTAATTTGTGTACGCGCTGCACAGAACGGTGCGAAAGGACGCGGTTGTGATTATGCGCGCAAACCTCGCCCCAGAGCGGTTTAACAAACTCTCTCTCTCTCCCGGATTCCCCCTCGCGCATCCCGATGCATCAACGGATATATATTCTTAATTGTGATTAATTTAGCTCCTCCAGCGGTGGCAGGGTCACGCAAACACGTTACGTACAACGTGTTGCAAACGGCAGGGGGTAGATTCCTACACGCAAAATGTAAGGCGGGAGAGAGACAGTGGCGCGGTGAGTAGCGCCGCCGGGTTCGATTCCCGGCTCGGGTGTCTTTCTGTGTGGCGTTTGGATCTTCTCCCCGTGTCCGCGTGGGTTTTTGCCGGTTACTCCGGTTTCCTCCCACAGTCCAAAGACACGCTGCTGCTGCTTCTGCCAACATTAATTAGCTGACTAAATTGCCCACAATGCCCTGCAATGAATTGACGTCCCATCTGGGGTGTAGCCCTGCCTTGCGCCCTGTGTCTGCCAGGATAGGCTCTCACCCCGCGCGTCCCTCTACAGCAGGGGCGTCCAAACTACGAAACATCAGACCCTCACGTCCTACACTGGCGTAATTTACCTGCATTTGATTGATTTGACCAATATTAGTGCATTAGAAGTGAAGCAGTATACCTCATGTCTAGTGAGTGGCCCAGTCCACTCAAGCGGGCGGTCGTAACAAATGAATAAACCTCCTCCAGTGGTGTCAGGGGTCATGCAAAAACATCGTGTGCACCCCAAAAGGAAGCTGACCGATTTCTACGCCCAAAATACAACACACGCTTCACGAGCATAACCGTGCTATTTTTAAACCCTTGTTGTTGTGTTTCAGTCCATGTATATGCCAACACCGGGGTCTGAGAGAAACGGCATTTCGATCCAATATATGTCCTCTACATATGGCAGAATTGACAATAAAGTTGAATTGAATGTAATTAATCGAAGCGTCGCCACGCACTTAGCAACAACGGCCGGCCGCTAGAGGCGGCTCTGGGGCCGCGGGGGCCGCGGGGGGCCACAATTCCCCCTATCGAGGAAAACACCGAGGTCGGCAAGATCGCGCTCGATTCAGGTCAACGCACGTCGTGGGAATGAGCGCGTTTCACCTGACGCCGCTTCCCAGCTCTGCTCGCTTCTTTGCCGGCACAACGGACGCAAAAACCCCACATCGGTACAGAGAGAGAGAGAGAGGGAAAAGCAACGGGGGCTTCTGCTCAGCAGCTGCGCCACAAACACCCGGGCCTGGACGCTCACCTCCTGCCGGAATCGGCGGCGCGTCGGCGGGTCGCCGGGCCAGCCCCGGCACGCCCGGCCACCATCCCGCCAGGCTGCCGGCGAGTAATCGCGGCGCTAACCAGGACGAGGTGGTCGGGCGGTTGGGGGGAGGGGCGGCGGAGGAGGAGGAAGCGGTTCACAGCGAGACGAGATTTTTATTTTAAGCGGGCCCGTCAGCCCGAGGCCATTACCGCCGCCCGTTAGCGTGGATTCGGGGAAGCGCCGCGCGGGCGAGCTCTTAATTAAGGGCGGCACGCGGGGAGCGCGGAGACGCGGAGAGCGGCGCTCCATTCGCCGCCGCCGCCGCTTTCTGGCACGTCACCCGGTATAATTCCCACCGCCGCGAGGAGAGGACGAGGCAATCCCGATTGGAGAGGGTGTTGATTGACTTTGGGCTAGCCAGAGAGGCAAGGGAGGCGGGCTGGGACGAGCGGGCTGGGCGGGCCGGGCGGGCGCCGCGCCCGGGGCTCAGGTGCCGGCGACTCGGAAATGGTCGCGCTATTAAAGCGCGAGCGGCCGAACAGAAGGCGGGGCGCTCGTGCGGTCGGCTTAATGGGCGCCCGCGCGAGTGGCCCGTGTCGCGCGCACTCGAGGCGGCCGCCGGGAACGACGATCGTCAAGCTCCGAGCGAGCGTCGCCGTGGCCGCGACGCCGGAAGTCGGCGCGCCACCGCGTTAAAAGTTTACACGGCTGTCCCTCGCTTTGCAGTGTCGATCTGTTCCGGGACGCGCGTCGCAATGTGGAAAACCATCGTAACGTGGGACCGAAAATACCTTAATACGGAAAGAGCAGATATCAATCGACGTAAGGAAAATCAAGCGGGAAAACCACGTACCGTGCGTTTGAGCGCTCCCATTGGTGATCAGGCTGGGGCGATCATCGCTCTACGCTTATAAACTCGGTGCAATCAGTCGGCCGGCCAGATTGTAAACGAGCGCCGCAGCAGTGCCAGCTCAGCGCCCTGACCTCTGCGCCTCCCGGACACGGCGAATATTTGTTTTTTAACTCGTACTTGAGAGTGCCCGAGCGTCTGCTGGGATGACAATAATATATTTCGCGCTTCAAGCAACACCTTGAAGGTTTGCGTTTGACTCAAATCCCAGGCTTTCTTGAAAACAATTAGCGGCCCCACAGTGAAGCAAAAAGCTCTTTATAGACCCACTGTAAATGCAAATCGGCGAAGCAGCCTGGCCCTAAAGCACCGCGACTTGGCGCGCATAAAGACTTCGGGCCTCGAAACGCTTCAAGCTCACAAGCCCAAAATACCCAAAAGCCAAAAAGGACACCTCAGTTATGAACTCTTCAAAGCGAAGTTCAGAGCCTTATGCTCAGTGCCGTTTTATGTATGATCTAGCGGGAGTGGTGCTTTTTTTCCCCTCTCTGCTTTTGCTGCAAGAAGGCACCAGCTGTTGTTCTTAACACTTTCTTTGCCACCGTGATAAGAAGCCCGAGCCCTGACAACCCGATGGGGCTCAGTTTCTTGAGCCGTAAGCCAAGCACAGGCACACCTTGGATCGCTGCTGGCTAAACCAGAAGTCTCCCGGTGAC
>JAZEWU010000028.1:3204422-3219826 GCA_036362915.1 Geotria australis | reverse complement strand
AAATTATTGACCCTTGCCCCCCCCCCCCCGCGGTCCCCGGGTGACAAGGTCACGGAGGCAGGTGCCGTGGGGAGAGGCTGCGGCCGTGCGTACCTGTCGCAGTGGTTGCACTTGAAGGGCTTGGCGCCCGTGTGCTTGCGGTAGTGCCGCGTGAGTTCGTCGCTCCGCGCGAACCGCCACTCGCAGCCGACCCACGAGCACTTGTACGGCTTCTCACCTGCGGACACAGCCAGCGGCGCTCGTCAGGGGCGCCGGCAGGGGGACCGCGCGACCCGCGGCGTCATCGCAGCCGACTGACCCGTTGCCATCACGATTGTCGTCGTCGTCATTTTCGGCATCGTCAAGTTAACAAAAAAAAACACACTCATTAATTATTTGGCCGATAACATCATAATATATAGGAAGCAGTGTGTGGCAATATGGCGCCGGCAAACCGCCTAGCTGCCTCCTCCGCCCCTCTGCGCCTCCGGGTCGTTCTCCCGTCGATGAATACCTTCGACATTGAACGAATATGCGCGCGTTATAAATGTCAAATTATTATTGTTATTATTATCGTGAGTACCGTGCGACCCGCGCATCATCGCGGCCACGTGACCCGCGCGCTGTCACGACCGCCGCTGCCATCACGATTATCACTGTCATCATCGTCGGCAGCAAACCTGATTCCTCGCGTATGATGTTGTCCCCTGGTGTGTAAACACCTTAGCATCTGTGTTATTATTATTTCTGCCAGAAAGGGTAGAAGCCTCGTCTCTTTTTTCATAATCTGTGTCCTGTAAAAGAGGTCCTCATCGTTAAATCACCAGCAACAGCAGCGTCAAGACGCGGAACGAATCGATTGGTCGACGCTATTGCGGGCGCACTCGTCACCGACGCTCCGATCCCTCCGCCGGCTCCCGATCCGGTCGGAGCTCAACTTCAAGATCGCACTCTGCGTCTTCAAGACGCTCCCCGCGGTCTCGCCCCTAGCCGACCTCTCTCCCCGCTAATCCCACTCTACTCCGCACTCTCCTAGCGCTCTCCTCTCAACTCTCTCCGCTCCCCTCCGCGCACGGCACTCCGGCAAAACAAGGCTTTCTCTGGGTCGACGTTTCTCTCAGTGGGCGCTCACTCACTGCCCTCTGCTGCCCCCGTATCCTAAAGCTCACTCGTTGCCCCCAGTCGTCCATGCCATTCACTCTTCGCCCCCTGGTCTTCTTTCTTTGCGATTCTTCGAAGCACGATGGTCAGCCTCTGGACATCGTTGTCTTTCAGCTCGGCTTCGAAGTGCCATTCACTCTTCGCCCCCTGGTGAAACCCAGGTTCGAATCCTTCCTTGTTTGTATCTCTGCCTACGGCCCTCTGCCTCTGTATATGATAGAAATTTCCCCCAATGTTTCGCTACAGCGTCTTAACATGGGGTTCCATTCAGAAGCTACATGAATCCAAGTGTAACGATGTAGGTTTTTCACGGCTTCATGCATGAGAATTGCTCTCTAAAGCCGTTCCTCTGCAAAAGCAGGAACACTCGACAGGCCTATCCCGACAGAACAGCTACAGAGAGCAAGTCTGATGAATACAAGTGCATTTGTTGCAACTATTTGTCCAAGAGAGGCCTAATTCTGCGTCCCATGTATTAATAGGCTTCATGGCTCTCCCTGGGGCTGCTAAAAATGGGTACCTCTTGGCTACCTCCCTCCCCCCCCCAAAGCTTTTAACTTATAAATCATTCCCACACGCTTGGTAAGAGTGGATTATTTCTGATTGCCTGAGCTGTGTTTGCATGTACCAGCTAATGATGTGTTGCTTCCGCGATTTAAATCCGGTTCAGGATGAACACACACGTACGTAATTGCGCGCGTGCGAATCGATGATTGACGTGCGACGCTGGTGCCGTGTTACGCGATGCATTCACCGCGACGATAAAACGAGAATCTATTCTTCTCGAATCAAGATCCCAAACGTCACCAACACCAATCCGATCTTGGGTGGCAGGATGGCGCAGCTAGCCATGCTAACACAACAACAACAACCGCCATTCGCCACAAAGTGGCGGTGACATCACCACGGCGCCTGTACCAGGCCATATGCACGTGAAATGTCGAAGGCTCGCCGACAGGAGGTCACAGGACAGACCCAGGCGTCTCGGGCTGCCTGACCGAGATGACTGGCAGATGCACCACCTGAGCTCCCTACTGTGCCAACTTGCTGTGCTTTGGCCGCTCGGCGCTCTGTTGCGAGCGTCGCTCCTCGGCACTCCGTTGCTGCCGGAGGGCGACTGCCTCCAACTGCCAAGCTAACACAGCCACTCCACAGACACGCAGCTAGCCAAGCGAACAAAGACACGCGACAGAAACACGGCCGCAACGGCAACACCGCCGCGCTGATGCGTTTGCACCGTCGAGGTCGGAAACCGATAATTATTGATGACTCCGGGCGATGCTCCACCCCTGATTGGAAGCGGAGAAGGGGTGGCGGCTCCAATTAACGCGAACAGCTGCTCCTCCCCGTAATGCGAGCGCGCACTTCAATCGCCACCGCGCAGAAAGGCGACGTTTGACATCATTAACACGGCCCAGTCATTACGCACATCAAGGAAATAAAGGCGCTGGTATTTCTATCTATTTCATAAGAAGCATGGGGATCAAGGGTAGAAGCGTTCACTTCGCGATCCCTGTCAAGTAATACTTGGTATTACCTGCAAATTCTACCAAACACTTCAAAGCCGAGTTGAAAGGCAACGATGTCCAGAAGCTAAACGGATGCCAGAAGCCCCTCAGTCTGAAGCAAGAAGAGAGGCCAATGCCCGCCTTTAAGGCCAGCACTGACTATTATCTCTCAAAATGGTGAAGGGCTGTCTGCAACTAAAGAAGAACTTGTTGCAATGGGAAACTGTCATATCACCATCACGCTTCGAAGAATCGAATCGAATTCCGGCGCTGCCGTTTCACCAATGACGCAGCTTTCTTTAATAATAATAATATTACAATTCATAACGCGCACAAATTCCCCGCCCAGCCGAAGCGAGCGGCAGCACACGCGGAGACCTGGGCGTTAGTCAATCGCCAGCCCGCGCGTCAGTCAGTCAGAATTGATTCAAAGCTGGAGGGAACCGTCGAGCTATGTAGCTCTTTCTAACAGTTGTCCAGCAGGGAGGGGTGGGTAAGTAAGTTTGTAGATAACTTGGGCTATACCAGGGATTGCACGCCGGTCCATCACAGGGCATCGCGGGGTATAGCATGTCTTTGGACTGTGTATGGAAACCGGAGAACCCGTCAAAAGCCAACGCGGACACCGGGCGAACGTGCAAACTCCACACAGAAAGGCACCCGAGCCGGGAATCAAACTCGGGGCCATACTGCTGTTAAGGCCCGCCGTGCCACCGTGCCGTCTTGGTAAAGCGTCGATCCGGCCAGTGTGGAAGAGTAGGCCAAATACACCCTCGAGGGGGCTTTCCAGTGGCGGCATCGCGAGCGCCCGTCCGCGAACCGCCCGCGTTAGAATTCCGCGGCAAACGTCTCGACGCGAACCCCGACGCGCGCGATTTAATTGGACGCGGCCGTATTTGGACAGCGGTGCACAGAAAAAGAAAAAAAAAAAGAGGAAAAAATAAATTAAAAAATTTATCAACACCGCGACGGAATGTCTATTCATTAAAAATAATCTCACAAATGATTCCCATAACGCTTGCGCGAGAAGACGGCAATTACACGTGGCAGTAAAGCAGCCCCGCCGCCGCCGCCACGCACCGCCGTCCATTCATGCTTTACTTTCGAGGCAATTTATCGTGAGTTACGGCCGAGCCGCGGTCATTACGGCCGCTCGGCTCTTGCGTAAGGAGCTCGCCCGCGTAGCCTCGCTCGCGGACGCAAGTTTAGGTTACGCGGCGGGCTGCCAGCGGATGCTTTTTCCGGCCTGGAGGGAAGTTAATGGAGCTCCAGAGATTTCCCGCAGGCTGAGCGTAGACAACAACAGCAAAAAAAAAAAAAATCCATTATCCCGGCAAATCGGAAAGTGGCTGTAAAGTGGCACCTATCGAGTAAAGCTCTCGAAGAGGGCAGCGCGGCGCAAAGACGCGTCGGCGCGCCGCGCGCGGCTATTTACGTTCGGTCGCCGCGTGGGTTTCTCATCTTCAGGTTTGTTCCGTTCTGTTGAGGGATCCGGTCGGACGCGAACTGTACATCGTGTAAAGCCGCCATTCTCAAACGGTGGGCCGCGAGCCCCACCTAGCGGTCCGTGGAGACCATATTCAAGCGGACCTCGAGGCGCAAAAGGTTGAGAACCGCTCGTGTGAAGCCCATGCTGTCAACCGACTGTTGGATGAGGGCCACCCTCCCCCATGCAATGTCAGATGTGGGGGGGGTTGTTTGACCACACCACACCGATACTAGTACAGGTGGGGTTATGAAGGGTTCAGATATTTCCGATGATATTAGCCGTCGTGGGGAATCTAACTCGGGTTTTGGCTGGGTTGGCAGTTTATGCTGATGAATTGCTGATCTTACAGACAAGGACCCCTCTCTCTCTCTCTCAGCAACACAGGTCCTGTTTTGACGCAAAAATTATGCAGAAATACGTACACGAAAAATTATCACGAGAATCTTTGCGGGGGAATCTAATTCTCAAATAACTAAGCAGACAATGTCTCCTTCATATACAGAGACAGACTGATTGTTATTTGGAGTTTTCTGCTATGTGATCAAAATCAGACATAGTTTGTGTTATCTAAAAAATATTGCCTCGCCAGTTCGCGTCCCTTAGGAAATAAGTCCCATCGTCAGCGGAGATATTTTCCGAGGTAATAAATCTCAACCTTTAGCACCACGTCAAACTTTAGCCTCTAACCTCCCCTCACTTCCTGCCAGTCACTCGAGGACAGCTTTCCGTTCTGAGCACAAACCGTTAGAAACACGTGTCCAAAAACCGACGGTTATAATAACACTGTCATATCCACTGCTGGACGATGGCCTGCCGTTAGTGGTCCATCGCTTTATGATATTAATCCGTTCCAGAACACGTATCACGATGCGACATCATCGTAAAGTGAGGCCAATAATACTGTTAATTGTTTTGTGGTTTCAAACAAAGGAGAAGTAAACACTTAGGTGCAAACACTAAAAAGTATTGCTATTGGCTGAGAAGCTACCCAAGCGGCATGTGTTGACATCGCCGATTGGCTGCTGTGCCACTCACGCGCAGCCATATTGTTACACATATCGTAAAGTGACATTTGATCATAATGCAATACTAATGTTGTTATAGAATATAGAGCGTATATCGTAAAGTGTTTTCATCGAATTGTGAGGCCATCGTAAAATACAACCCGCCACCGATGTCAGCCGTGAACCAGGCACAAATTTATCGAGCAGTCTGCTGACCATTAATGCCCTGATAATAATTTACATTGTGCTCAATCTACTGCTGGATGGAGGCCACCACACGCCGCATCGCTCACGGTGGCTGTTTGAAAAGACTTCACCACGGTTTCAAGTTAAGTGTATTTTCTTTGACGAGGTGAGAACTCAAGGGACCAGGATTGGTTTCATTTGGAAGATGGACCTGGGGGTCATGAAAATAACACAACCACGGGTGGGTCGGTGAAGGACGTGGTCCAGGACCGTTTCAGAAATCACCCACCACTGATAGATAGATAGATAGCTGTTTATTATTACGGCAGAAAAATACCCTGTGAGCTTGGAAGGATTTCTGCTAGCCCTGGTCAGGAATCTAAGTGGAGAATTCGGTTTCACGGCGCAGTACGTGAGCTACTGCATCGCACAGTGGGGTAAGGGCGGTTGGCGGTGGCCACGGTGCAAGGTTTGATGAATCTGGCGTTCTTCCGTCGCCTCCTCTGGTCCTGTAGGCCACGCTGCAGCCGCAGCTGCTGCACACTTACCAGCCATGTCACCGTGGCCACGTGGAACCTAAATTATCTGCACAGCACTCGTGTGCACGTCGACCTGGGATTTCTTCGGAATAAACCGCCCCGCGCCGAGCACGGAGCAGTTTACGAGTTCCAACTGTTTTCTAAAAAAATAAAATACCCCAAAACAACTGAAAACGGCCAACACACCCAGCACGGGCAACGCAACGGTGCTGCTGGGAAATCCAACAAGAAGAACGGCAGAGGTAAATAAGGTCTAAATAAATAAATAAGCCTCGTCCCAGGTGCGTGCTGTAAAGTACTGAAGAAACGATACAACAGCTGCTCGGAAGCCAGATCCATTTTTGAACAACAAGACCATCGTATTGATCGAAATGCTGGAGGGGCTCGGGGAGCTCAGGGGACATGAGAGAGCTTGCGAGGGTTGGGCTGGCGGGCTGGCTCGCTGGCTGGTTGTCTGGCTGCCCGGCAATGCGGAGGGGCTCAGGGGTGGAAGGGCGCGCGCGCGCACCCATCTCCGCGGCAGCTGTGCCGCAAGATCTTAAGCGACGGCAGAAAACAACGAAAATTCACGCGGACACCATGATGCCGCGCTGGCAGTTTCCCCGCCACCGCCGCCGCTGCTTCTAAAAATAAAAAATAAAAATGAATCCTGCCTTACGCTTGTCTTTCCGCCTTCCACCGCTCCCACGACACCCGCCTCCCGTCGGCTTCTCCTCTTCAGCTGCCCCCCACCCCTCTTCTCCGCCGCTCCACGACCAATCCCAACACCAAGCCCGCCCCCCCCCCGCTTCCCACAAACGCTCTCGCTCTGCAAGATCAAGCGCGTGTCTTCCAACGCGGACCCATGCTCGGCTGCCTCACTATTAAAAACGCCAATCCCACATCTATGCGATGAGGCTCTCTCTCTTTGTTTCCCTTTAGTCTTTTTTTCTTCCCCCACGGCGGAGTGAATTAAAAATGGCTATCTTACATGTCTAGGCTAATGGCTTTTTTTACGGGCGCTGGGAGTTTTTTTTTTCACTTTAGTTTTGAGAGTATATTAATGGTCATCGAGTAGGGTGCCCAGGTCACAATAAGGCGATAGCAATTACAATTACACGGACATTATAATGCCGTGATGATGAGGAAAATAGAGAGGAAGAATGTACTGTAGTAATGATACGGCTGGTAGCGTAACTATATGCTCTTCAGAGCTGTTCTTTCGTGGATAGCTGTGTCAAGATAGGGAGAGTGCTCGGCATGGCTATCCCGAAAGAACAGCTCTGAAGAGCAACCGTCATAAATCCAGCCGTGAAAATCCTACATCAGTATATTGATATTTGAATTCATTTTGATTACCTGTGTCTACCCGGGTGGAGTGGTGGTGCAGCGGTTGGAACGTTGTGCTATGAACCCAGGGTCCCGGGTTCGATTCCTGTCCACGGCTAATATCAGTGTGGTGATATCTGAATCGGTCCTGGATTACCCCTTTCAACAACCTCCTAGGTTTTCACGGCTTGATGGGATGAGAATTGCTCTCAAGAGCTGCTCTTTTTGAAATAGCCGTGTTGAGCATTCCTCTTCTGTCTTTTTCAATGTTTATTATTCAAAAGCAGTTGTTTACAATCCACGAGAGAGGCGTATTAACATGAAGCGTGTGTTTAGACACGAGTCGTGTGTGCCGGCTAAACTGTACAGCGCACAAAGTGGAGCGGTGCACGCGAGATAAAAACACAAACAAAACAATCGTTAGTACAGAAATTTACACACGCGGCGGATTATAAAATAAAAATGAATTAATCTACGCACGCTATTTCCACGAAGAAACAATAAGATAAAGGATTATGGAACACAAATTGGATTTATTCAGCGTCAAGCTGCAGCTGCATGTCGTCCGTCTACAGAAGTGGGATGCGACATAATTTATTCAGATATTCCTACGAACATAACAAGTCTAATTAATATACGCCTATTTTAATATCAACCGTAGCGAATTTCTTATTATAGCATTCCGTCTCATTCCCAAAGACAAAGAGCCCCCGCGTAGCCTGAGCATGCTCTTCGGGCAAGTGCTGTCATAGCGGACAGCTGGGAAGAAGGCCGGCACGGCACATTAGCGGATGGACGGCCAGCATCGCGACCAGCCGCCTTTGTCTCCCCCCGCACCAGGTAGTCCTTTGGGGTCGAGTCGACCAAGCGGAGGACCCGGACCGGTGCAGATAATAATAATAATAATATCAATTTATATAGCGCCTTTCACCCGAGGGTCACAAAGCGCTGCAATCGTGACTGGTGTTGGTGGCCGTAAGCGGAAATCGAACTCGGGTGGCCAGGTTCCGTAATGCAGAATTTGCACTTCGCCATTACGCAGGGGAAAATGTTAATATTATCCGCATCGTTGCGATGTTAGCGTTACGCGCCGCCGGAGCTAGCGCGTAACGCAGCGCCGCTGCTTGCTGCGCCGCCGCTCCACACCGCAACACACACACACGACACCAGCCACCACTGTACGCAGCCTTCACGGAATCTTTCAACACAAACGGAGCGAGGAGAAAAACGCAACACCCGTATCCTCCGGAGCCGCCATTCTAAATGAGTCTCTCCCGCGAGACGGTCTTGCTCAACGCAGGAAACCTTCGTGCAAACAGCCGCCGCTACGTTTTGTCAAACGCTTCCTTTCTTAACCACCCTGCGTCGATTTCCCTTCCCTCTCCATTGCCCTCCGGTGCCTCCACCTTTGAGGGATTCTCGCAAAACAGCTCTAGATACCGTCACGCGTCGCCCCTTTGCCTGAGCCTCAAACAAAGATCCCCCGTGTAGCCTTCAGCAGGCTGTTGGGGCAAGTGCTGTTAGCGAGCTGCCCTGCCCGGGTCACGCACGCACACGGGCTGCCTCCACGGACTCAGCCGTGCGTATTTCTGCCTCATCTTTGTGTTCAAGCGGGGATTCAGGGCGCTTGCAAAGGTGGCCGTTTAGACTCGATGCAGCCCTGTGACCAAACAAATGTGAATAATGTCACGAATAATGACCAGACCTTTGTCAAATCCACTGCTGAACGAAGGCCTCCAAGTTGCGGAGGATGTTTTGCCGTTGTGTGAAATACCAGCGTGAACAAAGATTACTAGCACTAATAACAGGGTCAAATTCACTGTGGGATGAAGGCCTCACACACCGCGTCAGTCTAAGGGGGATCTTTGGCTTTAGTTCACTGTACTGGTCAGTGACGATTGGTTAAACGGGAGCCCAGCGCCGGTTCTGACATAACTCACCATTGGTGTCAGCCGTGTCCGGAAAATGAACCCGGGTCACCGGGTTCATCGCGCAGCATGCCACAAATGCGCCGTCATAAAACTAGCACACAGCAGTTAAACGCACATAGTATGGAAAACGCACGTACGCAAACGCTTTCAAACCTAATTTGGCGACACCGAACAACACGTGCATTCAGATAATCTCGGACGGACGCATTAATTAAGGATTGAAGCTAAGGGGGCGTTAATTTCCCTCGCGTCGGCCGCGTCCCCTGATTTATTTACATTTTTGATTAGCGAGTTCATCCGTCACGCGCGCGTGCGGCGAGAGCGAGCGAGCGACGCTGCGTACGCGTCTCGTCGCCGTGCCGACCGGCGGCGCCACCATCGACCACGTGGGGCCCCCGCGGTGACCGGAGCGTCGCCCCGCGGTCAGCCGAGCGGCCGCTCCGTGCCGATCGGAGCGGCGCCGGCTCTCCGAGGCCACGGAAGCGTTCCCGCGTCGCGTGAACCGGACGGCTTCTCAAACCCGCGCCGATCGGACGTCTCTCGTTGCTGACATCCCCTCCCAACCCCGAGCGCGATCGTGGGAACGCTCAGCGTCCCGCCGCTCGAGATCTGCCGTCCGAAGGATTCGGCGCCCGCTCGGTATAAAGCGCCGGCGAGTAACCACCTACGGCTGCCGCCTAGGGTTGGCACCTATCCTGTTTTTTTTTTCTTTTCCCCCAGGATGTTCTGTGAGTTTTCACGGGACAAGTCGTCATTCAAAGTTCGGGTTTTCGGTCAGTCACACAGGGTACAGTCATCTCTCTCTCTCTCGTACTCTGTTCACCCCATGCACGATATGTCCTGGTGTTTTTGTGCCTCCGAGGTGGCAACCCTAATGCCGTCGCTAACGCGCACACTGACCCGGGGTGAGCGCGTGGATCTCGTCCACTCTGCGGGCATCGCAGCCAACGCAAGGTTCGTCGCTTCTCCCGTCGCCGCCCACACGGCGGCCCGCGGGCAGTCAGGCTACGGGCAACAATGTTATCATCATTGTCAGAAACTGCTTAATCCTGTAGAGAGTCTATCCCGGCAGACACAGGGCGCAAGGCAGGGCTACATCCAAGATGGGTCGCCAGTCCATCACAGGGCACCGGGCGCAATTTAGTTAGCAGGCCAATTAACCTGTGGAGCAGCATATCTTTGGAACGTGGGAGGAAACCGGAGTGCCCGGCGAAAACCCACGCGGCACACGGCGAGAACATGCAATTTCCAGACAGAAAGGCAAGCGAGCCGGGATTCGAACCCGGGGCCATCTTGCTGCACTACCCCCAATGCCCAACAACGTTATCAATCCACACGTCTCCACCACTCTGGTCAGTCCAGGACGGTGAGGTGTTGGCGAGTGGTGTGTGAGGCGGGTTTCAAGCAGGGGAGCGGGGGGGGGAGCGGGCAAGACCCGGTCAGACACTCCGCCGACGATGGCCACGGCCGAGAATTGAACTCGGGTCCCGTGGTCGGCAGCGCGGTACGCTAACCCGCCGCTCCACCGCGCGTTGGCGCACGCACGCGTAGAACTCGCCTTGTTAATCCGCCGCTGGGCGACAGCCTCCGCGCACCACGCGATTTAAGGAGGTCGTTCGTCCGTACTTCACCGCGCCGGTAAAGTGAAGGATGCGTGTGTTGCGAGGGGGCAGGATGCGGGTCGCCGGGTTCGTGGCGGAGCGCGCCAGCGACGGCTGTCCCCCGCGGACGACGGAGGAGAAATTTATGCGATCGGTGTTCGGACAAATGATGAAGCCCCCCCCCCTCCGCGCTCGGCGGTGGTAAATAAATGAGATAAGAGTGGCGAAAGTGAGTCAAGGTTGAGAGCAATTATAACCCGTACGGCTGAAATGCAATTTTTTGGCTCCAGGATAATAAACGGAAGAATGCTTATTCCGGCAGTTTAGCTCACGATTGACATTAATCACACGTTCCAGCGTAGGCAACATCTGCCAGCGCAGCTTAAAACCCATTTGGTGCGGGACGAACTTGCGTACAGTACGCAACACGAGCGTAATGCAGGCCGGATAACCAGTTGCTGAATATTTGATTAACCGTTCGTTCGTTCCTTCAGACGCGTCAATTTAACTGGCAGCACTCACGGCTCTGCTTTGCAATTCCTATAGCTCCAAGGCGCAACGGACGCCGTCTAATTTCTCGTACCAAACTTCTCCCGCGCGTTATTTACGGCGGAGCATTTCGGGGCTCGCCGAGTCCCGATAATATTTCATCAGCAGGCTCCCGCGCGTCGTGTTCTTATTTCATCCCCGTTATAATGTTTTTTGTGTTGGAAGACGGAGGGGTTTGCGCAGACGCACGTGAAGACAGCTCGTGCACTTAGGCCAAGGATCTTGCTGTACTGATCGCGACGGCGACAAGCTCGCAGCACCACCGCCGACAGGGCCTCACGTACGCCGGGATCTCCGAGCGATCCACCAACCCCGTCCTGCAGCAGCAGGTGTGCGGGTCTGTTGGTGCCACGCGGCCGCAACTCGCGTCACCCCTTCACCTCCTCTCCCCAACCGCCTCGTCTCCCAGGATCCACCAGTCGTCAACAACAACAACAACAGCCGCCGCCGCCATTCGCCACCAAGCGGCGTTGACGTGGCCGCGGTGCTCGTGCCCGGCCAGGTGCACGTTGAGGCCACGTGACGTGTCGAAGGCTCGCGGGACAGACACAGGTGCAATGGGTTGCCTGACTGAGATGACTGGCAGCTGCACCACCTGTGCTCCCGACCGCCACCAGTCATCACCATCACCACCACCGTGGTCACCGCTCGCTGTTCACACCACGCGCCTCCTAAGGGGATCTGCGGCAGTCTACCCAACGTGGCAGCTGCCGCGGTGTGGCACAAGTTGAAAGCTGGCAGCGCTCTGCAAGCGGGCACTAGCCGGTCGGTGCGGGGCGACGGCGCGACATGGCTTTCCCCGACCGAGTAACCTGCAAGTAACGTATCGAATATGAACCATCGTGGAGCGGGTTGCCCGTTCCAATGAACCCCAGAGCTACGTCACATCGAGTCCAGCGCTCCTTGGTGAACAGGTCCGGGGGAAGTTCCAGCCAAATAACGATCCCAGGACCCTCCGATTAAAGGAGGCTGGCGTCAGGAAGGCCGTCCGGACGTAAATCTCCGCTCCCAAAGCTCCACCGTCAGCGGCGGCAACCAGCCAACCCGAGCCAACCCGGACGGCGGCCGTTTGAAATGGCAACGACGAGAACATCAAGACAGGCACGCGACGTCGCCGGAGAGCGACGCGACCCACGAAACCAACCGCGGAATTAGCCGCGCCACCGCCGCCACTCACCCGTGTGCGTGCGCTGGTGGGCCTTGAGGTGGGAGCTCTTCGTGTAAACCTTGCGGCAGCCGTTGAAGTGGCAGTGGTGAACCCGCCGGCGCCCGTCCGGCGACGAGTCCGCGCTGCGCGCCTGCGGCACCGCCGCCGGCCTCTGCTGCTGATTGTCGCCGTCAGTCTGGTGGTGGTGCTGGTGCTGGTGGTGGCCGCCGGCGCCGCGTCCCACGGGAGAACTCAGGCTGCGGCCCAACCGCAGCGCGGCCCTGACGGCGGCGGAGGGAGGGCCGGCGGACGAGGCGGCGGTGGCCGCGGCCGCGGCGGCCAGCGCGTGCTGCTTCTTGGCGAGCTCGGGAGACGACGGCGGCGTGAGCGCCGTCACGGCCTCGTGCCCGGCCAGGCTCTGCAGCACCCGCTGCACCGACTCAGCGGCGGCGCCCAGGGAGGCCGCCAGGTCGGTGGCGCCGTCGGGCGCCGGCTCCCGCTTCGCGACGACGCCCGAAGCGGGCGGCGGCAACGCCGCGGCGGGGCCTTGCCGTCGCTGTTGCGGCGGAGGCGGCGGTGGCGCCCGGCCGGGGCCTCCCGCGGCCTTCGCCTGCAGGACGAGCTCGTCCCACAGGGCCTCGTCGGGCGCCTCCGTGCCGGACTCGGCGGTTTGGCCGCTCGGCTCCGTCTGCAGGTACCGCTCCATCTCCAGGCACGTCTGTGGGGAGACCGACAGGTGGGCGGGCGGCGCGGTCACGGCGCGGCGATATCGGCGCAAATACGCGGAGGGAATCGGGGCGTTTGCTTTGTGTCGGTTTAGATATTGTTTGAGTCCGTTAGTTCGTACGTTTGTTTTGTCGTAGGAATCCCGCTTCCGGAGATTGCGAGCTCACTGCGTATTTTATGCTGCAATAATAAACATCTATCAAGATATCGTCCAGATGTCGGTTTTGACGGCTAGATTCATGATGGCTGCTCTTCAGAGCTCTTCTTTTTGGATAGCCGTGTCACTGAGCGCGCTCCCTCTCTCCCTCGCGGTGTTTCGCCTCCCACGTTGGAGGCTTTTTAAAGCTTAAAAACTGCAACCATAATGAATCACAATCAGCATAATTGTGCGTCCACATACGGTGCTATTGTAATTGCAATTACAAATGACCCCAAGTCTGTCCACATCCAATAGGCTGGAAGGAGTTTCTCTGTATGAAGCGTTCACAAGCAACATCAATCCTTTATTTAAACCCATGCGAGGGCCCTCGGGGGCCTTCACGGGACAAGTGAGTAACAGAACTAATATAGTAGCCTTGATAGAAATGGCAAAACATCATCTCCATCATGCACAAATAGAATATTAATCAATACATTAAGGAATCATAGTAACATTTAGGAACAGTTCAGAAAATTGGAAGTAGAAAGTTTACGAACAGAACGTAAACTAATTTAAAAGTAATAACGGCAAACGAGGTAAGCCGTGTGGTTCCAAAGCACTTACATTCACAGTGCCCGAGCAAATCAGTCGCACTGTCCATTAGGACGTGATTGGGACGGACAGGTTTTTATGACGCATCTCCAGACGCGTAAGCGGCGGAAACGAGAGCAAAACACCGGATCTCACCGAATGCCACCAGTGTCAGCCACGGCTAGGAATCCAACTCCGCTTGCCGGTTCCACTGCGACACGGAAAATGGCAAATTTACACATGTAGCTTATAATAATTTGGCGCCCAAGGTGGTTCAATTCCCACCTTAGGTGCCTTTCTGTTATGCGTGGGTTTCTTACGGGCTCTCCGATTTCCTCCCACAACTTAAAAAAAACCACTCATTAATTAATTGGCCGATAACATCGGATACTTATAGTTGACCATGTATCCCCACTATGCATATACCATTTATTTATTTATTTACTAGCTTAAATTTTTTTAAATATATATATAGCTTTGACCTCGGTTCGACCCGACCAATTTCAGACGGGAACTCGACCCGTTCCGGTGAGACAGGGGTTCTCAACCTTCGGCACCTCAAGGCCCACTTGGCTATGGCCTCCACGAACCATTAGGTGGCGCTCGCGGCCCACCGGTGGCTACAAGATGCTGCCGGATAACCGCTGCGTTACATGGCGAGGTCACCCCGCGCCACAGAGAGGTCACCCGACTGGGCTCTCCGCTCGGTCAGGAAGGTCGCGTGTACAGTACGCCGTGTTGGTCCGTCACATTACCTATTCTATTACGCACTGCAACAACGCCGCTCGTTGCGGAGGGGCGGCTTTAACGCGATACAGTTGAACTGTCTTGAATGTTTGTTGACATGCCGTTCTCTCCACAGCTCGGATGAAAGAAAAAAAAGCCCCCAAAAAAAAATGTTGCCGATTTTCCGTTCTCTGTCGTTGTTGGCGTGCCGTTCTCTCCGCAGCCCTGTGCAGTGCTCTGTGACCCTCGGGTGAAAGGCGCTCTATAAATGCTGTTATTATTATACATACGCGCGTTGATGGAGGGGGTGGGGGGTCGAAGGGAAATACAAGCGGACGAGCGAGCGAGCGAGCGGGTCCGGCCGCGATTTCTTTTGGCCGCGGAGCGTTTCCGCCGCGTTCCACGGCCGGACTCGCGAGCGCGGCTCGAGTTCCGAACAAAGAGACGACAAAAAAAACCCACCGTCGTGTCCGCTGCCAAGAAATACACATTCGTTAGTGTGTTCCGTAAATTAGGTGGGTGTGCGTGGTGGGACGTGGGAAGGGGAGGGGGAAGGCTGTTGTGCAGAAAAAAAAAGCCTTGCAACCCTAATTAAGATAACACATGGTAAGGCTGTGCTAATACATATTCATCGCTTTCGACGCACGCCGCGAATTAAAACAAAGAAGAGATTTTGAGACGGCCGAACGGCGGCACAACAACGCGCAGTGGTTCGTCCTTGGGTTAAGTGACTTGTGTCCCGACGCGGTAGCCACGTGATTGGCACAGGACTAGCGGTGCTGTCCGCATGACTGCTGTCAGCTGACGCGCGTGCAAATTT
>JAZEWU010000028.1:3181768-3199025 GCA_036362915.1 Geotria australis | reverse complement strand
GGCTCATATTAATAATGTAACGTTTCAAACATCATTATCCGTTAGCGTTGGTAAATTAAAGGTGGCACGGTGGCGCGGGGAGTAGCGCTGCCACCTCACAGCAAGAAGGCCCCCAGTTCGAATCTCGGCTCGGGTGCCTTTCTGTGTGGAGTTTGCATGCTCTCCCCATGTCCGCGTGGGTTTCTGCCGGGCACTCCGGTTTCCTCCCACAGCCCAAAGATATGCTGCTACATAGGTTCATTGGCCTGCGGACTAAAATTGCCCCTGGTGCCCTGTGATGGACTGGCGTCCCATCCTAGGTGTAACCCTGCCTTGCGCCCTGTGTCGGTCGGGATAGGCTTCGGCTCACCGCGACCCCGTATAGGATTAAGCTGTTTCTGATAATGGATGGATGGTGAATCAATCGAGCTGTGATTTTTCTGCAAGATGTTGGTTCGAGAGACGATGTCTGTGCATTGCCAAATGATGTCCTGATGCAAACCGTGAAGACAAATGTGCTTCACGTGCAAACACAACCGGAGTCGCGTTTCAAATGCTGTGCACCGCCGTTGCGCGCGCACAGCATGGAAGGTACACAGTATTTACACACAATCTACAATATGTCCACACACACACAAACGTAACACTGTCAAGGCATGGTTTAGCATGATAAAATGGCAACACCGGGAACACTCAACGCTTTAAGCTGAGCTACATGGGTTTTTTTTAACGCCGACTGTCCGTTTACGGGAATTATCTACCTACACAACAGCGGCGTTTTATAAAACGTCATTTTTGATTAATGGCTGTAAAAAAAAAACTGGCATGGATTTTTGTATGCTACCAAGAACAATGGCCCAAATTTGAAAGAGAGAAAAAAAACCCAAGAATGGTTGACGGTTGCTTTTCAAAGCTATTCTTTCGGGACAGCCGTGTCGAGCAATCTCCCGACACGGCTATCCCGAAAGAGCAGCTCTGAAGAGCAACCGTCGTGAATCGAGCTGTGAAGAAAACCTACATCAGTAACGGAAGGGATGGCTACAATTGATGCGGCTTGCGATGCACATACAACCACACACATCATTCACACGACACACACAGCATTCACACGCCAGACATTTAAAACGCGACATACATCACTCGCCGCTCACGTGAAAGACACACGCACCATTACTCATAGGACGCATACATGCAGTGCACACATGTCGGCTCGCCTACATAGCTATATTCACGTTCGTTTACAGCCTCGTAAATCTACTGCTGGATGAAGGTCTCCCCACGTCTTTCCCGGCCATGGTGGGGGGGGGGAAGAGTGTTAGTCAGAAACCGCTTAATCCTGGACAGGGTTGCGGTGAGCCGGATCCTATCCCGGCAGACACAGGGCGCAAGGCAGGGCTATACCCATGATGAGACGCCAGTCCATCGCAGGGGTGTTAGTAGCTATACAAACATAACGACAAAGATCCCCCGTATAGGCTTTTACAAACTATTGGGGCGAGTGCTGTTGGCGAGCACCTATGAAGGCCGGCACAGTATGTGAGAGAGGGTGGGTTTGCCAGCAACACGCCGGGCCGCCTTTGTCTCCCCCAATGCTGATTTTCACACCGCACTAGGTACTGTATTCTGAACCGATGTTTGGCTATGATCGGGAATCGAACTTGAGTGGCCAGGTGTGTTGTACTCCGCGCTAACCACTGCACAACCACGCGCACACACCGCTAACTTGACATACATTGCTCATATAATACCCACGTAAACACATCGCTCATGATACACACGTGTCACAAGACACGCATCACATGATGGACATCGTGCGACACACGTGTGCCCACTTCAGACACAATACACAGACTGTACACGTTACACACGACACATTTCACACGGTGCACACACTCACAAGACACTCACATGACAAGCATACTAACGCACGCAAGAAACACACACACACCCGTCACAGACACAAGTCAAACATTAAACCCACATCACAAAAGCAAAGCTCTCCCGTATAACCAGCGTAGACTGTTCGGGCAAGTGCCGTTAGCGAGCACCTATTGCGACAAGCAAGGCGCATACAAGAAACACCGACGCACAACACGTGCAAAGACAAAGATCCCCCGTGTAGCCTTCAGACTGTTGGCGCAAATGTTGTTAGCGAGCGCCTATTAAGGTCGGAACCGGGCCACGAAAGGGGGGTGTGTGTGTGTGTGTGTGGCCCCTACGCCCGACCGCCTTCGTCTCCCCGGTGCCGACGTTCCCACAGTTAAACCACAACATTCCGGCGCAGCCGCGCGTTTAAGGCCGAGTCGACCTAGCGAAGGCCCGTCCCTCGGCACCGATTCTCGGTCGTGGACGGGAGTTTAACTCGTGCGGACAGAGTGGGATTATAGCGCACTGCGCTAACCGCTACGCTACCGCTGCCCAATAACGCACAACCACCAGACACTCGCCACGGCTATAACAAAGACAAATATCCCCCGTATAGCCTCAACAGACTGTAGGGTCAAGTGCCGTTAGCGAGCAACTATGAAGGGCGACACGGCACACGAGGAGGTGGGTGACCAGCACCACGCCGTGCCGCATTTGTCTCCCTAGTGACGTTGTTCACACACAGGTACTCATTTGACGCCGAGTCGACTTAGCGGAGGGACCATGAACGCTTCAGAAAATCGTCACTGTTGTCGACCGTGACCGGGATTCAAACTCGGGGGCGGCAGGATTCGCAGCCGAGCAGGCCAGCGACTCAACTACCGCTCCCCACCTTTAACACACAACTATAATACACAACAATACGCGCACACACCACGAGACACTCACACACGCGACACAGCTACGGCACGACTCCCAGCCACCCGTAACACCCACACACTCGCCGCCGTTCACTCCCTCTTACCTGCTGCCAGTTCTCTTCTAGGGACGGCAGAGCAGAGAAATACCCCGTGTCGTGGACCAGCTGCAGTTCATGGAAGATGCTGTGGCTGGCCAACACATCCATCGCTCGCCGAGACTTGGATACTAAGGCGACGCGACGCCCGTAGCCTTGCGTTCGTGTGTGAATCTATACAGCGACACAGATGGGCTCTAACGTGTGTGCACACACGCTATTACCTGCTTGCTATGTGACCACGCTAAGGATCGACGCTATGCTGAGACGAGCTGGCTACGCGCTGGTACACAACCAACTAAGATTAGCCTGTAATCGTCACGACGGTATTGTAGCAATGCACTCGGCGCGTGGATCGGTTACGCCAACTCGCGGGCGCGGGCGAACCGGTTTCAACTACCGCCGAGTGCCGAAACTGCTGCGGTGCGCTCACGACTTATTTAACAAGACCACATATATACTAGCGTCGTTTTTACAAAAGCGCAACTGACGGCTACTCGACTTCCCCATATATATATCGGCGGGGAGTGTGAGGAAAACACAACAGCGCTGGCGACAACACGACTACTCGCTATTGTTCTCGACCACAATAATAAGTCAGGGGAGTCAACACGTGCTGGGCAGACGCAACGTGCGATTCGTCCCGCCTAAGACGACGGGAAGATCAAAAGCGGCGACTTTCCCTCTCCTGCCTTCTTTTGTCTCGGAACAGCCGTGCAGAGTAAACACGCAAAACACACGCGTAGCTACGCCAGTTACACGCGACCACTACTATTGTCAGCGGCTCTTTAAACATAGGAGAGCACGAAGCGGATGGAGGAGTAGGCAGCCCGCGTGTGGTGGTGGTGGTGGTGCAGCTGTATGGTGTTCCAGCCTCTCTCAGCTATAGGAGCGATCCTTCCACACCACGAACGGCCCTCTCTATGCAATTCAGCTCCGCGCGCCCACGTGTCTCGCTGGAGGGCGCTGTCCACGGTAGAGCAACATATATTACAATTAATTATAATAAATTATGGTAAATAGTAAAAATTATATTATGATAGTGAGGCGCGATACACCCTCCCCGCGAACCCCCCCTTCTCGCACCGGCCAATCGGATGCCGCGGTATTTCGATTAATACTCATGAGTGATTTTTGGTTTTTGAATATGCATGAAGAGGTGAGCGTGCCTATTGGTGCAAGGGGTGACGATTAATTATTCATTAGAGGCGTTGATTATCACGCGCGCGTCCGTCAATGTTAGAAGCGATTAATTCGATTCGGTGATCGATTCGAATTGTGCCAACGTGGTGAGTGTAGCGGCCTCTAGTGGCGGGAGGGGATCGCGTTGAAGCAGTTTCATGGATCAACATCGAATTAAAAACACATCGATTCTTCCACCTGTACGTATTGAGAGCTTAAAATATATCCATTTGATATTAATCGATGTTAATAAGACAATATTTATACTGTACATGGCATGCTTACTAAATTACCCCTGGTGCCCTATGATGGACTGGCGTCCCGTCATAGGTGTAGCCTTGCCTTGCGCCCTGCGTCTGCCGGGATAGGCTTTGCTGCACCGCAACCCTGTACAGGATTAAGCGGTTTCAGAAAATGGATGGATGATGGATGGATAGTAAACATCGATATAAACATCATCTATGTGATTATTTTGAGCCAATTAACAACTCAAGTCTATATTTGAATAGATAATTGGCTTAGAAGAGCAACTTTACAGTCAATCAATTCACTGCTGGATGAGGGTCGTTGGGGTGGTTTTTTTTAAAACCATACTTCACCACGCCGGTCAGTACGGGTTGTTAAAGGCGAGAACAAAAGCGGGAGCGTAGAAATACAGTACAAGAATTGATTTACTGCACTGCCCTCTGCTGCTCACACCAAAAACACACAAGCATTTAAAAACGAATCGCACGACAACAAATGCAAGTGTCGCGTTATTAAACAAATTGGTAGGAATACAATTAATACGGTTAATAGAGGGGGACACATTACCAGAGCAGATATCTAAACTAAACGAAAACAACCAAGAGCGAGGCACTCAGAATTCCCAGGCAATTAACCGAGTTTATTCATCAGAGGCTGAGCGGGAACAGACGTTAATTGCCAGAGAGACGCCAAATTGTTCCAGGTTGTTGAAGCGTCATGGATGAATGAACATTATCCACATGTTATGTTCCCTCTTGGCACGGTGGCAGAGGGATTTTAATACAAAGTTGCTGTATTAGTGCTAGTAACGTTGCTTCAACCAAATGAGACGCTGATGATGAGACGTAGAAGTTCGAAACCGGTCCACACCTTGCTTCCTAGATAGATGCTTATTATTTACAGCAGAACATACCGAGCGAGCTTGCAAGCTCTGGATGCGGGCTTCCTGCGATACGACAAACGTGCAAATAAACACTTCGAAGCCGAGCTGAAAGACAACGATGTCCAGAAGCTGACCATCGTGCTTCGAAGAGAAGAACACGCGCGGCTTGTTTTATAACATTGGTCTAGAAAGTCAACAGCCTGACGGAGGTAAAACATTGCTCTCTATAGCTGTTCTTTCGGGATAACCGTGTCGAGCGCAGCCCCTCTCTCCATTCGCGACGTTTCGCCTCCCACGTTGGAGACATCATCAGGCGTTATGATGATTACCAATCACAATCTAAAGGAGACAGTACAACCAAAATAAATGGACTCAGAATTCCCACGCAATTAACTGGCTCGTCAGGTATCATGATGGTTGCTCTTCAAAGCTGTTCTTTCAGGATAGCCGTGTCGAGCGCTCACCCTCTCTCAGGCATCATCAGAATGCCTGATTATGCCACCCAACGTGCCAGGCGACGAGTCACGAAGGAGAGAGAAGGAACGCTCGACACGGCTATCCTCAAACAACAACTGTGGCGCGCAATTCTCCCACATGGAGCCGTGGAAAGCTACATCACAGTGCATCCCCAATATTGGTGTATGGAGACGCACAACGGATTTCTGTTCGTAGCACTCACCAGCACACCTTAGCCGGTCACACACTCGTCACGTTGTATTTCTGTTGTGCTTGCCCAGCAGTGATTCAACGAACGAATAAAGTCAAGAATGTGGGTGGGGTGGTGGAGGGAAGGAATGTGATTTAAACCGTGCATTATTATTCTTGCAGAAAAGTTGGAGTCGGTGTTTATTGATCATAAACTGGGCATTGTGTGTGTGTTTGGAATCCCTTAAAAAAAGAGGCTGGCAGCGATTTTTAAAAAGTGAGTGATGAATTGACTCATAAAGCTTTTTAAAAATAGGCCACCCTTCACGGCTGTCAAGTTCGGCACCTCCGCAGCACTTCGAAGCCAAGCTGAAAGACGACCATGTCCAGAGGCTGGCCATCGTGCTTCGAAGAATCGCAAAGAAGAAGCAGGGTTCAGAGTGCAGCCCCTACCCCCCAAACATCACATCCATCCATCCATTGTCAGAAACCGCTTAATGCTGTACAGGCTCGGAGCACAGAAATTCGGGACAACCTCGGAGTAGAGTCGCTGCTTCTTCGGATTGAGAGGAGTCAGTTGAGGTGGTTCGGGCATCTGGTAAGGATGCCCCCCGGAAGGCTCCCTCGGGAGGTATTCCAGGCGCGGCCCACTGGGCGGAGACCTAGAGGCCGACCCAGGACACGCTGGAGGGATTATATCCTTCGGCTGGCCTGGGAACGCCTGGGAATCCCCCCCCAGGAAGAGCTGGAATCTGTTGCTGAGGAAAGGGATGTCTGGTCCACTCTCCTTGGACTGCCGCCACCGCGACCCTCACCAGGACAAGCGGTTTAGAAGATGGATGGATGGATGGCTCGGGGTGAGCCGGAACCTATCCCGACAGACACCGGGCGCAAGACAGGGCTATACCCAGGATGGAACGCCAGTCCATCACAGGGCACCGGGGGGCAATTTACTCCGCAGGCCAATTAACCTATACAGCAGCATGTCTTTGGACTGTGGGAGGAAAACCGGAGTGCATGGGGAAAACCCACGCAGACACGGGGAGAACATTGCAAACTCCACACAGAAAGGCACCCAAGCCAGGACTCGAACCGCAGTATATATAGATTATAAATCCGCCAACCCACAAGCTGTTGTTTTTTTCCCAAAAATGAACGGGTCAACCTACGTCTTAGGGGTCGCTGGCAGATTTTTGCCGCTCTTAAGATTGCCAGTTTCACGACCTTTCAGTGTATACGAAGCAGCCTGAATCATTAATGTTTTGTTGCTTTCGTTTTTATCGGGGTTTTTTTTCGTTGTTGACATGCCGTCATCTTCGCGGCCCTTGTGCAGCGCTTTGTGACCCTCGGGTGAAAGGCGCTATATAAATTGATATTATTATTATGTCGCCAGTCAAGGCGAAGAGACACAATGTATTACCTCGAATACGCGCTCTATTGACATTCTATTCCTCTTCTGTCATGTAAAAAAAACTTTACAAAAAAAATAGGTCACTGCTTCAAGGAATGCCTTTCCAGGCACCTATTAATTAAATATGCCTCTCTTCCCCGTGACGCACAAGTCCCGCTGTTTCTGTACAGTGCCTTGAGATGCCGGTGCTTTTGTCTGCTTTCGTGTAATCATTACGAGCGATTATCCAGCAAAAGCCTCACCGAGTCCCGAAACTATTTTTCAGTCCGTCAGTCTGTCTTTATTTAAGCCGGAATAAACCGTTCAGCTGGGTCGGCACGGTGGCGCGGTGAGTAGCGCTGCCTCCTCACCGCAAGAATATCCTGGGTTCGAATCCCGGCTCGGGTGCCTTTCTGTGTGGAGTTTGCATGTTCTCTCCCCGTGTCCGCGTTGGTTTTCGCTCCTGCATAGGTAAATTTACCTGCGGACTCAATTGGCCCCGGTGCCCCGTGGTAAACTGGCCTCCCATCCCGGGTATAGCGTTGCCTTGCGCCCTGTGTCTGCCGGGACAGGCTCCGGCTCACCGCGACCCTGTACAGGATTAACTTGTTTCTGACAATGGATGGATGGATGGAACCGTTGAGCTATGTAGGTTCTTTTGAAAAGTTGTCCAGCGAGGAGAGATGAGCAAGTTACGACATCTCGGGGCACCGGGGGAGATTCGGTCAGGACAATTAACCCAGGCAGCATGTATTTGGACGGTGGGCGGAAACCGGAGTATCCGGCGAAAACCCACGCGGACATGGAGAGAAAATACAATCCGCACACAGTTAGGCGGCACCCGAGCCGGGAATCGAACCCAGACGATCCTTGCTGTGAGGCAGCAGCCCTACTCAGAGCCCCAAGGCGCCTGGTACGTTTTCACAATATTTCCAACAGTTATCACAACGGAGCAATTCCCAGGTAAACGTTGTAAGCCTATGATCACAACTCATCAGCATTGCACGCAGCGCACTACCGTGCTTTTCTGGGTTAAAACATAAAAAATATAATATATATTGTTCCTCTGTGTTGTTTGTAGCTCTTTATATATATTTTTGATGTGCTAATTGTTGGGCAGCACTGCATGGCTGGACAGCTCCAAATGAATGCCCTTGTTACGCGGATTGAAAAAAAAAATCGGAATTAAATTAAACATTACAATATAAAAAATGTATTAAAATACCAGCACAACTCGTATCCCCATCGGGACAGCTAGAATTACTGTACGTGGCTTTTTCACATTTAATACATCAATCGTTGCCGCTTCACTGAATAAATTGTCCGGAGCATGAAAAAATAAATACGTGAAGCTAAATTCCCTCTCATTAAATAATTCATTTCGTTCAGTTCATTCAGTAGGTTTCCCTGAAATTCTTTGCCTTGAACTTGTCCACCGTTCGCGTATGTAACAACTCAAACGATCTTCCGAAACGTCTGGCCAGCGTGGAAGAGTAGGCCAAAATATATCTTCGAGCTGGGCTTCTCCAGCAATTGTGCGAGCGCTGCTGTAAACAAAAAGGCTGGACCGTTACCTTTGGCTTATTGCTAAAAGGACTTGTCATTGTGAAGACAGAATAGAAGCCAGCAGTATCCCAATCCAGAACCTGTAGGTTTTGCATCCTGGTCAAGATTATTAGACAGACGGATGTTTATTATTGCAGCAAAAAAAATAATACCCCGTGAGCTTGCAAGCTCTTGAAGCGGGATTCCTGCGATACAACAAACAGAACAAACAATACGTAAATTAAATGAACCTTGGACAAGTCTATTCACGCGCACACACGCACGCATACACAAATGGGGCAGCTGCCATGGCGACAGGTGACGTGGTACTGTGTATGCGGGTGCTGTGCAGAGAGAGAGGGTGGCAGAGTGGCAGGGTGGCAGATACAAGAGCGGCAGGGTGGCAGAGTGGTACCATCCGAGCCTCATAGAGAGAAGGTCCTGCCCGAGGCAGTTCGATTCCCGCCTTTCTGTGAAACGGAGTTTGTGTGTTCTCCCACTGTCCAAAGACATGCTCTATCCATCCATTTTCAGAAACCGCTTAATCCTGTACAGGGTCGCGGTGAGCCGTAGCCTATCCCGGCAGACATAGGGTGCAAGGCAGGGCTATACCCAGTTTGGGACGCCAGTCCGTCGCAGGGCACCTGGGGCAATTTACTCAGTAGACCAATTAACCTGGCAGCGTGTCTTTGGACGGTGGGAGGAAAGCGGAGTGCCCGGCGTAAACCCACGCGGACACGGGGAGAACGTGTAAACTCCACACAAGAAAGGCCGCCCGAGCCGAGATTCGAACCCGGAGCCTTCTTGCCGTGAGGCGGCAGCGCTACCCACCACGCCACCGTGCCGCCCGCGCCCGGCTGCTAGCGGTTCAGAATCTCAGGCGGGACGGGCGAGGGAGTGCGACCGGGGGGGATCCGTCGCTTAATCACGCCGCACAGAGCCGCCACGCTGTCGTGGCCGGTGCAGCGGTGTGTGCAGTCTCCCCCAAGCCGGAGCCCAGCGGCCCGCTCGAGATTAAAAGTTAATTTAAAAGCGAGGATTCCCGCGTGTCGAGAAACGTTTCCCTAATTGCGCTCGCGCTGCCGTCCGGCAAGACAGGCGTCTGTTTTTGACTATTAGACCTTCTTGCCGTTGTACAAATAATGTAGAAAATACGAGGTTTTACCATTTGCAACACGGCCTCGCCGTGTCGCGCGTTCGGCTGCCGTTGTTCCGGTCTACACGCAGTCCCCGGTTTACGAACGGCCGTACCTACGTAACCGACCTCCGTAAAGCCGATTATTTTAAAAAAAAAATCGAGTTACATACAATGGTTCGTACTAACGAACGGGCGGACTACTTTGCACGATGCTCAAAAAACACTGGGCGTTTTCAGCAGTTCGTCGGCCCGAGGGAGAACAACGCCACACGGTCGTCGCTAAGACAAACATTTTGATCGGTTGATGATAGATGTGAACTGTACGTAACTGTTCCGACTTACACACAAATTCTAGTCAGACAGACATACTTAAGAACGGAACTCGTTCGTAAACCTGGGACTGCGTGTACTGCATCCACAATTGGGGCCAATCAAATTACTGGCTGGAGTTTGAATGTTCTCATTATAAGCACGGAGAAACACTCAATCCCCATCTTCGAGGAAGCGAGTAATTTGCCTCCCATCAGCAATTCGGATGTTGTGTCGCTAGAGTCCCGTAAAGAGCTTGCACGCTCACTGGGTATTTTTCTGCTGTAATAATAAACATCTATCAACTGCGCCACCAGAGCCAAAAAGTGTGCAAAAACGTCTCACGGTTTATTCATTCATTCATTGCCGGAAACCGCTCAATCCTGTACAGGGTCGCGGTGAGACGGAGCCTATCCCGGCAGACACAGGGCGCAAAGCAGGGCTATACCCAGGATGGGCCGCCAGTCCATCACAGTGCACCGGGGCTAATTTAGTCCGCACGCCAATTAACCTATGCAGCAGCGTGTTTATAGACTGTGGGAGGAAACCGGAGTGCACGGCGAAAACCCACGCGGTCTCAGTATGTCTGAGAACGGGTGGTATTTAGAGCATCGCTAAGCAATACACAGCCTATAAAGTACAAAGACAAATATCCCCCATTTAGCCTTATTTACTTTAGGGGCAAGTGCTGTTAGCCAGCAGAAAGGGATGGCAGGGATAAGCATCGTGCACGCATCCGTCTTTGTCTTCCCAGTGCCAACGTTGATCACAATTAAACGGCTGCTCAATTTGGGAGACCATCCCCCTGCCGTGATCTATCGACTGCTTGATGAAGGCCTCCCCAAGACGTGGCCATCTCTCACGGCCTTGCGAGACAACGATCCATCCAGCCCGTGCAACAGCAGATTCATCGCTCCGTCTCCGCGGCTGGCGTCCTCGCCGGCTCGTTTCTCTCCTTTGGCCGCCACTCTGCCGCTAATACCGACCGGCTGCCATCGTCACAGCAAGCGACGTGTCTTGCCCAGGGCCACTCACGTTCCTAGCATGTTACACAGGGGCGACACGGTGGCACGGTGAGTAGCGCTGCAGCCTCACAGCTAGAAGGTCCTTTATTAGATTCCTGGCTCGGGTACCTGTCCGTGTCGAGCCTGTTTTGCGTGTTTCCCCCCGTGTCCGCGTGGATTTTCGCCGGGCACTCCGGTTTCCTGCCACCGTCCAAAGGCACGCTGCCAGGTTAATTGGCGTACTGACTAAATTTCTCCAGGCGCCCTGCGATGGACTGGCGTCTCATCCTCGGTGTTCGCCTGCCTTGCGCCCTGTGTCTGCCGGGATGTGCTCCGGCTCACCGCGCCCCTGTACAGGATTAAGCGGTTTCTGAAAATAGATGGATGGATGGATCCCCGTGTACCCTATATTCCTATAATCCTATGAACAGGTTTGCCAGAAAGTAGGGCGCGTTTGGCAGAAAATAATTCCCGGAACAGTCCTGAACGTCGTTCCGGGAATTATTTTGGCACGCCACGAATTGATCACCGGCCGCAATTTAATAACCGCTTTGTTGGACGCGAACACATTATTGACATGCAAGCGATGCACGTAAAGCTTGCCCGAGCGAGTGACACGCAGTTCCGAACCTACTAAGCAACCTGGCCGACAGACAACGACCATCCGTGCCTTCACAAGGGCACAGCCGGCGAGCACCACTGGTTGGCTCTGGAGCTGCGCGGAGAAGTGGCAACCGTCCAAAAGCCTCTCTCCGTCAAAGATCGGCTGCATCACGGCGGCGGGGCAGATGGATTATTTTAAAAAATCCATCCATCCATTTTCAGAAACCGCTTACTCCTGTATAGGGTCGCGGTGAGCCGGAGCCTATCCCGGCAGACGCAGGGCGTAAGGCAGGGGAACACTGAGGATGGGACGCCAGTCCATCGCAGGGCGCCTGGGGAAATTTACTCAGTAGGCCAATTAACCTGGCAGCATGTCTTTGGACGGTGGGAGGAAACCGGAGTGCCCGGCGAAAACCCACGCGGACACGGGGAGAACACGCAAACTCCACACAGAAAGGCCCCCCGAGCCGAGATTCGAACCCGGGTCCTTCTTGCTGTGAGGCGGCAGCGCTACCCACTCCGCCACCGTGCCGCCCATTTTTTTTTTTAAAATCAGCATTTTAATTCAACCGTGAACACGTTCTCCTTTTAATTACCGAGTTTAACATTTGCGGGACAGGGCCGCGCTCACCGAGGTTTGTTTTCCGTTGGTGCTGCCAACCTGCTGCCGCAGTAAAACGCGAGAAATTAAATGGCAGCATTGAAGGCCACGGCACGCGTTGCAGCGGCGTGAGGAATGCGTTGCGAGGCGCGCCAGATCCCCGTACAGCCGAACACGGTGAGCAGCGCTGCCGCCTCACAGCAAGAACCACCCGGCTTCGATTCGCAACTCGGGTGCGGCGTTTCCCGTGCGGAGTTTGCGCCTTCTCCCCGTGTCCACGTGGGGTTTTTCTTGCCGGTTACTCCGGTTTTCTCCCACAGTCCAAAGACATGCTGCTGCCTGGGTGCATTGGCCTGCTGATTAAATTTGCCCCCGGTGCCCTGTGATGGACAGGCGTTCCATCCTGTGGATAGATCAAGTTAGCTTACTGATTTGATGTATCCCTCCCCGCTTTACAACTGTAAACATCGGTACGTAGCGCGACGGTCCCCTGCAGCTTCAAGTAAAACTGACCGACTTGACACATGCACAGACACACACGCGCACGCTCACACAAAGACAAAGACCCCCCGTATAGCCTTAACAGACTGTTGAGGCAAGTGCCGTTAGCGAGCACCTATAAAAGTCGACACGGCACACGAGGAGGTGGGTGACCAGCACCACGCCCGGCCGCATTTGTCTCCCTAGTGGCAATATTTACACACTTCCCTAGGTACTCATTTGAGGCTGAGTCGACCTAGGGGGAAACCCAGGACCGGTTCAGAAATTCGTCACCGGTGTTGGTGACCGTGAGCGGGATACGAATTCGGGTCGCCAGATTTGTAACCCAGCGCGCTAACCACCGGGCTACCGCTCCCCACACACCCACAAGACAAAGACAAAGACAAAGATCCCCTATATAGCCTTAACAGACTGTAGGGACAAGTGCTGTTAGCGAGCACCTATGAAGGTCGACACGGCACACGAGGGGGTGGGTGACCAGCACCACGCCCGGCCGCCTTTGTCTCCCTAGTGGCAATGTTTACACACTGCACTAGGTACTCATTTGAGGCTGAGTCGACCGCTCCCCACACACCCACACACCCACACACACACGCGCGCTGCGATGTCTGCCGGGAACCGACGTTGCCCGGAAAAGCGGAGAGAACGGCTCCGTCCATAAATGTGTCAGGGCCCTGACGCACACGTGTCAAGCGATGACTGCGGGTTTAACGCGCAACAAACCCCCTCGCGAAGAACACGAGGGCGGGCACGGGAGCCGCGAACTTCATTTTAATTTGGCACGCCGCTGCAAGTCGCGAGCCCTCCTGCTGGGGAGGGGGGGGGTCCATTTAATAACGCTAACAACGGCCGGGAATTGAAGAAGGATTGTTGGTAAAGCGGAGAAAAAAAACTGACGTTTGTTTTTATCGTAATCATAATAAATACAATTTATAACGCGTGGAGCGTATTCATTCCGATTTCGAATGAACAGCTCGTGTTACCAGAAGATCGGAAAGAACTGCATCTGCATGTTATTGCTTTGAGCAGCTAAACATTGCACTAGCCTGGTGCACTGTGTTAAACAAAACATTCCAGTAACGTACTGATGTAGGTTTTCACGGCTCGATTCATGATGGTTGCCCTTCAGAGCTGTTCTGTCGGTGTAGCCGTGTCGAGCGATCTCCATCTCTCCCTCGCGACGTTTCGCCTCCCACGTTGGCGGCATCGTCCCGAAAGAACAGCTCCAAAGAACAGCCATCAATTCCAGCAGACCGCTGTCTCCACAGCAGCGGACAGCATCCATAAAGAGGTCAAGTTCCATCGAAGTTTGACTGCCAATTCTTTTTGTAGCCGGACGATATCTCTGCGGAGCCCCGTGTGGAGCACGGGAGGTGACAACTCCTCCGTCTTTCACCTTTAGCTTCGCGTCTCCCGCTGCGGGAGCCTCTCGAGAGCTAACGCCGCTAACGAGATGATTCATGGCGCTTTGTGTGGAACATGCACGGAACTGCAGACCATCGCTCCGCGTTAATTTGATGGCTGCAATCAATGCTTCTCCCGCCGACAAAAGGGGGTCCTCGGACTTTCAACACACCGGTCACGTGTGCGCAAACACTTCGAAGCCGAGCTGAAAGACAACGATGTCCAGAAGGTGATCATCGTGCTTCGAAGAATCGCAAAGAAGAAGATTAATTCACCCAGGGTGGCGCAGTGGTAACATCTGCGATTCACAGCAAGAAGGTCCCCGGTTCGAATCTCGGCTCGGGCGCCATTCTGTGTGGAGTTTGTGTGTTCTCCCCCTGTTCTGCGTGGGTTTCCTCCCGGTTCTCCGGTTTCCTCCCACAACTAAAAAAAACCACTCATTGATTATTTGGCCGATAACATCATAATATATAGGAAGTAGTGTGTGGCAATATGGCGCCGACAAAACCGCCTGGCTGCCTCCTCCGCCTCTGCGCTTTCCTCGCGCCTCTGAGTCGTTCTCTCGTCGAATGAGTACCTTCGACAGTGAATGAATGTGCCACGCGTTATAAATGTAAACTTATTATTATTAGAAACAACTTTAATCCTGTGCAGGGTTGCGGTGAGCCGGAGCCTATCCCGGTAGACTCAGGGCGCAAGACAGGGCTATACCCAGAATTAGACGCCAGCCCACCGCAGGACACCGGGGGCAATTTAGTCCGCAGGCCAATGTCTTTGGACTGTGGGAGGAAACCGGAGTAGCCCGCCCAAATCCACGCGGACACGGGGGAGAACGTGCAAATTCCACACAGAAATTGCACCCGAGTGGGGAATCGAACCCGGGTCCTTCTTGCTGCGAGGCGGCAGCGCTACTTCACCGCGCCTCCGCGCCGTCCGTGCGCGCCGTTAATTTTCGTGACTTCACCGCGCAACAGCAAAAGAGCTTGCTTGGCAAGTCGCTGGGCGGCTGAGAAAGTGGGAAAGGCCAGCGCGACTTGATTAATTCACTTCACTCGCCGGCAACTGATTTTCGCAGCGTTTCCGGCGCTTCGTTCCGGCCCGAACAGTCCGTGACGCTGTGCCGAGAATTGATTCGGCGCGCCGCGTTCGCCTCATCTCACAGGCTACAATGATATTGGATTACAGCGGAGAGGCCCGGCTTGTAATTCTTTAACGCCTTTCAAGTACGTCGTCTTTGAAAATCGCTTTCCGACAGCCGTTTCTGCACGGTGATGATCACCGCCACCGTGGGAGGCGAAAGGTCGCGAAGGCGAGAGAAGGAACGCTCGACACCGTTATGCGGCAAGAACAGCTATGGAGAACAACTGTCATACAACGAGCCGTGAAAATCGACATCCATCCATCCGTTGTCAGAAACCGCTTAATCCTGTACAGGGTCGCGGTGAGCCGGAATCTATCCCGGGAGACACAGGGTGCAAGGCTGGGCTATACCCAGGATGGATCGCCAGTCCATCGCAGGAAACCGGGGGAAATTTACTCAGTACGCCAATTAACCTAGGCAGCAGTAGCATGTTTTTGGACTGTGGGAGGAAATCTGAGTGCACGGCGACAACCCAGGCGGACACGGGGAGAGAACACGCAAACTCCCCACAGAAAGGTGGCAGCCGATCAGGGGGGAACCGAACCTGGGGGCTTTTATCTGCTGCGAATCAGCAGCGTCACTCAGCGCGGCACCCAGTCGGGGGGGCCGCGTGCGAACGGGGTGAGTAACCAAGCCGACAGCGTGAGCTCTCGTCACGTCGTGGGCCGCCAGGCTGGCGGCTATAACGCGGCGCGAGAGACGGCCGTCCCGCTCCGTCCCGACACGCTTGACGCTCGTAACGAGCGCTTCTAATCGTGAGCGTCACGTCTGCACCAAGGCTAAGTGAGGCGTACTCCGGGGCGCTAATTAAAAGTAAACACCTGACGGCTCCACGCGGAACCCGGCCCAGGATGTTTTCCCTCCCTCCGCCATCACTGCCACCACCTCTCAGCCAAATACAAAGATGCCACCCGTCTCGCCTCGTGTAGCCCTTAACGGGCTGCGGTGGCAAGTGCTGTTAGCGAGCGTCCATCAACGCGGACGCGTCAAGTGAGCGGTGGCGGTGTGATCAGCACCACGGACAGCCGCCTTTGTCTCGCACGTGATGACGCGTACACACACTGCGACTAGATAGATAGATGTTTATTACTACAGTAGTAAAACATATATCCGGTGAGCTTGTAAGCTGTGGATGCGGGATTCCTGCGATGCAACAAACCATGTACCCATATAACGCTGAGCCGACCTAGTGATGGAGTGTATAGGTTAATTGGCCTGCGGACGAAATTGGCCCCAGGTGCCCTGTGATGGACTGAGATCCCATGCTGGCTATAGCCCTGCCTTGTGCCCTGTGTCTGCCGGAATAGGCTCCGGCTCACCGCGACCCTGTACACAGTGTACAGGATCAAGCGGTTTCTGACGACGGCTGGATGGATGGAGCGTCGAACGTGGTCGCGAATCGAACCGGGGTTCTCCGGGGTGCGTGGCGAACACTTCCCCCACGTCTCTCGGCACGCACCCGCGCACGCACAAATCCCCGGCTCTCGCGACACATGACTTTTTGGGGCAGCGAGGTATTTATAGATTTACCCCCGCCGCCCGCCACCTCACGCTTCCGACAGGGGTTGCAATTCGATTAAAACTGTGCCTCGGGTGGCTGTGAAAGCGGGCGACAGATTCAGAGCCCGGTCGGCGATGGAGCCCCGTCTCTGGCGACAGCAGCCTTGCAGGATTCGTACGTGTGCGGGCCGAGCGGCGTGCCTGGGCGCACAGGCGACGCTGCTGGTCAATTGGGAAACCAAAGCAGACATTCCCCCCTCCTGGGGATCAAGGTAGAAGCGTTCACGTCGCGATCCCTGTCAAGT
>JAZEWU010000028.1:3166010-3179458 GCA_036362915.1 Geotria australis | reverse complement strand
TTCGTGCAGCTCCATCAAAGCCGGCGATAAACTGGAGAAAAATGGACTTGGCTCGCGCTGGTTTAACTAAAAAAAAAATAACATAAAATAAAAGCCCAATTTTTGGCGCTCCGGAATATAACTTTCCTCTCTCCGCGTTTCACGTTCGCGCTATCGTTTTTTACCATCGCATTTTTATTCTTTTCATTTTCTTTGGCTGATCCTTCCCACCCCCCCGTCTGAAGCTTTGACTTTGGCGGCAAGCCGGCGAGCGTCGTGTGATCATGACAGATGCAGCAATAAAGCGCCCGTTTGTTATGTTGATTTTTCGCTTTGTCAGCCGCTCGCCAAACTCACACTTGGCGAGCTTAGTTTATCTTTGGGAGAAAAACAGTGCGCGTCTGACACGGTGATTGGTGACGCGTCGTTATCAACAGCTGGAGGTCCCGCGAATACATCACGCAGTTATTAAACGGGTATAGATCTCTGCCACTCGGCCTCGACTCTGCACGCCGCGCGCGTAACAAGCTCGGACCCGCGCGTTAATCAAAAACCCGCTCGCCCGCCACCCCCCCACGGGAACAAAAACAGCGGCCCTTTAAAAAAAATAAAAATCAGGTATATATATATTTTTTACGACAATTTCTTCCGACGCTTTTGAGTTATTTATGAGGTGGCCAATTTGCTGTAGCATTGGCCGCGCCTGGTGTGGTAATATCGGCGCCTCGTGGAAAGTCCTGACCTGAGGCGGTTCGATTCCAGCCTCGCGATGCCCTTTCCGTGTGGAGTTTGTGTGTTCTCTCCCCGCCTGTTCTGCGTAGGTTTCCTCCGGGTTCTCTGGGTTTCTCCCACGACTACAAAACGCTCATTAATTTATCGGCAGATATCATAATATATAGTACGCAGTGTCTGGCTGGTTGGCGCCGGCTGACTGCCTGACTGCCTGACTAACTCCCCCCACTATCCGCGGTTTCCTTGCACCTCCGTATCTGTGTCTTGTCCATGACCAGGCGTGGAATTTGCGCGCGTTATAAATTCTACCATTATTATTGTTATAATTATTTGTGACCGTGAGTATAACCCTACGAAGGGGAAACAAATGATATTACGGGAAACGTTTCTAGCAAGAAGCCCTTCATTGACGAGAAAGGCAATCGTCGTACATTTTTACCCACAATATATTTTTGTCGTATACAGAAGTGTTATCGAGGAATATGGCGAGTTTGTGTTGTTTGTGCCTGTGCAACGCTGCCGACAAAAAAACACGCCGTGATTCCGCGTAAGAAACATTGCGGTTTACATTCGAGACGTCAATTTTAAAGGTCCGTTTTACGTGAAGCGTGGGGAATTCATTTGGCAATCACACTTCATTTTGACGATTACCCTATCACGGTGAAATCATTACTCAATAATGTATGTTATTGTGGGGGTTTTTTTCTCTGTCTTGCCCTACTACGCGGAAACTATTATTTTATTTAATACGCGCGGAGCAAAGTCTTTCAAGGTTCCATGTGTCATACAGGCGGAATACTATTCATGTATAATTTACAAAATAAGCAATTTCTCGGTGGCGTCACATCGAAAATTCATACCGCCGTCCGCAATTACGAAATCGTCTTTTGCGGATGGCTGGGATCGCTTGGCTTTCCGTATACACGCACCTTGCTCCGGCTCAGAGGACTCCCGCTGGGCTAAACTGCTGCCGGGCAACACTCGACACATAAACGATAAAAATCCAACTGTTCAAGTCAGGCGCTGCCGCTTCTGATGGATGTTGACTCGGGAATGATGACGAGGCGGAGGAGGAGGAAGTGGCGCAAGTTGTGATGGACAGTGGCGGTCGTGATGGTGGTGGCCCAGTGGGGACCGTGGTCAGAGATTATTTTTGGGAACCCCACCAATTACCTTTTTGATTTACACGCTCCTAGTCAGATGACCGAAGAGGTATGGACAGGACATTGAGACCTGTTTCGCCTCTCTCCTGCACGACGTTTTCGCCTCCCACGTTGGAGGAGGCATCATCAGACGTCATGCCTCCAACGTGGGAGGCGAAACGTCGCGGAGCGAGAAAAGGAGCACTCGACGCGTCTATCCCGAAACACCAGCTGTGTAGCGCAATTCTCATACATCGAGCCGCGACAAATTTACATCGGTACAACAACCTATTTGTTTACGTATCCGGGACCCCCCTTTAGCTGCTTGGGGCTGTAAACATCTGCTTAGTTTGCTTGGGGTGGGCGGGGTAGGTCAGGCTCAGCGCCGGGCCAGCGAGCCCAAGCGGCGCGCGTTCCAAACCGAGCCGAGAAACTTTAGCGCTGTTGTCGTCCACGTCAGCGTGAAATGTCTCGCCGCGTTGCCACTCCCGGCAGCCGGCGACCCCCGTCGGAGCGGAGTGAGAGGCAGGGGAGGCAGCCGCGGTGGGCGGCAGCGCCGTGGGGTTAGGTGGCGATGCGCGCACGTTCGGTATTCTTGGCACTAAGCGCCCGGTCGGGCATTACGGTAAACGATAGCCACACGCTCACGCACGCACTTACGCAAAAGACAAAGACAAAGATCCCCCGGATAGCCTTAACAGACTGTAGGGGCAAGTGCCGTTAGCGAGTAGCAACCTATTAAGGTCCACACAGCACACGAGGAGGTGGGTGGGTGACCAGCAACCACGCCCGGCCGCCTCATCAGCTACAATTCAAATATGTTTCTACGGTGGAGTTTCGCTGCCAAAATTAACTCAATAGCTGAAGGCCTCTTACTTTTGGCAATTAATCACTCAGCAATAATACTGGCAACAGAATGTCAGACATTGACCGTAGCAGTCAATATTCAAAGCTGCATACATAACATAATAAATTCCAACCTTTGTTTTAAAGCCACCAACGAACAAAGGTGTGGGTCATTGAAGAATATTTATCCATACTTCACACTGTGAAGTTGGTGAACCTGAGGGGAGGGGTAGGACCGGTTCTGATATCACTCGCCACTGATGTTAGCCGTGGCCCGGAATCGAACTCGAATAACCGGGTTCGTAGCGTCCAGAGATAACCACAGCAGGTTATAAAAAATAAATCCTACAACACTCATACACAGATAGGGCACGTGCGTACGTCTGCAAGTATTTTAAAGTTTGTGTCATCATCCACAGCTGCAGGCGCGTCGCAGCCGCGGTTGTTGTATGAAAAAAAGTGGGGGGAACGGAATCATATTTCTGTGAAAGTGCGGGTGTCGCAACATATGATATGAGACTACCTCAGGAAAAAGTGGGGGGGGATGAAATCATGTTTCTGTGAAAGTGCGGGTGTCGCAACACCCGCAACACCCGCGGCTGTGACGCGCCTGTACAGCTGGATGAAAGTCTCCCTGAGCCGCTGCCGTCTCTCATCGTCGTGCGATATAGTAACGCTCTGCCACGTGCTCACGCCCTATATGTACCAGCCGCCACGCTTCGTTAGGCAGCGGCGAAGTGTGTTAATGCACTCGGTGACGTTGCGAGTGGCGTTAATGTTTCACCAAGGGGTGAAAACCACGGATAGGCTGGGCTAGCGATAAATTAAACTTGAGCTTTTCTAAAATTAACGACTGCGACCTCATCGGCGAGAATACACGCGCTCACATTCCTGAAGTCGGAGGTGGCCGCGCGGATCAGGGGGTCAGTCAATGAGCTGCAGCCCCTGAGAGGCCCGTCTCAGATTCGGGTTCCTACGCGCGTCATCGAACCTCGTTCTGGCGTGATGCTCACAGCCCGATCACCAGCGACGAACACCAGAGACCCATAGACTCACACATAGACCAAACAAACGTATACAAATACACAAAGTCTAACACAGAGACTCGTAAACGCACGCAGAGACCCATAGACTTATACAAATACCCAAGTAATAATAATAATAATAATTTTACATTTATAACGCGCACATATTCATTCACTGTCGAAGGTACTCATTCGACAAGAGAACGACTCAGAAGCGCGAGAAAAGCACAGAGAGGCGGAGGAGGCAGCCAGGCGGTTTGCCGGCAGCCAAAGACTCACACAGAGACACATAGACTCACACATAGATCCATAGACTCCTATAGACTGAGTTGTGATTAAACCGCATTCTCAAGTGTAAAGGGCTGTGGTTAATCTGGGTTCTCAAGAGTAGGCAACTGATGGTCTCAGCCCAGGCTGTCACTTACTTGTCTCTCCAGCATCATTTTAAATTCCATTATTACATTGCGCTCTCTTTTCCCCTTTCTCGTCGTTGTGAAACGATCTTTCCTCGTGTGTCGGAAAGTGCTCTCGTACTCTTCCGAATTTCAGTGAGCAGTGCATTCACATTCAGGCGGCGTACTCAATTAAGGGGTCAGAGTGCAAATCCAGCACCGCTGACATGCTGGGTTCGAGTTCAGGATCCAGCCGCCCGTGATTAAGCCGGGATCTCGAGTGCAGTGAACTGACGATAGCCTCAGCCCAATCATAACATGACTGGACGGGGAGGGGGGAGGGAAAGAATAAAAAATTGCATCAGATTAAATTAGATTTTGTACTTGATTTGGCCGAATTCCAGCAGTGTGAAATGGAATTAAAGATACTTGGTTGCGCTAGCATGTCACAAACTTTTCGCCGTAGTAGGGCGGTCGCACGCCGGGTGCGGGTGAAACATGAAGGTCCCTTGGTAGGGATGTCACAGGAGGCCGCTGAGCCGTTCTATAACACGTGGGATGGTTCCGTGCTCTGAGAGCGTTCTGACGGAATGAACACGATAAACAGAACTGCGATTCGAATTCGATTCGATTCTTCGAAGCGTGATGGTTATATGACAGTTTCCCTTTGCAACGAGTTATTCTTTAGTTGCAGACAGCCCTTCAACATTTAGAGATATAATAGTCAGCACTGGCCTTAAAGGCGGGCATTGGCCTCTCTTCTTGCTCCGGACTGAGGGGCTTCTGGCATCTGTTGAGCTTTTGGACATCGTTGTCTTTCAGCTCCTTGGCTTCGAAGTGTTTGGTAGAATTTGCAGGTAATACCAAGTATTACATGACAGGGATCGCGACGTGAGCGCTTCTAACTTGATCCCCAGAACTGTGATTAAAAATGGGTAATAACGTTTTCTTTTTAAAGACGTTGCGGAAGTTTGTTAGTGAAATTGTGACCTGTGTTGACGGTGTGGGGAGCAGTGGCTCGGTGGTTAGCGCGCTGGGCTACACGCCTGGCTAGCCGAGTTCGAATCCCACTCACGGCCGACACCAGTGATAATGTTATGAACCGGTCCTGCGCCTCCCCTGGGTCGACAGAGACTCAAATGAGTACCTGGTGCGGTGTGTAAAACATTGCCACTAGAGAGACAAAGATCGCCGGGCGTGGTGCTGGCCATCCACCCACTTCGTGTTCCGTGCCGACCTTCTTAACTGCTCGCTAACGGCACTTGACTCTACAGTCAGTCTGTCATATGGGGAATCTTTGTCTTTGTGCTGACGGTGCAAAGGACATTCGCTCCCGGTCCCCGATAAACAGAAGCGGAAACGCTCCGTAATAAACGATTCACCAAACTGTCACTTTAATCAATTCGTCCTTCGGTCAATATCTCTTATTTAAACAGGTGATGGTCCACTGAGATCCTGCGTCTCGCTTGCACGCGAAGCATTATTAAATACCAACATTTAGACGAGGTTACACATCTTAAATATTTATTATCAATTAATGTAGTTGCCAATAGATTTTTCCAATTTAAAGTTAATAATGACATTCAAACATAACGCGCGCAAATTCCACGCCTGGTCAGACAGAGACGAAACACGGATACTGCTTGTACACAAGCAACACAATGGCTTATGATCATCGCCGTGGTCAATCCACTGCTGGATAAAGGTCTCTCTTTAAAGTGTGCAGTGTCCACATCATGATATCAATGCCATTTATGTACCCGGGCAGAGACGGTGTTTCAGGAAGGTCCCGCTACTTTGTCATGTTCGGCCAGAGTAATTGATGGGTTACGAGTGAAGCGACACACGCGGGTTGCAGGAAACGTGACATGTAGACATACATCCACACACACACGAAGGGATGAAACTCACTCGGCCCGTTTACAGATTCAACTCACAGACGTTCCCGATGCGTTCAAGACAAGCGCGGACTGAGGCTGTTTCCACGCTGCCACTTACTTGCTGGCAGAACGTCACTCAGTTTTTTTCTAAGCTGGAAGAAACCGTCGAGCTATGCGGCTCTTTTTAACAGTTACCCAGCAGTGAGGGGTGAGCAAGTTACAAGATCTCAGGGCACCGGAGGCGATTTAGTCAGCAGGCCGAATGTGGGAGTTGACCGGAGTAATAATAATAATAATAAAAGCATTTTATAGAGCGCCGTTCACCCGAGGGTCACAACGGCCACGGAGAGAACGGCATGTCAACAACGACAGAAAAAAAAACTAATATAAAACCAAAGCAACAAAAATTAAATGATTAAGGCTGCTTCGAATAAACTGAAAGGGCGTGAAAACCCGCGCGGACACGGGGAGAACGTGCAAACTCTACACACAAAGGCACCCAAGCCGGGAATCGAACCCGGGACCGTTACTGAGCACGCCACTGTGCAACAAACGCACTGGTGGAGGTTCTTCCATCCAGGCTATGAGAAGGCTCAGCCCCGCTTAGCTTTCGAGCGGCGGCAGAGATCGGGTGCATTTGGGGCGATCCGAACCCTGGGCACTTAGCGCGCAGCAAACGAGACACACTCGGGATAATGCGTTCTTTGAAAAGAGAAGAAAAAACTACCAGTCGGCCGCGGTTGAGATTCCAAACGAAACCGTCAATTTATCCCGCTGACCGCTGCGTCACCCAGCAGCTGCCGCCACCACCGCAGCGGTAGCTGGCGAGATAATAAATAAGTAAAAACAAGCGACGCTTCGATGAGAAAGTGAAAACCGCATGCTGGAGAAAGTCGGGGATGTATCGAAAACCTTTTTCCGCGCGACGGCTTGGGTCATTAAGTCGCCCGAGGCTCGTTTACAGCCGCCCGCCGCGTCTTTGTTTTAACTTATTTATCGAGCGTGGTTAATTTGGCCGAGAGTTCGGCGTGGTGGCGGGCGGCCACCGTTTTGCCAAAATCCGCCGCCCCGATCGTTATCCCCTCTCTTTCCCCTGGTGACAGCGCGAGACGGGGTTACGGTTCGGGGTCACGCCGCTGGAAAGGACCCCGGGCGCTGTGAAGCTCCGGCGACTCGTCCGTGGCTCGGAGCGAGTGTCGCTCAGAGCAAGTCAGCGCTGTGTCACGAGAAACCGGCGTTGTGGCGCGGTGAGCTAGCGATACCGCCTCACAGCGAGACGCATCGGGTTCGTATCCCGGCTCGGGATATTTTTTGGTCAGCAACTCGCATGTTTGTTGTGTCGCAGGAGTCTCGTAAACAGCTTGCAAGCTCGCTGGGTATTTTTTATGCTGTAATAATCAACATCCATCCATCCATCGGGTGCCTTTTTGCGTGGAGTTTGCATGTTCTCCCCGTGTCCGCGTGGGTTTTCGCCGGGCGCTCCGGTTTCCTCCCACCGTCCAAAAACATGCCGCCAAACTCTCGGCCAAATTAACCACGCTCGATAAATAAGTAAGTAAAATTCGCTGAAAACGTTGGAGCTAAACGTCGCGAGGCAGAGAGAGAGGGGGAGCGCTCGACACGCTTTCCAAAAGCAACGATAAAACTTACATCAAGTACAATTTCGGAATCTCTCCGACGCAGCTCCGGCAACCGGTTTTCGTCTCGCGCGCGCACACCGATCGGTGCGCGGCGCTCCCATCCCAGCGCGACCCGCCAACCCCCAGCAGCCCGATCACAGGTGTCAGCCAGCCACCGGGCCTGAAGGGAGGGCGACGTCAATAACATGCAACCCGGGAGCCGTTGCCCCCCTCGCGTCTGATTGAGACGTCTGGCGAGAGCGGCGGAGGCGCGGATGTTTTAAGCAGCGTTTATCGTGCGTGGAAATTTCTTAATTAAAGCAGCTAATTGAATTGCAAATAAATGGGCGCCGATGCAGGGCACGTGCGAGAGGGGGGCGGGGGAGGAGGAGGAGGAGGGTCCTTAAAGGCGACTTCCACATAACAATTCATCATGCCCTAGTTATTAACACACAGAGGATTACTGAGCACCGTGCCATCCCAGCGGCACGCTATATTGTTCATGGGTCACGCTGCTGAATGGATCAGGCGGAGGGGGGGGGGGCTGGGGGGGGGCTGGGGGGTATGTGGGGGGGGGCACTTGCAGCGGGCGAGCAGGGCCCTGCATTTATCAAGCGCGGCTCAACGATCAGAATTGTTCCACTGAATCACGGACGGCGCGGGTTGCAGTCCTGACGGAAAAGAGGCATCGCTCGATGGTTGGAAGTTATTGCGGGCACACACCTGAACGGGTGAAGAGGTCCAAAGGAGCAGCCCTGCAATTTCTTGCCCACGCCACTGCTGGCAGTTGGGGCCTCAAGCTAGAGGGAGCTCTAAGATAGTCCCTCTAGAAGTGATCTGCTTAATAATGATAATTACATTTTAAAAATCCTTATTTGAAATAGAGTCGCGTTAACTGAGAAATGCAGCTCAAGAGCTGCTTTTTCGAAATAGCAGTGTCATGAAAACGATTTATTAGCCAGATGATTCCTCCAACGCGGGAGGCGAAACGTCTCAACACAGCTATCCCGGAAGAGCAGCTCTTGAGAGCGATTTTCATACATCGTGCCCTGGAATTTCCACACCGATACGTCGCATAAATGTTTCCAGGTTAACGTTGTTACGTTTGGAAGTTTGTCCGATTCCACCCAGCAGTGACTGGCTCCACGTGGGAGGAAACTGGAGCACACAGAGAAAGTACATATCCTACGAGAGATGACGCACGAGGCTCCACACAGATGGATTCAAGAACCCACAGCTGTAATCCCGTCTCCCACCCGCCCCCTATTACATATATTGAAGCATCTTCTCGATAAATTGCACTTTCACTCAAAATAAATTCAAAATTGTAATAGAATTGTTAAATATTATTCCGGGTATGCGCTATCTAAACAGCAGTGCATAAATCGTATACTTAATTAAATGTAAGCACCAGCCATTCTCTATGGACTGCTCGGTGAATGGCGGTGTTTTCATGGTTGCTAAATGGGACTACATGTGAATAATTCAGCTTTTATGGGTTTATTGCCCAAATAGTTACTGGGATTTTCTCTCAATTTGCATTAGCAGAGAGAGCCTCCGTTTCCAAAATTAATTACAGGACCGTAATTAAACACAGTCATCGACAAGGAAAAGTAAACAAGAGCTGAGAAGTGTGCGGAGAAGCACGGAGCGTTGCACGGTAGACGTTGGCGTGCCGTTCTCTCCACAGCCCTGTCACAGCGATTTGTGACCCTCGGGTGAAAGGCGCTCTATAAATGCTATTATTATTGTATTATTATAATAATAACACGTACGCAGAGAACAACAACACTTTTGCCTTCGTTAATTTTTAGACTTGCAGGCGTGCGATTTCCGGCAGCGAGATCGCTGGACAGCGCGCACGCTCGCTGGATGCCAACCGTTGCCCGCGAGCTCCGGTGCTTTAACCTCGGTGTCGAAATGCGGACGCGGTGGTGGTAGTGGTGGTCGTGGGTGAGCCTGGGGGGCAGGCGAGGGCAGACAGAGGGGGGGGGCTCAGACCCGCGCGTCACCTGCCAGCCCCTCTCCGCGCCTCGGCTCTTTAGTCCTTCCCCGTGCGACCTCGCTGAATTATTTATCCGTTCCTCCAGTTGTTATTGTCTCCAGAGCCAGCGATGATCAAATGGACAGCGGCCCCGACCGTTGGGTGTGTGTGTGTGTGTCGTCCGTGCGGTGGAGGCTGGAAGAGCGGAGCGGCAGCGTGGCGGTTAGCGCGCTGCGCTACGAAACCTCAGCCGGGCCCCGGGTTCGAATACCGCTCACGGCTGACGTTGTGCTACGATCCGTCAGTGATCGGCACTTGGTATCTGCGTTGGCTCTGGAATTGCGAGAGTCGAAATAACACAAAGTATGATTTATAATATGCCGGCAAGATGGTGCGGTGAGTAGCGCTGCCGCCTCACAGCAAGAAGGACCCGTGTTCGGATCCCGGCTCGGGTGCCTTTCTGTGTGGAGTTTGCATGTTCTCCCCGTGGGTTTTCGCAGGGCACTCCGGTTTCCTCCCACAGTCTAAAGCCATGCTGCTGCATAGCTTAATTGGCCTGTTGACTAAATTAATTGCACCGGGTGCCCTGTGATGTACTAGCATCCTACCCTGGGTATAGCCCTGCCTTGCACCCCGTGTCTGCCGGGATAGGGTCCGGCTTACCGCAATGGATTAATAATTTCGAATTGCATTTCTAAGTCAATCTAAAGCCAGTGAAGTCAGACACGCGCACACACGGGCACCTGCCGCGCGGATGCCCCGTGTTTACCACAGCGTGTGCTGGGGGGGGGGGGTTTCAAAATTAATTGTGCGTTACGAATAGGTTATATATTTATTTACATTGTGTAGCCATTTAGCGCGAATCACCTGGGGAATCCTTGGCTCGCCGTGACCCCGCGGATTCATTCATTAACATTCAGGATAGAAAATGTGGTACGAAATCGCACGTCGTTAGCGCTAATGGCCTGCCTGATATTCGAATGATGAACAGAGACAAAGATCGCATGTACAGCCTCTAACATCGCGCGCACAGACACACGGTTGCAGCACACGCAAATCTGTCAATCGTCTGTTTGTAGTGATGAAGGTTTTCACGGCTCGATTCATGATGGTTGCTTTTCAGAGCCGTTCTTTCGGGATGGCCGTGTCGAGCGATCTCCATCTCTCCCTCGCGACGTGTCGCCTCCCACGTTGGAGGAATCACCGACGTTTTTGTCAACGACGCTGCCTGCAAGAGGCGGCGTTTCGGGCAATGGTCCTTCTAAGGAATCACACTGCCCTAACGATATTGTTTGTTGAGTCAATGCAGGAGCTTGCAAGCTCGCTGGGTATTTTTCTGCTGTAATAACAAATATCTGTATCTGTATCTATCTGTATCTGAACCGGTCCTGGACTGACCCCCTTAACCCACCCGCACCGACCAGCGTGGTGAAGTATGGTCAAACAACCCCCAGGAACAGCGGTGGAATTAACAAAGCGATGCAAACTATTGTTACGGAATGTAGAATTCAGCACACACAAGCCTGAGCAATTGCATTACTTGCAATGCTGCTGGTATCTATATATAGTGTAATAGGCCGTGCCATTTAACACACACACACCCACACACATGGTATAAGCGCCCCGCAATGTGGAGGGAACTTTCTGGATCTGTCGCTGTGCATTTGACAACATTCATAATGCACGGGACGTTATGGGACCTGCCGCGCCGCGCCTCCCGTGCGGATAAAATTGCCACCGGTGCCCTGTGGATGGACTGGCTTCCCATCCTAGGTAGAGCCCTGCCTTGCGCTCCGTGTCTGCCGGGATCGGCTCCGGCTCACCGCAACCCTGTACAGGATAAAGCGGTTTCTGACAGTAAATTAATAATAATAATAATAATAGCATTTATAGAGCGCCTTTCACCCAAGGGTCGCAAAGCACTGCACAAGGTTATGGAGAGAAGGGCATGTCAACAACGTCAACACAGATTAACTGAGTCAAGCAATATCGATAAATTATAGGATATGTAACATAAAGACAGCAGAAAAACACACTAATAATGCATGAATATTCTCTAATCCGCGTGTTCACCGCTCATTGTCTCGGTGTCGTTCCGGCAAGCGTCTCTGTGCGAGCTTCCTCAGCCCGTGTTCTACATGTACCGCTAACGACCGCGGCCCTGAACCGCGTGTCATAGCGTGCGGCGCGCTGATTAAAAACGTTCCTCTTTGGGGCGCATTGCTTCGTTGCGTTTCATTATCAGTTCGGTTTATCGAGAAAAAAAAAAACACTTCCCACACGGCTCTCATCATAAATCTAGACGGTCTATGATGGAGCGAGCGCTTGTGTGTGTGTGTATGTATGTCCGCACTGAGGGGTACCGGGTTCAAATAATTCAAAAATGCAAATCGTTTCTGCACAAACACCAAGACCCATCCATCCATCCATTGTCAGAAACCGCTCAATCCTGTACAGGGTCGCGGTGAGCCGGAGCCTATCCCGGCAGACACAGGGCGCAAGGCAGGGCTATATCCAGGATAGGACGCCAGTCCATCACACCGCACCGGGGGCAATTTAGTCAGCAAGCCAATTAACCTATGCAGTAGCATGTCTTTGGACTGTGGGAGGAAACCGGAGTGCCCGGCGAAAACCCACGCGGACACGGGGAGAACATGAAAACGCCACACAGAAAGGCACTCGAGCCGGGATACGAACCCGGGTCCTTCTTGCTGTGAGGCGGCAGCGCTACTCACCGCTACTCCACCGTGCCGCCCCCAATAGGTGGTATGCACGGTGTACATTATTTGGATTTTGGTAAAGTATAGTTTGTTTAACATTGACCTTGCCAAAGTGATGGCCCCTCTTCAAGGAAGGTCAACGCTGCTGGGTAGCCGTGCTTCCAAAGTGAGCTGCAACGCCGCGCGAGAATTATCGCGCCAGAAGATAAAACGCATACACACACAACACGCACATTTGAGAGGGTCCTAACGAATGGATGTTTGACGCCACTCTGAGAGCGATCTGTCAGAGGGAGCTCTTAGACGCCCCGGCTCGTATTTAAAAGTAGAATTTGTCATTGTTGGATTAAATTGAGCGCTACCCGTTAGGGCCTGTCGATACGGTGCAGAAGGGCCCCCGCGACCCGGCTGAACTCATTAGGAAAATGGTGCATTCCGTGAAATCTAGTGAACAGCACTTAATCAATCATTGCATTAATCTCAGCGACCGCTATCACGGCGGTTGAAAGCGACTCGCGTTTGTCCGCGGTTGTGCAAATTCGGCGTTAGAAATAAACAGGCAAGCAAGAAGACACATGTATGTACGAATTAAGCTGTTCTTTCTGCCTTGCGCCCTGTGTCTGCCGGGATAGGCTCCGGCTCACCGCGACCCTGTACAGGATTTAGCGGTTTCTGACAATGGATGGATGGGCTGTTCTTTCAAAATAGCCATGTCGAGCGTTCCCTCTCTCTCTCTCTTTCGCGACGTTTTGCCTCCCACGCTGGAGAGAGAGAGAGAGAGGGCATGCTCGATACAGCTATCCCGACAGAACGGCTATGGAGAGCAATTCTTATACATTAAGCCGTGAAAATCTACATCGGTAAATGAGCCTACGTCCAAATGGAAAACTTCAACAGTTGTCCTGCCTTCTCCTGCAGATCATTAGCATTACTAGAGCGATGCTGTTAGCGAGGCGAATGACCGAATGACCACGAGGCAAACACGCGCGCGCACACACGTAAACACAGCTGAACACACACACACACTAGGAGCGGGCAAACTTTATAAAATGTCAGCAGAATGATCAATAATGCAGCCAATGGTCAACACTAAATTCAAGGCCCGTAGTTCTAACGACAAACTTTTTTT
>JAZEWU010000028.1:3075589-3108982 GCA_036362915.1 Geotria australis | reverse complement strand
TAAATAAAAGCCGGTGCCCGGAGCGAGGCTGCCGGTTACGGCTTGGTAGCAGCAGCGGCGGCGCGTGTACGCAAACAATCGCTTTACAAGGCGCGGTGTACGGCTCGCGAGTCAACAGCCAGCCGGGGCAAACTTTGCACTGCCCAGGAGTTACGAGACAAAGACAAAGAAAGGTCCGCCGTGTAGCCTCGACAGACCCTTTTGGGGGGCAAGTGCTGTTAGCAGGCGCGTCACAGCCGAGGGCGACGCAGGAAAAAGTGGGGGGGAGATGGAATCATGTTGCTGTGAAAGTGCGGGTGTTGCAACACCCGCAATACCCGCGGCTGCGACGCGCCTGCCTGTTAGCGAATGGAGGCTGGGAAGGGCGGCACGGCGCGGAACGCTTAACGGGGTTGGCGGTGACCCCAGCAGCACGCCCGGCCGCCTTTGTCTCCCCTGGTGACGATGTTCGCGACGGACTGGCTGAGTGTCACACGCGCGTTTCACCGCAATCAGCGTTTGATCTAATCGGACACGAGGCGCTCACCAATAACTCCGTGTAGCGTGCCGTTCTAACAAGGTTGTGTGTCCATCTCCTGCTCAATTAAAACGTCAGCAGGTCAATTAACCTGTGCAGTAGCATGTCTTTGGACTCTGGGAGGAAACCGGAGTGCCAGGCGAAAACCCACGCGGACACGGGGAGAGAACATGCAAACCGAGCTGGGATTCAAACCCAGAAGGTCCGGGCTTCGAGTTTAACACACTTGCAAAACCACGGCGATCGTTGTACTCTAAGAATCGTCATCACATTCACAGGAATGTCGGCTCCATTGCCTTCCTCACACGTATGACCCCATTATAGTAATGCGCCTATTATGGGCGAGATTTAAAAAAAATAAACAGGTTCTACACATTCCACAGAATGTCAGAAATGGCCTAATTGATGACCTTATGCATTGAAGGCATACTTGCTTCAAAGTGATGCATTCTGGGAATTTACCACGGTCTCGCTCGTTTGAACACCGTGGCGGGGGCAGCGTGGCGGCTTGTCCTGCTCTGTGAGCGACAAAGCACTTTCCAATCAGTCAAAATCATCTCCCTTCTCGGTAGTGACACGGGCGATTCTCAAGCCCTAGGACTCGTCTGTGAATAATAATAATAATAGCATTTATAGAGCGATTTTCACCCGAGAGTCACAAAGCGCCGCATAGGGCTGCGGAGAGAACGACATGTCAACAACGACAAAGCACTTTCCTAAGTTTAAAAAAAATGTTGCTGATTTTCCGTTCTCTGTCGTTGTTGACATGTCGTTCTCTCCGCAGCCCTATGCAGCGCTTTGTGACCCACGGGTGAAAGGCGCTCTATTAATGCTGTTATTATTTTAAGTTGTTGTGAGTTTGTGTCGCAGCCCCACGTCACTGTGGCCAGAGATAGATAGATGTTTGTTATTACAGCAGAAAAATACTAAGCGAGCTTGCAAGCTCTCTACGGGACTCCTGCGACATAACAAACACGCGAATTTCTGACGATAATTAAAATATATACAGAGCGCTGAGCTGGCGCGGCTGAGGGCCTGGGTTCAAATCCAGCATTCGGCCACCAGCCGTGTCTAAGTTGTGTTCTCAAGTGTGGCGAGTTGATCGATGTTGGTTTCAGCGTGGGAGGCGAAATGTCGCGAAGAAGGAGAGGCGCAACCCTCGACTATCCCGAAAGAGCAGCTCTTAATAGCAAGTCTCGTGTATATCGAGCCCTGAAACAACACATCAATATATACGAGGGCCTCAGCTCGGTTGTGAATTGATTACTACAAAAAAAAATCATTGTACACAATGTTCTGATGTAGGTTTTCACGGCTCGATTCATTGATGGTTGCTCTTCAGAGCTGTCCTTTCAGGATAGCCGTGTCTCTCTCCGTAGGTTTAAAAAAAATACCATCCAAACATCGTCACCAAACCGAAACTCCGGGTGGATCTGCGGACGGTCGCCCACTCCGCTTGAGGTTCGTGGCCGGAATCGAGAAAAACAATAATTGTCCACCGTGGATTTTGACCGGAACACCTGGGTCAACATCGGCGCGCATTCATTTTATCGCATTGCCGAGCGACGTGTAAACATTCGCCTCAATGAGCATCGCCCCCCTTCCTGCCTCGACCGATCGCCGTCATCAATCACGGAGCTACCACGCCGTAGTGGTGTGTACTCATGAAGGTTGGACACGGCTCGATGTGTATTAGGAGCGCTGGGCTACCACACCTGGCTATGACCAGAGTTTGATTCCCGCTCACGGCCAACACCGGTTACGAGTTTCTGAACAGGTCCTAGGGTCGACTCAGCCTCAACTGAGTACCTAGCGCGGCGTGTAAACATTGCTACTAGGGAGACAAAGGCGGCCGGGCGTGATGCTGGTCACTCATCTCCTCGTGTGCCGTGTCGACCTTCATAGGTGCTCGTTAACGGCACTTGACCCTACAGTCTGTTAGGCTATACGGGGTATTTGTATCTGTGTGTTTGTTGCATTATGAGAATTGATCCAAGAGCTGCTCTCTCGGGATGGCCTTGGCGAGCGTTCCTCCTCCAATCGCCAGGCTATCCTGATGATGCCTCCAAAGTGGGAGGCGAAACGTCGCGAAGGAGTGAGGAGCATAATAGTCTTGACTAAACCAGGTGCCCCGAGACGTTGTAACTTGCTTTCCCCTCCCCGCTGGACAACTTTTGAAAAAAAACATCTACATAGCTCAACATTTCCTTCCAGCTTCAACAAAAATAAAAACTGACTCGAATAGCTAAACTATTTTGTTGTGCCAAACCGGTTAGCTGAGAGCCAATCATTGACTCTGTTTAAATGTTACCTTTGGGATAATTATTAACGGAGCTGGCCATATAGAGACCGTGATATACTGCTTTGGCTGGGAGTTGAATTTGTATATGTGGGTGTGCGTTAGACCGCGTTCCCGAGCGCTTCACGTGCGGCGCACAGTTGGCTCCTCGAAAAAAAAGTTCTTTACAAATCCGTGCCCGTAATGTGTCGCATTAAGTAATTGCCACACGCCGCTCGCTCGGCACATTAATTAATGATTAGACAGGTGATTACGGCGAGAGGGTTTGAAACCGCTCAGGGTCCCGTGGCGCTCAAATCACATTTTACTGCCTCGATGAGCCGCGCAATAAAAAATTAACCGACGTAATTGCGCGTTACATTACAACATTACGTTACACACTGTCATATAGCAACGTCTCGTTTTGCAACGATAATTGCCGCGAGAGGAGAAAAAAATGACGCTTTACGACACGTGCCTTTAAAGTCAACATATGCGGGACGTAACTGTTGCATAAGAAGTGCGGTTACTGTGTCTTTGAGATAGCTGGTGTGTCACTGTGGAGTGGTAGCTCAGAAACCGCTTAATTCCTGTACATGGTTGCGTTGAGCCGCAGCCTATCCCGGCAGACACATGGCACAAGGCAGGGCTAAACCCCAGGATGGGACGCTAGTCCATCACAGGGTACCGGGAGGAAACCGGAGTGCCCGGCGAAAACCCACGCGGACACGGGGAGAACATGCAAACACCGCACAGAAAGGCACCCGAGCCTGGATACGAACCCGAGGCCTTCTTGCTGTGAGGCGGCAGCGCTGCTTACCGCGCCACCGTGCCGCCCTTAATTTGAATTGTATTTTTAAAAAACACAACACCACGGCATGCCCCGTCTATGTGACGACCTTCCGATTTCATCTTTTCGCTCCGTTGTACAGGAAACCGGAAAGGCACGTGGTGGGTTCTTAAATACCACAGCGTCTCAAAAGCTCCTTAGATCAAATCTTATCTCCATCATTCCGATGCCCAGCTGTAGTCTTATTTATTTTCGCCTAGGGGACCTCCTCGATGACAGCTGTCCCTGCGTATTTGCTCTACGTCACTCTGTTGTCTCTCGTCTGTTTCCCTCCTAGTTTACTTGTCTCTAACTGCTCCGCTTTTGTTTTCTACCCCGAGATCACGAGAAGATGTGTGGAAATTGCTCTCCATAGCTGTTCTTCCGGGATAGCCGTGTCACTGAGCGTTCCTTTTGTCTCATCGCCTCTCCACGTTGGGAGGCATCAGTGGGAGGCGAAACGTCGCGAAGGAGAGAGCAGGAACGCTCGACACGTCCATCCCGAAAGCACATCCGTGGGAGAGCAATTCTCACAATTTTATGACTCCGATTATTCCGGAACGTGCAAAAATGTACCGTCACTATTTAACCTACCGACACCCGCGTGACACGAACACACACCTGCAGCACCACGGACCATCCACTATCCTGACGATGCCTCCAACGTTATTTGAAACAAATGTGCAATGCCGTGTATTTTGGACTATTTTATTTGAAAAACGTGTGCAATGTTACGTGTAAATGGTTTTTTTTTGTCGGTTGATTTCAATTTTGGTTATTTACCGCGTGTCCCCGTGGCCGGGTTTCCACGTTTGCTCGTGACTTGGCACGCGGTAGCGCCGCTTTGTCCCGCGCACAGCCACAATCAATCGTCCTGACAACTAGAAGTAAACACGCTCCGTGGTGCGCCCGTCTGCCGTTGACCGTTCGTATGAAAGCAAGACGAATGGATTGAACGAAGATTTAATTTGTTGTTGCTGCCGTGGTCGAAATCGCGCCGCTTGCCCCGAATTTCGGCGGCAAAAAAAATCTCGTCAGAGATGTTCTTTCGGGATAGCCGTGTCGAGCGATCCTCTCTCTCTCTCTGGCCCACGTTGGAAGCGAGGGAGGCAAAACGTCGCGAGGCAGAGAGGGAGATCCCTCGACACGGCTATTCCGAAAAGGGCGGAATAATTACAATTATAATTATGTTTCTGGGGGGCGGCACGGTGGCGCGGTGAGTAGCGCTGCCGCCTCACATCAAGAAAATCCCGGGTTCGTATCCCGGCTCGGGTGCCTTTCTGTGTGGAGTTTGCATGTTCTCCCCGTATCCGGGTGGGTTTTCGCCGGGCACTCCGGTTTCCTCCCACAGTCCAAATACATGCTGCTGCATAGGTTAATTGCCCTGCGGACTAAATTGCACCCGGTGCCCTGTGATGGCCTGGCGTTCCATCATGGGTATAGCCCTGCCTTGCGCCCTGCGTCTGCCGGGGTAGGCTCCGGCTCACCGCAACCCTGTACAGAATTAAGCGGTTTCCGACAATGAATGAATGAATGAAATAAAATCAATAAAAACATGCAAACACTTGCTCTATTTTATATATATAGCTATTGGCGAATCGGACCAACACTTTGTGCGGTTTTATTTCAGCTTGCCGGTCCCATAACCCTCCATCACAAATCGTTCTGCATCGGGAACACAGACACTCACATCCTGACACTTTTCATTCGAAACCTTTAACAAGCGTATAGACATTTTTAAACAACACAACCATAAGACTGGCCAACCTGTCAACTGGCTTTGCGGAGTGACAATGTAATCCCCCGTGAGACTTAAGCGTTTAGGTGCATTTACACGTCCTACCAGGCCCTCGCAGGTACCGAAAGATAGACGGACAGATACGGACACAGAGACACGGAGAGAGCGCGATGCGGACAGATTACGGCCGCGCAGTGACAGACGGGCGCAAACAAATCCCGCACTGAAAGATGTGCCGTGAACGGCGTGAAGGCTTGAGATGCGTACGGACTGATAGGCAGAAGGTGACAGATAAATACTGGCACAGCGATAGGAGTCGCATGCTGAGATCAATACCCAGATTAGCCTCTCCGAGCCGACCTCCGGCGACATAATAGCGGGCTCCATCATTCTCGCGGCTGACAAAGTGCCAAATGAGCGACGAGTAATGATGAAGCCATCACCAGGCAGCTCATTCACAGCTGTAATTCGTTCTGCGCGGCTCTCGCCGTGTGGTGCACGGCGTTATGAAAAGAGCCAAGCGGCAGGACCGGTTTGGGCTCTTCTTACAGTACCCCTGGCTGTCTCACGGCCGCATTAACACCCATCCGGGAACAGTAGTGGCCCTGAGACCCCCGTCATCCAGGTCACCAAAGAGCGAGCCGTGCGGCGGGGTTTTTTTTGTGCCGCAGATCAAATAAGCCGTTTGTTTAATCGTTTATTTAGCTGGCCCAACGGACTGTTAAAAGTCCTGCGGTTGGCCTGCAACACGACCCGACTTTTGTTTTCCCAAGAAGACCGATGTGTTCGGCCGATCCGGCTTCTAATGGTTGAGGCTGAACCGCCCGGGGGCTTCGGTCTTGGGCAAGTTCTGCTGTTTATTTATTGCTTAATGTGAAGTGACACTGCATGGCAATGGGGTTTTATTTAAATACACACAGCAGAGCAAACACACGAATAACTCGTTGAGGCCCAACGTAAGCTTCTCACAAACGTCCGCAGGCTGAGAGGGACGCGGAGAGAGACACGTGGAGGGCCTCGGGGGAATTAGGGGCCATTAGGGGACGCTGGCAGATTTTTGCCGCTCTTAAAATTGCCAGTTTCACGACCTTTCAGTATATTCGAAGTTGCCTTAATCATTTATTTTCTGTTGCTTTGTGTTTTTTTCAATTGGTTGTTTATTAATAATAGCATTGTATAGAGAGCCTTTCACTCGAGGGTCACAAAGTGCTGCACAAGGGCCGCGGAGAGAACGGCATGTCAACAACGACAAGAAGGCACCCTATTCGATTCCCGGCTCGGGCGCCTTTCTGCGTGGAGTTTGCATGTTCTCCCCGTGTCTGCGTGAGATTGCACCGGGTACTCCGGTTTTCTCCCACAGTCCAAAGGCATGTTGATTTTACCCAGGTTAATTGGCTTACGAAGTAAATTTCTCACGGTGCCCTGCGATGGGCTGGCGTTCCATCCAGGGTATATCCCTACATTGCGCCCTTTTGCTTACCCTTCCCCTGCTGGACAACTGGTAAAAAGAGCTACATATCTCAACGCTTTCTTTCAACTTAAATAAATACTAAATGACTGACTGACTGACAACACACATGAACCCAAACATCCCCTATGTATCTTCATAGAGCGGAAGGCTCGCATCAGGCATGTATTGTGGAGAGCAGCACGCTGAACCACCTTTGTCTCCCTAGAACGCCAATTGGTACTTGGAGGCCCAGGATGGCCTGAAGATGCCTCCAACGTGGGAGGCGAAACGTCGCGACGGAGAGAGGGTGAGCGCGCTCAGTGACACGGCTATCCCGAAAGAACAGCTTTTTTTTAAGAGCAACCATCATGAATCGAGTCGTGAAAAACCCACATCGGTGAATCAACTATTCCGTGAAAAACCGACACAGACACAGGGACACGGGGAATAACCGACAGCGCCGGGCATACACAGCCGCGCTCGGAGAGAGAAAACCCACTTACAAAGTGCAACACCAGGAAAGGGGGGGGACAACAAATATGAAAGCGAGATGTACTCGAGGCCAGCAAAGCGGTGCTGATAATGGGGCTCCTGAGAGAACTGACCGGTGGATGGACAGCGGCTTTACTGACAGCAGCAGCAGCAGCATCAGTGACAGAAGCAGCAGCAGCGGAGAAAGCACTGCCATACCAGCGAGGGAGAAGAGAGGCCCCGAAACAACAAAGTGCCAGGGCGACGTGGCGCAGAGGTCGCGAGCACACGGGAACGTGGCATCTCAACGAGCCCCCTTTCAGCTGCCACATTTCACATTCTGCACCCCGCGCGGTCTCGCGGATTTCTCTCTGTGTGTGTGTGTTGGGAGTGCTCGCTAACGGCACTTGACCCTACAGTCTGTTGAGGCTATAGGGGGGGGCGGATCTTTGTCTTTGGGGAGCGGTGGCTCAGTCGTTAGCGCAACTGGGCTACAAAAGCTGGCGACCCGGGTTCGATTCCCGCTCAAGGCCAACAGCGGTGGTGATTTTCAGAACCGGTCCTGGGCCTCCTGCTAGGTCAACTCGGCCTCAAATAAGTGCCTGGTGCGGTGTGTAAACATTGTCACTAGAGAGACAAAGGCGGCCGGGCGTGGTGCTTGGCCCGACACTGTGACAATGCATCGCGTCGCTCAGCGGTGAGCTGTTCCGCGGCTTAGTCGCTGACTGGCTGCCACAGACTCACGTAGACTTTGCCGCAGTTAGACAATCATTTACAAGAGCGCTCGCTGTGTGTACACGCGCACTCATCTAAAACAGAATTGGCATTACGACCGTACAGCTGATGATGCACTGTACGTGTTTTGATCATAAGATAGAGATACGATTGTTAGGTAGTTAACATCGTCTTTCCCGTAACGAGCTTGCAAGCTCAATGGGTATTTTTCTGCTGTAATAATAAACATATATCTATGTATATTTAGCCAGCATTGTCCTGGGCTGTTTGGCCAGTTTCGCTCCCTGAATGTTTGGCTTTATGTGGGAAGAAACCAGAGTGCTGCACGCGAGTAATGCTCAAAACTTTGCACAGATAGATTCAAGAATTATTCGCCGTGCCACGGTACCAATCCGATGCTAACACCGCCTGCTATTGCTAGGTAGACCCGCGATTGTAATCTAACCAGGCTGCAGCATCATCATCATCATTTCAAATGTATTGTCAATTCTGCCATACGTACAGGACATATAGAGGATCGAAATGCCGTGTCTCTCAGACCCCGGTGTTGGCATGTACACGGACTGAAATCCCACAGGAAGAGCTGTAATCTGTTGCTGAGGAAAGGGATGTCTGGTCCACTCTCCACGGCGACCCTCACCAGGACAAGCGGTTTAGAAAATGGCTGGAAACACAACAAGAGTTTAAAAATACTAGGATAAAAAAAAACCCGCATTCAAAGGTTGCAACCTCACTGGGTATGTTCTGCTGTAATCATAAACATCTATCAATCTCAAACTTGCTTCGATTCCAAGATGCAACACCTTCAGGGTGAGTTGGCCACCGTAGACTTTACAACTTAACTAACCACTCCGCCTGTCAACAAACTAGCCAGGCACAGTCCTGCTTAGCTTCTGATATCTGACGAGATCAGCCACAGTTTGAGTGATTTGGTGACTCTTAAAAACGTGACTCGTTTTAAAAAATATACCCTACTGGAATGTTAAACACCCGCTGCATGTTTTTATTTTCACAGGCAATCGCCACTCGTGTAAAATTATTTGTACTTTGGTGCATTTTTAACATATCTTACGCGTGTCAGCGAGTTGTGGTGGGGCTGCAGGCTTCGTCTCCGTGGCAACCGGAGGCCAGGCCCGAGGTACCTATCAGCACCATGGCAACCACAAGTGTTTAGCCCGGGATATTACGAGAGAAAAATAATCGTGCCCCTATGCCTCTGTTCGAAAATGTTTCTAAAAGGATATGTTAATGGCCTCAATCAATGCGGTGCAAATTAATTTATGTCGATGGCTAGGCGCGCGGACGCGGGTCCTTAAAGTTCACGTATTTTGCATAAAACAAAAGGCGCCGCAATGGATTTATGCGAGACGATTGTTTGTCACCGCTTGTTCCGCTCCTGGTGCCTACGCAACCGGTCAATAGGCGGCAAATATTGATACGCGCTCGCATAAAATCACATCGACTCCATTACGTGTGGCGCGCGTAATGGACTCCATTACGTGTGGCGAGCACGAGACTCCAAGAAGAGACTGTTGACAAAGGTGGCCCGGTATGCTGCTCTACGCAATAGCGCCTCATCCGAGCCTTCATAGGCGCTCGCTAACATCACATGCCCCCTTACGCTCTCTAAGGATAAACGGGGGATATTTGTCTTTGTGTCCGTCTGTGTGCGATTTTCTCTCGCTCTCTCTCTCTCGATGCCTAAGTCCATGTTTGTCAGCCAGTCTTTATTTAAGCTGCAAGATAGATAGATGGATGTTCATTAGAAGATTACAGTGGAAAATACCCGGCGAGCCTGCAAGCTCTGGATGCCGGATTCCCGGAAGGAACCGTTGAGCCGTGTAGCTCTTTTTAACAGGTATCCAGCAGAGGGAGAAGTAGGCAAGTTACAGCAGAGAAATATGTACCACTAGTTGAAAACTACTTGGCGTAAATACAAAAATATGAAACAGGAGGACACGTAAAAAAAATATGCTGTAAAATTTCACTTGATAGCATTTGAATTATTGAATCCATCCATCCATTGACAGAAAGCGCTTGAATAAAAATGTGCGCCGCCTCTTTCCGAGTCAGAAGCGGAGTCGTAATCCAGATCAAGATTGGTGGTCCAAAGGTGCAGCCATGGTACCTGTTTGTCCTGATCGTGGGCATAATCTAGAGCTCGTCACTTCCACCGCAGCGTGGGAGGGAAGGGGTGGCAGATTCTCACTCAAACCCTAAACAAACCCTGCCGGCTTCGTCGCGAATAATTACCCACGCTTCGCTCTGGGCAAGGTTTCCCTCCCACAGTCTAAAGACACGCTGCTGCATAGGTTGATCGGCCTGCGGGCTGAATTGTCTCCCGGTGCCCTGTGAGAAACTGGCGTCCCATCAAGGTAATAGCCCTGCCTTGCGCTCTATATCTGCCGGGATAGGTTCCGGCTCACCGCAACCCTGTACAGGATTACGTGGTTTCTGACAATGATGATGATGATGATGACAAACGTACCCTGAATGTAGCCGATCTGGTCAGATCTCAGAAGCTAAGCAGGGTTGACACCGGTTACTACTGGGATGGGAGACTCCTTGGTAACATAGCATGTTCGAGGCTTGGGCTGCAAGGTGGCCAAGAGATGATAGCACTCCAATGGATTCTTGAATGCGTCTGTGTGGAACTGTCAGTGGAATCCCTCGTGCGTATGTGTGGCTTTCTCTCTGCAAAGTTATCTGGTTTCCTCTCACATCGAGCTAAAACGCTCATTGATGGAACAGAAAAAAAACATTCAAATCCCAGGAAGAACTCTCCGGGCAAAGAATCGTGATACTCACCGAGACTTGCCTGGGCATATAATTGTCACGTTGTATAGAAACAACCATCCCCACCCACTTACGATATAATTATTATAGTGCGTAATAATCTATTAACATTCCTAATGGGAACGCAGAGGGTAAGGTGATGGGTGTTATTAAATATATGGCACTGGGAGGAATGTTTGGTCTTGTGGTTTAGTTCTTCTCTATATTATAATAAGCTAGGCGTGTTAGCAAGTTAGGCAGAGACACTGAGGAGATCCGTGGCAGGATGACAAATAGACTTTGTAGCTGTCAGCCACACATCATTGCAACAGGAGAGACAGGATCCGGTCAACTACAGTGCATGCTCTCAGTCTTCTTCTTTGCGACTCTTCGAAGCACGATGGTCAGCCTCTGGACATCGTTGTCTTTCAGCTCGGCCTCGAAGTGTTTGGTATAATTCGCAGGCAACACCGAGTATTACCTGACAGGGATCGCGACGTGAACGGTTCTACCTTGACCCCCATGCTCTCAGTGCAGAGCAGACATATCGAACATCGTACTGATGTACGTTTTCACGGCTCGATTCATGATGGTTGCTGTTCAGAGCTGTTCTTTCGGGATGTTTATTATTATTATTATTTTTTATTACAGCAGAAACATATACCCAGTTAGCTTGCAAGCTCTTTACGGGATTCCTGCGATACAACAAACATGGATAGCCGTGTCGAGAGCCCAGCGGGTTAACCACTGAGCTACCGCTCACTACGTGTACACACACAGCGATGGTAATCTTAATTGAATAGGCTCTATTAACGCGTCGCGTGTTTAACAATCGTGTGATTGTACTGGTTTCGGTTCACGGCTTGATTCATGACGGTTGCTCTTCAGAGCTGTTCTTTCGGGATAACCGCGTCGAGCGATCTCCCTCTCTGAAGAGCAACCATCAATTATGTGATTAACAATCATCGGGCGCGTTCAGCGCGGGACGACTCAATATGATTCTGAACGGAATCAGAGGGATCGCGGTGGAGTGGGTCGCGAGAACCGGAGTCTATGAAACCTAGTCGATTGCGGCAGGCGCGTCGCAGCCGCGGGTGTTACGGGTGTTGCGACACCCGCACTTTCACGGAAACATGATTCCATCTCCCCCCCCCCACTTTTTCCTGAGGTAGTCTCATATCTACGGGTGGTCTGATGAAACGAAACTGAGTTCCCAACACATGAAAACCTATTGGCCAAGTTGGATTGATTGAACGGCCATCCAGCCAATCAGATAAATTTGACCAACCCACTAAACCAGGGCGGGAAGAATAAACAGTTGAAGTACGGTACGTGCGGGGGCCGAATGCGGGGGGTCGCGGTGCTCATGTCCCACCCCAAGAACCCCCCACACTTTGAAAATCGCAGCTCCACCCCTGGATTACGGGTTTAACCGACTAACCTCCAAGACACAACGCGCACCAAGACTCGTACTCAACGCAAGGCGAGCGGCTGCGAAAGGCGTTGAGTGACAATCCGCGACGCGCGCACACAGGGGGAAGGCATTCACGGGCAGGTGGTTCAGGACAAGTCCCCGCCATTCAGTGTCAGCGGGGCATCGTAAAGCGATCATTCATTCAGCAGAACGTGTCCACTGCACTCGCGAAACGTGAGCAAATACCGCGAACAATCGCCGAAGAATGGAGCTCACCGCACGATGCGACAGTGCTTAAACAGCACTCTCCGTGGCGTCTCCCGTTCTGTTTGCCACTCTTAGGCTGGTCTTAAATTCCGTGTTAAGTATCTGATGAGGTCTCGCGCGGGTCTGTTTTGGTCACACAAGCCTAAACGTTGTTTGGCGTGAGAGTCAAGGTAAATAATCGACTTTCGTTTGAGAGTTATGTTGGTCAGGGCGACTGGTTCGTGCAGCGGTGGATTGAGCCTGGCTGGTGATGACGAAAATTAGTTGCTGCACTCCTCCACACGTGGCCTAAGTCACGTGGCCTAAGAATCGACTGTTTACATCTTTATGCAAATAATATGCAAATTATACGCGAATGAATCCATAGGCTGATAGAATGGACAAACAATACCAATAATACAAACGACACAGTAGAAACTAGAAATAAAATAATGGATTATCGGCCGGATTAGTCACCTTCAAACATGACAATTAATTTATTTTTCCGGACGTTAAGTCAACACGGACACTAATACCGTACTTAACACGTGTGAATCACGCAGCACGGGCTGCAAATGACAAAGTGGCTCAGGCTTTCTTTACACGTACCTCATTATCGCATGAAGTCACCCTAAACGGCAATGCACTTGACTTATAAAACATACGCGTATAGATTATTTATTTGAACACCGTGTACTGATGTAGGTTTTGACGCCTCGATTCATGACGGTTGCTGTTCGGAGCTGCTCTTGTAATCGCTCAGTTTCCACATACAAACCAAACGCATGATGATGCTTCCAACGTGGGAGGCGAAACGTCGCGAGTGAGAGATGGAGATCGCTCGACACGGGTATCCCGAAAGAACAGCTCTGAGGAGCAACCATCATGAATCGAGCCGTGAAAGCTTACATAATGCCGTTCTCTCCACAGCCTTGTGCAGCGCTTTGTGACCCACGGGTGAAAGGCGCTCTATAAATGCAAAGAAGAATGCTATTATTATTATTATCAGTACACTATATGCATTGTCCTTTAAACTAATTGGCCCAAGCCAGAGATGACTTTCCTTATAGCCTAACCTCGGTGCTAGCCAAGAGTTGCTGAAAGGCAAGCATTTTCAGAAAAAGCAAATATCAATGCATTATGTCGAGCTGTTAAGTCTATTTTTTACATAATTTGTATACTGTCAAACAAATGCACCTTCGGGCCATATCTGTTTTTCAGAAACAAAATTAGAACATTTTGCTTTTCAGATAATTGGAGTTGAGCAAAGACTTGACTATGTGGCAAACCAGCTATCCAGCCTCTCTCAACCGTCACTGGGAGTTACGGCAATAGCTCATTCATAGGACGTAGTTTTACGATGAAAATAGCTTGTCCTGGAATACACACAAACTCACATCACCACCATCATCATCACAGGTGTTCTTGCCGTACAAAATTCCAGAGTTCGTGAACAACAGACTAGTTACACAACCGAGAGACAGGTGAAACACGCAATCTGAATTCCTGTAAAAAGGTCAAGGTGCAGCCCTGCAAATTACTCGCTCACGCCATTGCTGGCGGATGGTCCCGTCCACTAGCGCGTACTCCAGATAGCCCCTCTCACACGGGGAATTTGGCCTTCTCTTCCCCGCTGGTCAGATGTTTTGAAAAAGGTGGAAAAACCCTCTCTCATTACCCCATCTCGCGCCACACGCAATACGCTGTGTATGAAAACAATTGTCAGCAAAACCATCCATTAACCTGATTATGTATCCAACGTGAGAGGCGAAACGTTTGGAGGAGGAACGCTCGACACTGCTATTAATGTACAAACTCGTATCAGTTATCTGAAATAAGTAAGCTATTTAAAACAGAAATTAATGAGCAAAGACACATATTTTAGGGGTATTTCATAATTGCTCCACTTGGTTTGCCGATTGCTGTTCCCGGTCCTATTTTATTTCTTGTTTATTTTACGTGAATACTTTATCACGTTTTCTATTACCGCTTACGAGTGTTTTTTTCATTCCTGTACACAGCCTTGTAGTCCTTTGATAAGGCGTTTTGAAATGTAAATTATTATTATTAAATGGCCGTGTCACAAGACACCTGGACCACCATGTCCAGCTCCCGTGAATCGTCGTATTCCCAAGACGATAATCTGAGTTTACCTCCGATCGGGATTTGAACTCGCAACCTTCCGGCTGAGGTGACTTTCTCTAACCGCTGCTCAGCTATGAGCAGCTAAACACCCAAATTAAAAAAAACAACATACACACGCAGGCAGGGTTCGCCTCTTGGATGCATTTAATAGAACCCCATAAAAATCTCAACAATAATCCCACGGGAGTCCTATAGGAATCCTTTAGGCGGCGGGGGTCTAACCTGAATTTTAAATTCTACACAACAAAACATGCAGTATTTGCAATTCTATCAGACTGTATATCTCCGTGTCGGGATTCTGTATATTCTAGAGATGGCGAGATGTTGGTTCGCGTGTTCGATGTCTCTCGATTAGATTAGATTATCGGCACCGTTTGTTCGCTGCTCGCTTCCACTTTACATTGACTCGGCTCCAACCGGTGCAACGTGCTGCAGCCATAGAGCTCACTCACTCACCCACCCACTCGCTCGCTCGCTGATTCTCTCGCCCGCTCGATCACTCACTGGATCACTCGCCCACTAGATACATAGATGTTTATTATTACACTAACTCACTCGCTCACTCGCTCAATCGTCCACTCAGCCTCAGCTCTAACCCAACCCAGTATTATTGGTCACACACGCCAACACCGCATTATGGGTGTTACAATTAATCCACAATATCACTGGGAATGCTCCGCAATACAACAGTGAACAGTGAGTTTTTTCAGAAGAAAAAAAAATAATAGATCGCTTTTTAAACAGACACCCTGGCCAACGCGGGGCAATAAGAACAGACCAGAAGGACCTAGCGGTGAAGACTTGTTACTTAGGAGTGTGAGGACCAACAACTCAGCCCTTGATGCTGATCCTGGGCGAGACCCGGGCCAGACCCGAGCCAGACCCGAGCCAGTGCTGGGCCGTCACAGCCCGGTTCCTTGCGGCCGTGGAAACAAGACGACATAGCCCACATCCTGGGAACCGGCTCTGTAATAAAAAAATGTTTCCTTAAAAAAAAACCTAAAATCTAACATTTGCGCAAGGGTGACCAGCTCATTGTAGTCGTGGGAATTGTAATTCCTGGTCGCCCCGCGTGTCCTGTGCCCTTAGGAACAGATGAGTGGTATTTTTCCCAGCAGAGCATGCGGCCTGCTGGGTTGTGACCCGAGTCACGCGTACCCCCCCCCCCCCAGAAGCGCGGAGCTTTCCTACTTTATTTTTACTGGCATCTCGATCTCCGTAGCAAACACGCGGACTCTCACTTTAACTCTCTCTCTTACTCGCTCTCTGTCGCACTCACTCAGCATGTTTCACGCACACAAAGACAAGGGATCCACCCGTATAAGCTTAGAGAGTTTTAGGGGCAAGTGCTGTTAGCGAGCAGTTGTTATTGCACGCGTGTGGTGCTAGCCAGCCACGCCTTCGCGTGGCGTGCTGGACTTTATAGCTGCTGGCTAACAGCACTTGACCCTACAGATTTACACACACTCACTGCCTTACTTAAATGCACACTCATACATACACATGCTCCCACCACACACACACACAAACGATGCATCATGCATACACAGCCACTCACCTCTCACACACACAGACACAAATCCCCCGTATAGCCATAATATCCTGGAGAGTCAAGTGCTGTTTTTGCGAGCACCGATATAAAAACCAGCACGGCACACAAGGGAGTGGGTGGCAAGCCCCACGCCTGGTCGCCTCTGTCTCCTTCGTGACGGTATCTCCACACCACACCACGTACTAATTGTTTCGGCCGAGTCGACCTAGGAGGCCCAGAAAATCCACTGTTGTTGGCCGTCGAATTCGATTCGATTCTTCGAAGCGTCATGGTTATGTGACAGTTTCCAATTGCAACAAGTTCTTCTTTAGTTGCAGACAGCCCTTCAACATTTAGAGATATAATCGTCAGTGATGGCCTTAAAGGCGGCGGGCAGTTGCCTCTATTCTTGCTCCAGACTGAGGGGCTTCTGGCATCTGTTGAGCTTCTGGACATCGTTGTCTTTCAGCTCCTTGGCTTCGAAGTGTTTGGTAGAATTTGCAGGTAATAACCAAGTATTACTTGACAGGGATCGCGACGTGAACGCTTCTACCTTGTTGGCCGTGAACGGCAGTCGAACTCGGTTCACACACGTATCCGTCTCACTGTGGTACATCGATTCCATCATCGCCATCTCTCTCACGAACACTTCACATTGTGATTCGCACGCTCGGCCTCTCTCACTCTGGCAAATACATAAACAAAGGCTTTCACAAACTCGCACCCTCTCACACAGTCCGTCACACACCCGCTTTCACTCTCACACTCACACACACCCGAACACACACGTAGATTTTCACACGCTCCGCTCTCTCAGACACAATGACAGCCACAATCTGGTTTTATGTGACTGCGATATTAATAATAATATATATATCTGTAACGAGCGCATATTCTCCGGGCGCGTTGCACCCGTCGATTCGGAGGCGCGGAGCCTGGTTCAGTCGGTTTGTTGTGAGTCGGTGAAGAGGTGACTTTTTAAAAGTTTTTGTTTTAACGTTGTGGGGGACTGTGTTATGCGTAATAGATGTGGTAAGCTGTTCCAGGAATAAGCGGTTTCTGAAAATGGATATATAGAGACCCACAGAGACCCATGGAGATACATAGAAACCATTACAGATCCCATAAACAGAAATTCACCGGGAATCGAACCCGGAGTCTTTTTGCTGTGAGGCGGCAGCGCTACTCACCGCTACGCCACCGTGGCGCCCGTACTGAACGTGAAACACTCGGAATACATCTCGCGGATGTCACCCTCTAGGGGCAGGGGTGTCCAAACCTTTTTTCCTGAGGGCCACATACAGAAAAATATACGAAGGACTGGGCCACTCACTAGACATTCATTCATTCATTCATTTTCAGAAACCGCTTACTCCTGTACAGGGTCGCGGTGAGCCGGAGCCTATCCCGGCAGACATAGGGCGCAAGGCATGGCTTATACCAAGGACGGGACGCCAGTCCATCACAGGGCACCGGGGGCAATTTAGTCCGCAGGCCAATTAACCTATGCATGTTTTTGGACTGTGGGAGGAAACCGGAGCGCCCGGCGAAAACCCACGCGGACACGGGGAGAACATGCAAACTCCACACAGAAAGGCACCCCGAGCCGAGATTCGAACCCGGGACCTTCTTGCTGTGAGGCGGAAGCGCTACCCACTACGCCACCGTGCCGCCCACACTCACTAGACAGTTAAGCGCAAATATTATGGGTGGGCCATAGACCATTATATTTTTAGACTTTGATACGTGCCAATTAAAAATAGATGGCGGGCCGCAGTTGGCCCGCGGGCCGTAGTTTGGAAACCCCTGCTCTAGGGCACCGTCACATCCGTCCGACGCGTGCAATGTAACCCTCCGCGTGTTGATTGATGACGGCGGCTGTGTTGACGTGCAGTTGACACACAGGTGTCTGCTCACGTAACAATTATACATGCTATTTATAACGCGCACATATTCATTCCAAACGGCTAATAGCCGTTCGCACACTGTTGAAGAACGGCTAGTCGTGAGCAGCGTGCGCGCCTCGTGAAAGATCACAAACCGGAGAGAAAAAACTGTGCAATTGGGGCAGGGGGGGGGGGTCACAAGACATCTGGACCACATCGCAGGGTGCCCCGGCCGCTGTGTGCCCGGGCAGCGGCATGCCGTGTCGCATGCCTCTCCCGCCCGCCAGCCCCGAGAGCACTTACAGGGGTTAATCCATTACATCCCCCCGTGATCCGCCTCACACGCCTCGCGGAGCTTTATTTTCATAGCCTGATGCTGCTGGCAGATTACAGCAGCCGCGGGCAGCGGCTACCACGGAGTCTTAGGGGGAAACGCGCGTGTGCCGGCGTGCGCGCCCGCTCTGGGGAGGTCTTCATCCAGCAGTGGGTTAAACAGCACTTGAAGTTGTTGTGGTGGTGGTGACGGTGTGTGATGCTGTGTGCTATGAATAGGATTGGGAGCGGTGGCTCAGTTGTGAGCGCGCTAGGCTACACACATCTGGCGAAAATACTGGCTATTATTAATATTTTATATATTTTAATTATTGTCAGCAACTCGCATGTTGTTGTGTCGCAGGAGTACCGTAAAGAGCTTGCAAGCTCACTAGGTATTTTTCTGCTGTAATAATAATAATTTTACATTTATAACGCGCACATATTCATTCACCGTCGAAGGTACTCATACGACGAGAGAACCATTCAGAGGCGCGCGGAATGAGCAGAGAGAGGCGGAGGAGGCAGCCAGGCATCATCATCTATCCCGTCTCTAACAATGATAGATAGATGTTTGTTATTACAGCAGAAAAAAATACCCTGTGAGTTTGCAAGCTCTGGAAGCGGGATTCCCGCGATACAACGAACGTGCGAATGAACCCATAGGCGCTGAAGACACGGAAAGCAGAGTTGGTTTTTTGTTGCTTTCAGATGCTGCCACTCGAGCGACTGCCCCGAACAAACAGCAGCATTCTCGCCGCCCCAAAACAAGTTTGTTCGACCCTCCTCCGCTTTTTGTCCGACAAGCGGGCTGCGTGCGGGTTCCCGAGCAGCGCGCGTCACACAGCGCTGCGCGCCGCCACCTCCTCTGTCACCGTCGTCGCCACAACCCACGCAGACAAAGATACCCCGTTGTAGGCTTGCCGGACTGTAGGGTCAAGTGTTGCTCGCGAGCTGCTAATGAGGCCGGTAGGGCACGCGAGGGAGTGGGTGGGCCGGCACCACAACCCGTACGCCTCGAGTGTCTCCCTATCATCAGCATCAAAATAGGTGCTGCTCGCGAACAGCACCTATGAAGGCCGGTCAGGCACGCGAGGGAGTTGGTGGCCAGCGCTACGCCTGGCCGCCTCTTTTGTCTACCTATCATGAGCATCACGACCACTAACCACCAACAAAGACAAAGATCCCCTATATAGCCTTAACAGACTGTAGGGACAAGTGCTGTTAGCGAGCACCTATGAAGGTCGACACGGCACACGAGGGGGGTGGGTGACCAACACCACGCCCGGCCCCCTTTGTCTCCCTAGTGGCGATGTTTACACACCGCACTAGGTACTCATTTGAGGCTGAGTCGGTTTCAGAAAGTCGTCACTGGTGTTGGTCGTGAGAGGGATTTGAACTCGGGTCGCCAGATTCGTAGCCCAGTGCGCTAACCACTGGGCTACCGCACACCTACCGCTAACCACCACCACCACCAGGGTCAACACTGTGGCCACCACCACCACCACCACTTCCGCCGTCATCACCAGCAGCGCCACTGTATGGGGAGCCACCGTGACGCCTCATCTCTACGCATCAGCAGGAAATGCCGATGGCTCACTGAGACAAACAAACTACTGGACGGCGCCCTTAAGAAATAGTAAAAATACACCGGGCGTGATAGGTGGCAGCGGAAAGAGAGACCAGAATAAACCAACGGCCCACATTTACGACACGGCCCACACAACGTAGGTGTGTGTGCCTGGGTGTACGAACAGCCACGCGAACTCAACACAGAAAGGCACCCGAGTCGGAATTCGAACCCGGGGTCTTCTTGCTGTGAGGCGGCAAGATTGGTTCGAATTTGCACGAAGTAACTTACTTACCCAGTCCTCGCGAGACAACATTTCAAAAGAGCTACACAATTCAACGGTTCCTTCCAGCTTTAAATTAAAACTGACTGAAGGACTCGATAGTTGCAGTGAAATTATTTTGGAGCCGCGTTGCCACCAAAAAAATGCTCTGTTTTGTGGTTACGGCACTAAGGCTGAATCACGGAGGGAAATTTTATGGAATGGTGACTGAACGTCCCAAGACCTTCCTCTGTATCTCTCTTCGTAATGATTCAGATGCTCCGCCGCCTTATGTCAATCCACTGATGAATAAAGTACTCCCTCACAAATTCGGCAGCTGCGGGGGTTGTCTGACCATATTTCACCTCACGGGTCAGTGCGGATTTCTGAAGCGATAGAGGTAATTGGATAGAAGTGAGTGGGGGGGGGAGACATCCAGAATCGGTTCAGATATCGATCACGACTGATGTTGGTCGTGGCTGGGAATTTAACTCGGGTCGCCGGGCTCACGGCGCGGTGCGCTAACCACTACGCAACCGCTCCCCCTGCACAGAATCTCACGAATGTTATCAAAATGATCCAATCTCAAACTTGCCACACGGTGCTCAAGACAGCCACGAAATGTGAAAGGGGGAATTCGCACGCGATTAAAGGTCACGTTTTTGCGTCACCTTACGCAGAGGGCACGGAATGAGATGCGCGCGCACACAATCACAACATCTCCCACGCGTCCACAAAGATGGCACGGCCTGATAGCGAGCACCTACTAAGCTCAGGGTCACTGACATCACGCCGGGGCCACCGGTATCTCCTGCCGAGTTGTGATTGCTAATCTTGATTTGTGTTTGAAATGTTCCAAATGTTGCACTAGTTCCCTCTCAATGTTGAATACGTTACCTTTGATATGCTTTATTTTTTTGCTCACTATAGCAAGGCACAACTTTTATCTTACATGGTTACTTGAAAAAAATGTGCAATACTGTGTATATTTTACAATCTTCTTTGAAAAATGCGTGCAATGCTATGAAAACATGTTTTTTGTTGGTTGATTTAAACAACAACATTCGAAGCTTGTATATATTTTAAATTATTGTCATCAATTCGCATGTTTGTTGTGTCAATGCAGGAATCCCGTAAAGAGCCTGCAAGCTCACTGGGTATTTTTCTGCTGTCATAATAAACATCTATCTATCTATCACTGTTGACATTCACTCAACCCACGCAGCACCGGGTGCCGTAGCTATTTAATGCCGAGTCGCGCTAGGCGAAGCACGGGACAGTTTATGACACCACTCGTCGAATCGAACCAAACCAGGGGAGACGTTGCGGAACGCATCTAGACGAGCGGTGCAAGCGAGGCACACGAAACACGGGCACAGACAGTACACAAACAAATCAGCCGACAGTACGCACGACGCTGACAAAACACGCGAGACGCGGTGAAGTCAACTTGCCCAGCGTTGTGACAGCAGAATCAGCGACGCAAACCACCGACGCCACGTGACTTGACGAGCGGTGGGGCTTGTGTTGTGTTGGTGAAATTCATACGATGCGGACAGGAGGCAAGTTGGCAAACTCGCTAACTGGGCGGGTGGGGGTCACCGCGTTCATTAAAGGACGTTCTTTATGGGGGTATAGGCAGGGTGGCGCAGTGGTAACATCTGCGCCTCACAGATAGAGTGGTCCTGCCCGAGGCAGTTCTGTGTTCTCTCCCCCTGGTCTGCGTAGGTTTCCTCCGGGTTTTCCGGTTTCCTCCCACAAGTTAAAAAGCCACGTTAATGAATTGGCCGATAACGTAATAAATAGGACGCAGTGTGTGGCAATATGTTGGCAAACCGCCTGCCTGCCTCCTCCGCCTTTCTGTGTGCGTTATAACTATAAATTGTTATTATTTTGGGCGGTACGATGGCGTAGTGGGTAGCGCTGCCGCCTCACAGCAAGAAGTTCCCGGGTTCGAATCTCGGCTTATCCTCGGTGTTCCCCTGCCTTGCGCCCTGTGTCTGCCGGGATAAGCTCCGGCTCACCGCAACCCTGTACAGGATTACGCGGTTTCTGAAAATGGACGGATGAATTATTATTTTCGAAACGTGTGTGAGAGAGGCAGTCCGTGGCCATTTTTTTAGAGACGTCTCAACACGCGGATTCCTATGGTCACACCGAGGGCGCGCCAGCTCAGGGTTAGGCGCGCACCCGGCACCGCATCCAACTAGACAAACATTCTCTCCGCCTAAGTGTTTTCTTTGGCAAGTTACTTTTGTTTTCCCCCGAGAAGGAATCTCGGAGCAGTCGTTTAAAAGGCTCTTTGTAATAAATAATACATTTAGCGTCCAGCCCTTTGTGAGTCTGCTGCTGGGACGAATGCCTCTCCCCTCGCACTGTCTGGCGAATGGGTGTTGTTTGACCATAGTTCACCACGCTGGTCAGTGCTGGTTGGCAAAGTGCCACCACCGTACCCGGCCAGCGTTGATTTCCCAATAGTTATGTTTCCACACGGCACGGTGGCATAGCAGTTAGTAGCGCTGCTACCTCACAGCAAGAAGGCAGACACAGGGCGCAAGGCAGGGGTATTACCCGGGACGGGACGCCAGTCCATCACAGGGCACCGGGGTTGGCAATTTAGTCAGCGGGCCAAATTAACCTATGCAGCAGCATGTTTTTGGACTGTGTGAGGAAACCGGAGTGCCCGGCGAAAAACCCACGCGGACACGGGGAGAGGACGTGCCGCACAATGTTATTCTTAGAGGCTAATAAAGTAATAAGTCGCGTCGCAATAATGAATCCGGTAACACCGCGAGGCGTCCCATAAAGGAGGCTCGCCCTTTGTGTAACACCATAAATTATGTACGTGTATATATCACAATACAAACACAAAGACAAAGATCCCCCACCCGCCCTGCCCTCCAACCCTATAGCCTTAACAGACTCTCGGGCCAAGTGCTGTCAGCGAGTATCAACTCTGAAGGTCGCCACGGTGAGTGGCCAGCACCACGCCCGGCCGCCTTTGTCTCCCCAGTGGCAATGTTTACACACCGCACTAGGTACTCATTTGAGGCGGAGTCGACCTAGGAAAGGGTCCAGGACCGGTTCGGAAAATCGTTACCGGTGTTGGCCGTGAGCGGGAATCGAACTCGGGTCGCCAGGTTTTGTAGCCCAGCGTGCTAACCACTGAGCTGCCGCTCCCCTAACATACAGTATACTGACACACACGCAAGAGGGCTTGCTAAAGACACACTGACGAGCACAACAAATGAGCTGACATTTGAATACAATGAGGACATATTGGCAATCACACTGACACACAAACCGACGCACACTGGCAAATAGACACAAACACACGTGCAGGACACAAACAGGCTCACAAACGGAAAGAATGACACACACACCGCCACGAATACGCATTCACAGAGACACAATTACACCCGCACTTACACACACGCACACAGTGACACACTCAGAAGCAATGACACACCAGATTAATTTCCCAACTTCTTATAAAGTTTCTCAATTAATGATCGGGGTGGCCATTCCTATCTCGTGCATCTTTAAAACTGCAGTTTTATGCTGGTCTGTTGGCGTTTCCGGCCTGTGCTTAGTAAAAATGAGAATGACACACAGACACAGACTCTGACACACACGCAACAACACACTGATCCAAACACACACGCTGACCCAGGCAGACTAATAGACTGACACACAAACATAAACACAGACACAGCGCATTAGCGCGCACACTAACAAAGGTCCCCCTACAGCCTTAACATACTTTTGGGGGCAAGTGCTGGTAGCGAGCACCTCTGAAAGCCGTTACGGCATGCGAGGGGGGGGTGTGGGTGACCAGCACCACACCCGGCCGCCTTTGTCTCCCCAGTGCTAATATTCACACACATTGGACCAAGTTCCCTTTGATGGCTGAATCGACCTAGGAGGGAGGACCCTGGACCGGTTCACTGGTGTTGTCCGTGAGCGGGACTCGAATACTGGTGTTTGGGGGTCCTTAGTGCGGCGCGCTAACCACTGCGCCACCGCTCCCTACTGGCACACTAACATACACGCGCGCACACACACACACACGAGGGACGCCGATGCTGAAATGCTGAACGGCCGGATCAAGTTGAGAGCCTGGGGGCGAGGGAGACTATCTGCTCTTTGCCTCGCTTTGCACGTAACCCTCGACAAGAGCCGACGAAATAAATAAATAGATAACTAAACAAATAAACACCCGCCGTAAATAATTATTCAATCCGTGTCATCACTGAGACTGTAAGGTACACTGGCACCAGGTCGCACTCGCCGTTCACACCGATAAGATGAAGGCCACCCCCTGTGTAGCCTTGACAGACTGTTGGGGCGAGTGCTGCTAGCGAGCAGCTAGGAAGGCCGGCACGGCACACGGTGGGGTGGGTGGGCAACACCACGACACGCCCGCCCGCCTGTGTCCCCCCTTCGCAGATATTTACACACCCGAGCAGGTACTCAGTATTTACGGTTAATTCGCCGAGACTATTATTGGTCATGAGCGGGAATCGAACCGAGGTTACCGGGTTCGTAGCCCAGTGCGCTAACCATCGCGTCACCTCTCCCCACACACACACACGGTTAGACACAAATACGCAAAGATGGACGTGTAAAAAGGCAACGAGCAAAACATCACACACACGTACACACACAGACATAAGATTCACACACGCAAATATACATTCACAGATGAAGACAAATATCCCAGTGTAGCCTTTAACAGACTGTTGGGGGAAGTGATTAAGGGCGCAAATATCAAAGTCGGAACGGCACACGAGGGGGTAGGTGGCCAACACAACGCCCAGCCGCCTTTGTCTCCCCAGTGCTGATGCTTGACACACAGAGACAGACACCGACATTCACATGCGCACACATACGCGCGTACACTAGCGCGCGCAGACACACAACAACCTCCCGCATAAACTTAACATCCTTTTAGTGGCAAGCGCTGTTAGTGGGCACCTATGAAAGCCGGCACTGCACACAAAACACACACACGCACACACAGCGACACGCAAGCGGGCGTGACCACACACCCACACACAAGACAAAGACAAAGACAAAGATCCCCTATATAGCCTTAACAGACTGTAGGGACAAGTGCTGTTAGCGAGCACCTATGAAGGTCGACACGGCACACACACACACCCACACACACACCCGTCCGTCCCATCCCGCACGGCAAACCCCATTGGACCGGGTCTCTCTCTGTCCAAAGGTGCTCGGAGAGGGACGGACCAGGGGGCTGCGTGTCAGTGACAGCCAGCCCCCATTCTCTCTCTCTCTCTGTGTTCCCTCCCCTCTCGCTTTGCTCTCTTTGTAGTGAAGCCACAGTCGAGCTCGCAACCCGGCAGCTGGGCAGGAACAGTGGCGGGCAGCGCAGGTACACAGAAGTAACTCGGTATTACGCGAAGATCGACCTGACTGACTCCGAGCCGGCGCCGCCGCCGCCGCCTCCACCGCGAGTTGTGTTTACGGTCCAAGCCGCGCTCCCGTCTTGAAAACGAAGGATTTAGCAGCGCTGCTCAACACGAAGATGACACTTTAACCCACCCCCCCGCTCACCGCCTGTGTCAACGGATATCGCCGGAGTGCGAGCCGGAGGAGCCGACGAGACATGGGGACGAAACGGTTTCGGGAAGTGAGTTCCCTCGCCTGACTCCTTCTCTACACCTGGTGCGACACACGCACGCACACACACGCACACCTGTGGCGGTCGTGTCACCAGCGAGATAGAGGCGGCAGCGGCCGGGTACGGGCGAGGTACGAGCGGGGCGTACATGTACCGCACCTGCTGCTGTTGGGCTGAGCGCGTCGCCAGCAGTCCGTAAGCCCGGCGGACGGAAGAGACCTCAGACATGACTTAAGTCTGAGCACCGAGACACCGCCGCCACCGCTACCCACCATCGCTATAATCGTCGGCGGCAGCATTAACAACAACAACAACGCCCGCGGCTTCAACAGCAACAAGAACCAACCAACAACTCCGCGGAGTGGCCGGCTGCTGGCGGTGACGGCTGCTTACTCGTCAACTCGCGACAAGGGGCGTCATCACAGCCATCACTAACCATCATCGACACCATCGTTATCATCCCGCACGGTAGCTCACGCCTGTGCCATCACCAGCACGACCGTCACTACCCGCGGCTCCGAGTCAACTCACACCAGTGCCATCATCACCGCCATCACCGGCATTATCATCCGAAAGTGACAGTCGCTTTACACCTGTGCCATCACCACCACCTACACGCAGCAGTCCAGCGGCACGATGCCGGGGGGCGGCTCGGTGCTGGGAGCCCCGCGCTGGCTCTGCGTGGCCGTGGCCGCCTGCTGCCTGGCCCGCTGGCCGCACGGCGCCTCGTGCAAGGAGCTCGTGTGCCAGGAGATCTCGGTGCCCATGTGCAAGGGCGTGGGCTACAACCTCACGTACATGCCCAACGCCTTCAACCACGACTCGCAGGACGAGGCGGGCCTCGAGGTGCACCAGTTCTGGCCGCTCGTGCAGATCCACTGCTCGCCGGACCTGCTCTTCTTCCTGTGCAGCATGTACACGCCGATCTGCCTCACCGAGTACAGGAAGCCGCTGCCGCCGTGCCGCTCCGTGTGCGAGCGGGCGCGGGCCGGCTGCGCGCCGCTCATGCGCCAGTACGGCTTCGCGTGGCCCGACCGCATGAACTGCGACCGCTTGCCCGCTCGGAGCGAGTCCACAAACCTGTGCATGGACTACAACCGGACCGAGCAAGGCGGCGGCGGCGGCGGCGGCCCGGGCGGCGGCTCGACCACCACGACCAGGAGACCGCCGCCGGCCAAGCCGACGCCGCAGCCCAAGGGCACCAGGGCCACGCGCCGCGAGCACCGCTGCGACCCGGCGTGCTCCTGCAAGCCGCCGATGGTGCCCGTGGCGAGCGAGCGGCACCCGCTGCACAACAAGGCGCGCGTCGGCACGGTGGTGCCCAACTGCGCCATGCCGTGCCGCAGCCCCTACTTCAGCGCCGAGGAGATGACCTTCGCGTCGCTGTGGATCGGCCTGTGGTCCGTGGCCTGCTTCGTCGCGAGCCTCACCACGGTGCTCACGTTCATGATCGACGCGAGCCGCTTCCAGTACCCGGAGCGGCCCATCGTGCTCATCTCGTCGTGCTACCTGTTCGTGTCGCTGGGCTACATCGTGCGCCTGGTGGCGGGTCACGACGCCGTGGCCTGCAGCCGCGGGCCCGAGAGGCACGTGCTCTACGAGACCACGGGCCCGGCGCTCTGCACCACCGTCTTCCTGCTCACCTACTTCTTCGGCATGGCCAGCTCCATCTGGTGGGTCATCCTGTCCTTCACCTGGTTCCTGGCCGCCGGCCTCAAGTGGGGCAGCGAGGCCATCGCCTCCTACTCGCAGTACTTCCACATGGCGGCCTGGCTGCTGCCCAGCGTCAAGTCCATCGCCATACTGGCCATGAGCTCGGTGGACGGAGACCCGGTGGCGGGCATCTGCTCGGTGGGCAACCAGAGCCTGGACACGCTGCGCGGCTTCGTGCTGGCTCCCATGGTGGTCTACCTGCTCATCGGCGTGGTGTTCATCATGGCCGGCTTCGTGTCGCTGTTCCGCATCAGGAGCGTGATCAAGCAGGGCGGCAAGAAGACCGACAAGCTGGACAAGCTGATGCTGCGCATCGGCGTGGTCACGGTGCTCTACACGCTGCCGGCCGCCGTGCTTGTCGGCTGCTACTTCTACGAGCAGCACCACCGCGAGGCGTGGGAGCGCGCGCACAGCTGCGACTGCGTGCCCGAGGCGCAGCGCGAGAGGCCCGCGTTCGCCGTCTTCATGCTCAAGTACTTCATGTGCCTGGTGGCCGGCATCACGTCCGGAGTTTGGATCTGGTCGGCCAAGACGCTCGACTCGTGGAAGCGGCTCTGCTCTCGCTGCTGCGCGAGGGGCAGGAGTAAGCGAGCCGGTGGTGGTGGTGCTGGTGCTGGTGCTGGTGGTGGTGGCGTCCCAGCCACCACAACCACCACCAACACATCGACGGTCACAGCCGCCTCGTCCGGCGGCCCCGCGCCGGCAACGCGCGGAGCCACTCCGCTCGCGCCGCAGAGTCAACCGCTCATGCACCACCACCATCACCACCACCACCAGCAACAGCTGCAGCAACAGCTGCAGCAACAGCATCTCCACTACCCGCTGCAGATGCAGGCGGGTGGACAGCAGGGATTGATGTCCAGCGCGCACATGCACCATCAACATCACCACCACCACCCGCAACAGCAGCATTCGTCAGCAACCAGCTCGGCAACTAGCTCGGTGCGGCATGCTCTGTTCCCCGACAGGGGGGGGCTGAGTGGCCGGACCGCCGTGGGACACGTCGGGATGCCACAGCCTCTGCAGGTGCGCTTGGCGCACGTGTGAGAGGTACACCCGGGCATGCCGGCCTGGCTGCGTCTGCCCGGGATACGAGTCGACCGACCTGGGGATTCCAGTTCGCACCGGGTTTGTCCCGAGACACGGGGGTCTGCGCGAGTCAGCCTGTAACGTGAGTTTACTTGAGAACTCCAGTCTGCGGCACCTCGGTTCTGTCCGAGATACGGAGTCGACCTGGGTATCCCAGAGATACGAGTCTACCTGGGTTAATTAGTACGAGTTTACTTGGGACTTTAATCTACCTGGAACGTCGGTGTGCCTGGACCACGAGTCTAACATTGGAACTCCAGTCTACGTGAAACCAGTCTGATCCGGAATTATCCGAAACACGGAGTCTGCGTGTGAATTAAATGTAACCGCGGACTGCACAGTCTGCCTGCGCCGCGAGTCTGGAGCTCCACCTGGAGATCCGAGCACACCTGGGACCTCGATCAACCTTGGAAGACGAGTCTTCCTGAAACAACCTCGGAGCGATTTCTGTCCACCCCGGTAATGGGAGACGGAGCGCACGCGTGGGCAGAGTGAGCCCGAGTGAAGCGCTAGACACAGGGTGGCCGTGAGCGGTGGTGCCGACTGGATACGCGGGCCTCACAATATAGAGGTACATCATGTACGAACATATTACATCGACTCACCCACGGCGGGGGTCGCTGAGTGAGAGTGAGAAAGCTCCCACACCACCATCCCGACGCTTGAAAACGAAATGCAAACTCAATGAACATTTTGTCCAGTTTTACACACAGAGGCGAGGGCACAGCACGCGCGTGTTTGTGTGTACATATAATTATTGTGACAAGGAACCCTGGCCCGATGAACGCCTTTGTATAAGCTATATATATTATATATAAAGATGTAAAAGTCTATCGCGCGTGAGATGACATTGGCTGATTAATATATTGGTGATGTAAATAAGAGCCCGCGTGCGGATGATGTTACGTGCACTATTATAGACTGCGCAGTGCATGTACTGTACAGAGAGAGGGAGGGGGTGGTTAAACTAAAGTCGAATTTGAAAATGATCAGGATCTTCTCAGCAGCTTAACGTAAACAATTACAAAACTGCGTACGGGTTTTTTTTTTCATTAAATAAATGTTCAAAGCCAATTATGATTTAATTGGTTCACGCGATGCATTAGTGGTAGTGGGTTACATAATGCTTCTGAGGTCCGTACACAATGTGACTTTTGGTTGTCTCGTTAAATGAGCCATTCTCCCGTGTTCCGTCGCATTATATTAATTGATCGTCGTCATCATCAACAACGACACGTGGCGTGCGATGTTGATGGTGATTTTGACCACGAAGAACGAGTTCAATTCGTGATAGCCATTAACATTGTCGTAATCACGACAACGCGGCTTACGTTCTTGAGCAACGCGGCATCGTTAAGCTCTGCGGCCAGACTGACACCTCATCCCCCAGCATCATCCTTGACGCGCGACGTACATTGTATGTAAATTCGATCGTGATGGTTAATTGGCCGACTGAATAAATTGCCCCAGGTGCCCTGCGATGGACTGGCGTCACATCCAGGTTATAGCCCTGCCTTGCCCCCCTGTGTTTGCCGGGATAGGCTCCGGCTCACCGCGACCCTGTACAGGATTAAGCGGTTTCTGAAAATGGATGGATGATGATGGTGGTGGTGATGATGGTGGTGGTGGTGTTTATCATCGCTGTAAATCGACGCAGGTTCTCGACGAACGTAATGATGATTTCTTATTCGTAATCACCGTGATTAACTTCAGTTGGACAAACGAGCGCCCCGCGTTGCAACGCTGTGATGACGTTAATGATGCAGTAATGAGTAACATCCATTCTCATCGCCATCAATTGGACACACGACTTACGCCGCGTACGCGTTAAACGATGGTGCTGCTGATGATGATGATGAAGAAGAATAATTTAAGACTAATTAGTTCGTAACAATAATGATGTGTTTAGTGACTGCATCAAGTGCCACCGTGGAACGAATTCTTCAGGTAGTCTCTGAACCGGAATTGTTTTTTTTCTTTACATAAAGCACTTTGAGTCGTTGAGTATGACACTGTGAGTTTCTCATCCGTTCGCGCATTCTAACACATACCCGAACACAAGACAAAGATCCCCCGTATAGCCTTACCAGACTGTAGGGTCAAGTGCTGTTAGCGAGTACCCGAACACACACACCCGTCAGCGCGCACCTATCAAGGTACCAGCCACGGCGCGCGAGGAGGGCGGGCGGTGTAAACACAGCAGCACGCCCGGCCGCCTTTGTCTCCCCGGTGCTGATATTCACAAGACACACACGGCACCAAAGTACGTTCACTCGAGTACTGCGGACGCGCGACGTTGCTGACCGTGGCCGGCGGGGGAATCGAACCGCGGTGTTACACCGGGGCTCTTACCGGACGGCGCGCCCAACCGCTGCGCCACCGCTCCCCACGCATAAACAAACACGCAGTTGGGGTAATCGTCGGCCGCGTTACTTGACGCGAAACGAGCCGTTATTGGCGGCGTTTTACAAGCGCGCAGTGAGCGCACCCGCAGCGTACATTTTTACAACTTCAGCCGTAAATTGTCTTCGCTACCGACGGCTCCGTCACGCGGCTCGGCACCCGGGGAGGAGGTGTGACTCTCTGCGTACGCGGGGAGCGGTGGCGCAGTGGTTAGCGTGCTGGGCTACAAGCCTGGCAGCCCGAGTTCGATTCTCGGCTCGGTGACGATCTTCTGAACCGGTCCTGGGCCACCCCGAGGTCGACTCGGCCTCAAATCATCAGCACCTAGTGCGGTGCGTAAATAGCGCCACTAGGGAGACAAAGGCGGCCCAGGTGTGGTGCTGGTCACCCACCCGCTCGTGCGCCGTGTCGACCTTCATAGGCGCTCGCTAACAGCACTTGACCCTACAGTCTGTCAAGGCTATATGGGGGATATTTGTCTCTATACAGGCCCCTTTTAAAGCGAGCGCCTTTAGTATATGGCTCCATGGTGCGTTATGGCTGGCTTCGGCAATTCCTCTAGCTGTGGGCATGGGTTCGCTGATGAGCCCCGGTGAAAGAGAAGCGGGTTGCCGACTCCCCTCGCCATACTGCGGACTGAAAGGTTTAAACTAATGTGGGTTTTCACAGTTGGAAGCATCATCAGAATGCTGGTCTCATTGGGCGGCTGGGTGGCACAGTGGTAATATCCGCGCCTGCCTAAAAATAAAGTGATGCCCCCCGAGGTGGTTCGATTCCCGCCTCGGGCGCCTTTCTCTGGCGAATGTTGGCGCCGGTTTACTGCGTGGCTGCTGTTCCCCACGCCCGTCTGCGGTTTCCTCGCGTCTCTGTGTCTGTCTCCGTCTTCCAACGAATACTGTACGCGTTATTAATTGTACACTTATGTTTTTATTCAATATCTATCGTCATGTGCGAGAATAGAAGCCATCCACATACGACGTAGGTCATCGTGTTCACAGACAACACGTATCCATGTAAGGTTATCAAATACGCGTTACACGAGATGAGTTGAAGACGAAATCAGGATGTTTACAGTCGCTCAGGGCCAACTGAAATACACACTGATAACATTAGGCTACAGCCCGTTAACAATCCACTGCTGGATGAAGGCCTGCCCGCCTCCGCACGGCCATGTCCGTTTAGTGGGTCGTTTTACATACTTCACCACGCTGGTCAGTGCTTGTTGGTGACTGGATTCGAACCCAGGTAGCAAGATTCACAGTGCAGTACGCCAAGCATTGCGCTGCGGCTTCATCGCCAGTAATACAGTGATGGAGCGGTGTTGTTGTGATTAAGATATATTGTGGAGTTTTCATGTTCTCCCCGTGTCCGCGTGGGTTTTCACCGGGCACTCCGGTTTCCTCCCACAGTCCAAAAAACGTGCTGCTGCATAGGTAAATTGGCTTGCAGACTAAAATTGCCCTCAGTGCCCTGTGATGGACTGGCGTCCCATCCTTGCCGTGCGCCCTGTGACTGCCGGGATAGGCTCCGGCTCACCGCGACCCTGTACAGGATTAAGCGGTTTCTGACAATGGATGGATGGTATTACAACTGTGGGTTAGGTGCCCACACGTGCAGGTGTGGGCATTGCGGGGCCCTGATGTCAGAGTGACGGCCGGGCGCTCGGCAGTAGCCACACCTGGTATGCGGGGATATTGTTTTTTAAAGACACTAATTTACACCCAACGTCATCCCGTTGGAATGTCTATTACGTTGCGCGCGCGTGTGTGTGCGTGCGCGCGTGTAGGTCGACTCAGCCTCAAATGAGTAAAACCGTTGTGCGGTGTGTAAACATCGTCACTAGGAAGACAAAGGCGGCCAGGCGTGGTGCTGGCCACCCACCCTCTCGTGTGCCGTGTCGGCCTTTATAGGTGCTACTCGCTAACAGCACTTGCCCCAATCAGTCTGTTAAAGGCTATACAGGTGATCTTTGTCTTAACGTAGGTCTGTATGTGCGTGTCCATCTGTGCGACTGTCTGAGTGACAGTGTCTTTGCTTGTTGTTTAACACGCAAACCAGGTTTTAACACCTAAACAGTAAAATTTAATTAAGACAAACATTTCATCTGTATTTGGAGGCCTTCCTATTCTGTGCCCGTAATGGGTGTTATTTGACCATACCTTAGCACGCTGGTAAGTGCAAGTTAGTGACAGAGCCAAGGACTGGTTCCGCTTGACAAAAAGCCCTCGCCGTTTTCCGGGAAACGAACTGGACATTGCTGGATGATGGCCAACATCATCACGGATATCTACATCATGACGGTGACCATCACCATCGCTGGATCATTATCAACAACATTCGTGGTCATTATCGGGCGGCAGAGTGGCGCAGTGGTAACATCTG
>JAZEWU010000028.1:3041988-3053070 GCA_036362915.1 Geotria australis | reverse complement strand
TTAGGGAGGCCTTCATCGAGCAGTAGATTGACCAAGGCTGAAGATGAATTCTGACTGTATACTTGACAAAGTGTAAGCGAGTCTGAGTTGCTCACTGCTAGTTTTTTCATTTCAAAGCTCGGCACTACACAGGCATTGCCCGGGTGCAAAGTGGATTTCCACTCCAACACACACACAGAGCGACGCGTATCGTCCGCCTACAGCCCCGAGCACCTGCTCAAATCGTGCACACGAAACCGCCTTTCGGCCAGATCACACTGTTGTCTTATGTAGAATAACAACTGGGTAAAAAAAAAAAATTGAACGATAGCAGAATGTTCTTTGCTCAAGTTATAAAAACAATTACTTTTCGATTACAATTCATTACGAACTGTGAAATGAGGATAGTATTTGACCGGGGGCTCTGCTGGGAACTGGACCTCTGCTAGCCTCATCGACAGTTTGAGCCGTACCTGAACGACGGGCGGCGCGAGAGCAGCTCCCTGCGCTTGCGCGAGTCCGGTGCGTTCTGCGTGCCCTCCTTGGAGTTGTCGGATTCTGCTGCGACCGCCACCTGAAAGCGCCGTCAAACATTTAGGCAAATCGATTCCAAATCCAAAATTAACGGTCAAGCAGTAAACATCGAAATTAGCAACAACAGCTGCCGTCTGCCGCTAAGCGACGGTGACGTCACCATGGCACTTATGATGACTAAAATCGGCGTTTCCCAACTTGGGAGGGTATTGCTGGTGGTTTGTTGATTTTTTTGTTTTATTATCATAATAAACAGCATAAAAAAGTACATATTTAGAAACAGCTGTGTTTTAATACCCATTGATATATACGTTTTACTCCCGTCAGCCATAGGCTATGTAAAAAAACGACTTGCGCACATTGTGGTCCACAAAAAAAGGATGGCACCCGCTGAAACAACCGATTACAATTTTCACCCCAGCTTTAACGACGGCAATTATCCACGACGCTGCTTCGCCGGCGACGTCGCGTGCGCTTCGTACCTGCACAGTTTGCATCTGCGGGGGCTGAATGACGGAAGGCTGCGCGTTCTGGATCACTGTTGGTACCTGCACCTCCTGACCTCCGGGAAGGTGGACGACCGTCACCTCAGAAGCCGACACAGCCTGGTGGCAAAGGTCAAGAGACGTGAACGTCAGACGTCGTGAGAACGCGGCACGGTCGGATGGGGAAGGCGCTCGGGAGAGAAGGTTGCCCGCGGATGTGATAATAAAAACTGGTTTTTAGTTACCCAGGAAATCCTCACTGGGAATCAAGAGTTTTTTCAGTGGGGTCCTGTGCTTGGGATGTCTGGACAATTGTTTGAGAATTTCTGCGTGTGGGAGAAAAGCAGAGAACCTGGAGAAAGCCCAAGCAAAGGAATAACACTCAAATACAGCAACACTCAAGTACAACAACCTACTTACTGTACTGCCATCTATTGGCAAGCTTAGTCTCCTGCAGACTGGGTGCGTACACGCAGTGACGTCTCTGCGATCTGCCAACCCACCTCCAAACCAGATAATATTCTGGGTTCAAAACCCTCGTAAAAAATGCGATTGTTAAACAGTCTCACTTCCAAGGCCAATTGTCTGATGACATAAACTTCCACCATGGTTTTTTCTACAACCCCCTATCATTCCACTGCTGGATGATGACTTACAAGCCATGACGGTCATGGGACTTGTTCGACTATACTTCACCACGTTGGTCAGTCCAGGCTGCTGAGCGCAGTGCCTCGGACTGGTTGAGATATCACACACCAATGATGCTAGTCGTTACAGAGACTCTAACCCAGGTTGCTGGGTTCACAGCGCAGTGTGCTAACCACTGTGCCACCAATCCCCACCCCTCCACCAAACACTCCTGCTGTAGTATTATTACGGTATAAAAAAACAATATTAACGAGGCTTCTTAAACATGGACTCAGTAAAGGTTGCACGTCTCGTGCTAAACATACGGAGAGAACTTGTTCTGAGCGGGTTGCGTGCTCACAGAGCTCACATGGATGACCTCACTGCGCATCACCGTCCGTGTCATTGATCTGCTCTGGACTGTGCTGCAAAATTTAAATGCGCTTCTCAGAAAGTCAATGACGGAACACTCGCTCAATGTGTGACGAACAAACTCTAGTTATTTATAGTGTCCCATTCAGAGCTGTTCTTTCGGGATAGCCGTGTCAAGCGCTCAACGCTCGGACGTTTCGCCTCCCACGTTGGAAGCATCATCAGAGGCGTGGGAGGCTCCCAAAATGGGAGGCGAAATGTCTCAAGGGAGTGAGGGGGATCACTCGACACGGCTATCTTGAAAGAACAGCTCTGAAGAGCAACAATCATGAATCAAGCCGTGAAAACCTACATCAGTTCGAGGCCGAGCTGAAAGACAACGATGTCCAGAGGCTGACCATCGTGCTTCGAAGAATCGCAAAGAAGAAGAAGTACATTTATAGTGTCCGTTTGTTCAAATTCACTTGTGGTTTTTTTCCATCAAATTATATTCCAATTCTGGTGCCATCGGAAATCTTCCAGCAGGCAATGCATCAACCGGTATCTGAGAATGTACTCAGAAGGTGACATCACAGAACTGTTTGTGGCTCCGCTTCCGATCGTCACTTTATTCACACTCAGGGCAAATCTTTTATATGCACTCAACAAGGTTCTCAAGTCAATAACCAATGCTTTGAATCACATGCATGTGACGCAACAGAAACAACATTTTACACGACGGTGTTTTATACAGTCGTTGGCAACCGCACTGGCACAATCGACTCACTACAATGCACTACCCTGGTTTAACTGTTACATGTGGGCGAGGGCCTAATGTCAGCCAGGTCGGCGTCGTGGAACAAGACTACCGCACGCGGTACACCACATCCTCTCAGTATGGCCGTGGCTACAAGCCACTCGCGCACTCCGGTCTACCGACACAGTCTACCAACACAGAATATGGACCTAAATCTAGCATCGCAGTATTGGTGGGTCATTAAATTCCTGTTCTTTTACAATCAGCAGTCAAGAGTTTATCCTGCTCTAACAAGCATTGAGGGAGGAATGATCCTTCAGAGCATACCATTAGCCGTGAGGGGAATTCCCACATTCCCATGGTGAAAGCCACCTACACGATGCCATATTTATCCAAACTCTATAGTGTACCTCTCATACTTATGTAACAGCTGTACAAAATGCTCAACTTGTGACGTGATCCTTTTACGACATGGTATTCACGATACCAGCCCTTCACATGTGACCCCGATGTTCCAGACGGTAAGAAAGTGCAATTTCTTTATCCAGGAAAGCCTCAGAGGTTCAAAACTCCTTTTCTGAATGGTCCTGCATTGATATTTTTCAACGAGTATTTTGCAAGCAAGAGAAAACTTGAGAACCCAGAGGAAAATCACCAAAGATATATAAGGAGGTAACTCTCAAAGGTGTACACACATGAACAGAAAACCCATTTCTTACACTGCCTACTATTGACAACCTTGCAGCAAAAAAGGTTCCAAAAATAATTTTCAAATTTGATTGTAATTCATCAAATATGGCCGCAACTCAAGATGCTGCAAAAAAAATATCACGCACATATTTTGCAAAGGTGGTCAGTCACAGTGTGAGCCATCAACCCCTGCCTCTAAAGCATTGCATTCGGACATGCGCCACCACTCCCAGCTTAGCAACATACCTGTGACTTCACTTCCTGTGTAGGTTCTGCTGTCTCCATCATCCACCTACCGCGCACACAGAACACATGGCAGTCACACCTGTGCTCTGTGTTGTGAATACTATATAGAATGAGAAAGATATAGATATAATATAAAAAATTTTTAAAAAACACAAGTGAGAATGATATTATATCGGTCTTTCTCATTCTATAATCTCACTCTACATCATTCCATTCTATATTCAAATTCTCTACTGTGCCTATATCACGAAGGACACACGCGCCAGTCACACCAGTGCTTGGTGGACACGGCTCAGTCGGCGTGAGATAGGTGCTTAGGTAGGACGTCAACATCAGGAGCAGGGTTTTCTCAAACACTGGACAGGTCAGTGGTCATCGTGCTGACCCGCAAGCCAGTTCAAGAAACCAACAATGATCCGATTGGCATCACAGTCCTAAACATTTCTGTGCCAGATAACTAACGCATGCAGGCAGGCTGCTATCAAGAACACGCTTGTTGAAACCGTATTACTGACCCAAAACATATAACTGCTAAGTGTAGTCTATTGTGCAGCAGTGTCTTAACCCTAATCCCAATACAGTAAACAAAACTGTTCCGATTACCAACCATGGTAACAGCATTCTGCAACGTCTGCATTAAAACAGAGAATATATCTGAATGGTGTCTTGCCTGGATAAAATCAAACAAATCCTTCTGAATAGGTACGGAAGCCACGTTAGAAAATAACACAATCCCCACAATTGTGTTAAAATTCAGCCTCATCCCTACATTCAATCTGTGCAGCAGCAGCCCTGCCACTGTTTTGAACGTACGTTCCATTAAGCCAATGCAGCAAAACAGCCATGACAACGATGCCTATAAAAACAGTGTCGAGCCATAATCAAAACGTCAGTCGGGGGACAAACAACGATGTTTATCAACTGCAACGGCGTGACAAGCACTCAAATCGAGAGCCACACTCAAAACAAGGACGTACGAAAAATACGTAACGACAGCGTCACGACCTCGACTCACCGAGAGCCCGGCACTAAATGCCATTAGTGCGCTTTACACACAGGTAGTCGCGTTCCATGTACGAGGCACACACGGATGCAATACGCTAGCTTGGGGCAAAGCGAAGAAGAAGGCCCTTGGTGAAGGCACACCACCACCACACACACACACAAAAACACACACACGCTTACGTCACATGGGCTGAACCCAGCACACACTGCTCCCGGCTGACGTCAGCGCCCATGAGTCACATGGCATCAGGGCTTAAAAATAGTTTCCTTTCAAGAGGGGGCGAATGCACAGGGTGGGAGAGGGGCTGGCTGCATGGATGGCTGGGCGTGAGCGAGTGCATATGGGAGTGTGAGTGTGTGTGACACGAGGGGGGTAACGCTTGCCTGAAGGCTCACCGTCAATACACTGTACAGAGCGTGGCAAAGGTTGTTCAATTAGACCACTATTGTGACACCTTAGCCGCAAGAACACTTGTCGTCAGTGTCTCGCACACAAGGCTAATAACATGACCCATATAGAAATGCACAGATGTGTTGTACGCGCATCTATGCTGCGGGGACAGACTGGTTCTCGTAAGAATGTGGAATTTCCAGATGGCACAAAGAATGCGGAAATGGGAAATCCCAATAACTATTGAAGCATGGCACTTTACATTTTCTTGTGTCTGTTCTCAAAACACGCAACATTTACGTCATTAAAAAGGAAAACAACCTGTAAGTGTGCCTCGCCATGCACGCACATGTGCGTATACAGTATACCCGATTACAGAATTTAAATCCTTTAAATACAAAACAATCTGCATTATAGTAACAATATACCTTTGTTGGGGGCTAACATTCAAAAGGCCCGTTCAAACTTAAAACTCCGGATACCAAGTTTAATATCAGACAGCAACATTACCTCACACTGTAATCAGCAGGTCATGAGACTAATAATGCTCAGCCTATTTTCAAACTACTATTGTATGACCGCCTCCCATCTCTCTGTGTTAGACGAGGGCTTTTTGTACCGTACTAAACCACGCAGGGGCAGTGCGGGTTGAAGTAGAAGAGAGACCCCAGGACTGGTTCAGATATAACTTGCCACTGATGTTAGCCGTGGCCAGGAATAGAAACTCAGGTGGCCAGGTTCACGATGCAGCTGACTAGCCACTGCTATACCTTAACAGCCGAACCACCTAGGGTTGGAACAAGTACCCATGCTGGAACGCTATGGCTCAGTGCCCTGACTGACTCTTCTCTTCATTATACTGTAGCTGTATTCATTAAATTACTAATCGTATCCCAGGTCTGCTACGACACGCGCAATGGGGTGAAGAGACATCCAATGCCGGACTGAATTTGCAGCTGGCAAACCTTCACAGCATCCCATCAAACATCCCTGAACTTGTGTTCAGGTCAGACCAAGTTAACTCAAGTACTTCAAAAGAGACAATAAAGCAACAGACACATAACTGACCAACCACATTGTTATATAAGCTTGACAACCGTGATCATTAGAGCCGGGCGTGGTAACACACGCCCATGATCCAGCGGTTTTCGAGGCAAGAGGTGGCGGATTACGTGGATTTATAACACTTCCAAACCCACCGAGCTGCAAAGTGGTCATGAGATGGCAGTACAGCAAGTGGGTTCAAGATCCCATCTCTGCAGAGGGTTAACAATAACCCCTCTGATTCCAGGGTTTTACCGAGATACTAAATCCACGCACAAGGGGCTGCTGAAAGTCCTAAGACTCAAAGGTTTCCTCTATAAAGGGCGCTAACGTCTGAAGATGCCGCCACGTTGGAGGTGAAATTCTCGAAGGAACACTCACAACACGGCTATCCCGAAAGAACAGCAATGGAGAAGCAGACCATACTATGGAACACTGCCTTGTCTGTGCTCTACTACCCAACCTCTGCAGCTCAAAAGACCTTGCGGAGTTCAATGAAAATGCAAGGGGCTGTGTAAGAAAATGGGAAACTGTAATTTAACATCGCGCTTCGAAGAATCGCAAAGAAGAAGAAGCAATGGAGAACGATTCTCAAACGGAATTACCATTAAATGTCATGGAAGGAGTTGTTCAAACATCACACGCAGATGGTAATGGGGTTAGCAAAGGTTTAAGTGATGGACGAAAGAGGTTAATGCAGTATCGTACTGCATTTCTATGCTCCCACCAGCGTGTTTCCCCTATCTTCACCAACCCACACTGACCAGAATAGTGAAGTATGAGCAAACAAGCCTTCATGCAGTGGTGGATTAAAATGAGCTGGATATTAAGTAAATTAGTATATCAACAGTCCTTTATACTCAGCGCACATGGCATAAAAACAAGGAAAACTGATACGAGCGAAATGCCTGGCGTGTAAGTAAACACGTACACAAACACACAACCACAGTGTATCCACCTGGCTAAACAAACAGGGAATGTATACAAGTACCTTCTCTGTAGACGGGTCTAGAAGTTTGCGCGCCGCTCGGCACACTGTGAAGACGCTAAGCATACGTGGAAGATCTGAATGACAACTGGGTCAAACCTCACGGAATGGGAAACGTGGTTCATTGAGCGGCAACCGTTAAGCACACAAACACGTGCGAAGCAAGCTAGCGACCACGTGTCAATTTCGCCAAGTTCGCATTTGCATTTTTGTTCATGCAGCAGCACATGGCCACACGAAGAACACACAGTTCCGTCCTTTACACCCTCTACATCAGCTATTTTAAGTCTGCAGTAATGGTGGGGGGAGAGCAGGGTGGTGGAGGGCGGCCCCAACAGAAACGCATACAGCATAAATGCATAGATATGTAAATTGTCCAGTAATTGGTTAACCTGCTAAAATGTCTGCAATCACATAGGTATCGGGTCACTGCACGTCGATGAGACAGGAGCAGCTAATAGTTCAACTAGTGGGAGTAAATATATAATGTTTTGAGAGATCGGTTGTTCAATCTGCAACCCGGATAATCGCCCACGAACGTTGATGGGTTACCCCTGTACATAGTGCAGCACGATGTATACGCGTGAATAAGTGCAAGTTGTGAGTTCACCATGAGATGGCACTACAACAGAGGATTATTAAATACATGTGTGCAGAACTTTGAGCGTCACCCATTCGTTTTCGTGGGATTCCCCCAGATACCCCAGATACCGTTTGCCAAACATGTATGTTAAGCATCCCAACGCAGGGCGTTCCTGAAACGTCTTTGGACTCATGGTTATGGCTTTCCTAAATAGATCACCATATTCGTCAACACAACAGTCTTCTAATTAAAAACAGGTAGACCTGTAAAGCAGAGTTTGTGTTAAATACGGTGAATTATGTAGTGCCCAGAGACTTAACTCTCCACAATTGGAAACACGTGTTTTGTAGTGATGCAGGTTTTCACGGCTCGATTCATAAAGCTGTTCTTTCGGGATAGCTGTTCTTTCCAGATGTTCTCCTCTCCCTCACGATGTTTCGCCTCCCACGTTGGAAGCATCTTTAAACGCCTGGGAATGCTTCCAATGTGGGAGGCGAAACGTCGCAAGGGAGAGTGCTTGACAAGGCTATCCCGAAACAACAGCTTTGAAGAGCAACCAACAAATGTTTTTCCCACCGTGCAAAAGATAGCATACAAAATACTGAGGCCTGTTATCTGAGGCTGATAGAAGCCACGCATTGCAAACATAACTGAGCGTGTGTATGCGAGCCAGGACTACGTGAATATAAAACAAGGCAGGGAGATAATGACATGTGCAGTGGGTGATATCTACAAGTTGGATGCAACACTGCCTTCAGCGTCTTTATCAGTGTGTATACTGCAATGTCTGTGTATTGGTGTTTATTACAATGCGTGGGGAGCGTGTGGCCCAGTGGTTAGCGCGCTGGGCAACAAATCTGGCGACCCGAGTTCGAATCCCGCTCACGGCCACCAACACAAGTGACGATTTTCTGAACCGGTCCTGGGCCTCCCCTTGGTCGACTCAGCCTCAAATTAGTACCTAGTGGGTTGTTCAAACACCGCCACTAGGGAGACAAAGGCGGCCGGGCGTGGTGCTGGTCACCCACCCCCTCGTGCGCCGTGTCGACCTTCATAGGTGCTCGCTAACGGCACTTGCCCCTACAGTCTGTTAAGGCTATACGGGGGATCTTGCTCTTTATCTATTACAATGCGTTTATAACTGGTTGGTATGTGCTCGTTACATATGCGTTGGCCGTTTGTATGTGTGCACGAGTATGTACATATTTGTACATATCCTGTGACGTATGAGTGTTCATTACTACCATAATGTGTTGGCAATGTAGTTGCTTGTGTGTGCATTGATGTGTTTGACTACTTGCTTGCACTACTCAGAATACCCTGTGTACTAATGTGTGTATGTTAGGATGGTATTATCGAAAATTAAGACTTTGCAAACATCTAGCGCAAACACCAGGTTATCAACCACATTTCCCATGTTGTAGGGAATGCTTGTTTACACATTTCTAAGTTATGTCGCTTTCTTAATATTTGTAAGTTTTAGTTGTAATTTCCGCATTTCCATAGCAGCAGCGCAGTTTCGCAATCGTATACAGCACTTCCCAGAAAAGCAGTGCAATCAATGCTGGGGTGTCTCCAAGTGAACAATTTAATCTGCATTGCAAACACGCAGTGCAGCGCTTTGTGACCCTCGGGTGAAAGGCGCTCTATAAATGCTATTTTTATTAGTGTATTGTAATGGATACGACTGTGGGGTATACACGATGTATTGTTATGTTAAGTAGCGTACAATGCATTTAAACGTTAATCAGAGATTTTGCTCTTTAGAATGCATTTCAAATGTGGTTGTTTCAAATGGAGATCCAGCACCAAGTTACTATTTTGTAGTGGTTTTAAGGATAGAAGTACTGTAGCTTCTGCTGTGAGCTTGCTACTTTTTCAAAGTAGCTTCCTCAACGTTGTTTGAAAGCTCATTGTTCTTCTAAGGTGCAGTTTCGTAAGACCACCACCACACGTTTGAGCATTTGATAATTCTGCCATCAAGCAGCATAATTTGAAAATAAAATATTCCAGATGAGGACCAGGGTCATACTCCATTGACTACACTTTCTATTACATAATTCACAATGATGTAGGTTATACAGTTAGAATATTAAAAGTCTAACTATCTATTGAAAAGACCCCATCATATTTTCCAACTTTGAGATTTGTTTAAAGCACCAATCATTTTATGCTGTTATTCGTCATCAACATACCTTACATACAGCACGCAGCCTTTGTGCAATGCAAATCCATCAGGATATCCTGAAGAAACGGTCCTCTAGTCTTAGGCGACCATCACAATACGTGTGAGCAAAAACGAACAGCAGCAGTGATGTAGTGATAGATAACTGTGGACGTTAGATACAGTATACACGAGACGACGAGCCAATCAGCTCACTATTACAGTTCTGGCTCTAGCTCCAACCATAACCAACTTTCCAGCCAGCCACGAACCCAGTCCTCCCTCTAACTCTTATTACTAGCCCTGCCTCTAACCAACTAACCAACACGCCATTGTGCTATCCCTACCAGCCAAATATTACTAATAATACCCCTAACAATTAGCCAACCGGCCACTAGTAATTGCCTTAAGCATAACCACTTAGTCACCCAGCATGTGCCAGGTGCACGCAGTGTCGAAGGCTCGCTGACAGGAGGTCACGGGACAGAACCAGGTGCCATGGGCTGCCTGCTGTGCCAGGCTAGGTGCATGAGAAGGGCACGGGACGGACCCAGGTGCCATTGGCCGCTGGGCGCGGCCATTATTCTGAAACGCGAGCAATCGATCCACCACGCAGCAGTCGATTCTCACCACCGATCCGAATCGATAGTTTAATCGAACGTACTGACGTTTACCTGTAAAAATCAACTTTTATTTTTGTATTTGGTCACTTACGTGGAGTACGGTGTAAATGGGGATGTTTTGATTTAGTTTGTTATTTTATATTTTTTGTCAATTCGCGTATTTGTATCGATTGCCAACATCGATTCCCTCAACCTTCTGGGTCTGTACGAGAATCGGTTCCCGCCCTGCTAGAAATCGATCCACGCGGCAGTCGATTCCACCACAGATTCGAATCGAACGGTTAGTCGAACGTACTGATGTTAACGTGTAAAAATATAATTTTAAAATTTTGTCCTCGGTCACTTACGTGCAATGCGGTGTAAATGGTGGTGTTTTGATTTAGTTTGCATAGTTTTTTAGTTTGTATTTTTGTCAATTCGCGTGTTTGTTGTGTCGCAGGAATCCCGGCGAGAGTTAAAAATCTCAATGGGTATTTTTTCTTTATTAAAAATACGCATCTATCTGGCAGCAAAAGCTCCAGTCAAGTCGAGATGACAAAGGCTACTAGCGATGAACGCCACCTCCTTCATGGACGTCAACCCCCGGCCCAACGACTGAAGTCAAGAAGAAGCTTC
>JAZEWU010000028.1:3017749-3034980 GCA_036362915.1 Geotria australis | reverse complement strand
GGCTCGGAGACCAACGAGACCCAGGAGGACATCTACGTGGCGTCGATGGAGACGGAGCGCGGCGTGCGAGAGCAGGTCCGCCTGTACGACACGCGGGGCCTGCGCGAGGGGGTCGAGCTGCCGCGTCACCTCCTCACTCTGGGCGACGGCTTCGTGCTCGTCTACAGCATCGACTCGCGCGAGTCCTACCGCCGCGTCGAGAGCCTCAAGAAGGAGATCGACAAGGCTCGCGACAAGAAGGAGGTGCCCGCCCGGGGATAACGATGCGTCTTGTCACATTCTTCGCCGATTTTGCATAAGTTCAGTAAACTAAAAGACGAATGGTGTAGGTTTTCACGACTCGATGTATAAGAATTGCTCTCCATAGTTCTTTTGGGATAGCTGTCGAGTGTGTCTGTTGTCTCTTATGTAAGGAGAGAGCAGCTATGGAGATAAATTCTGAACTTAAATTATTTCAAATTATGAGAGTTTATGAAGAAGCTGCCAGCACGTGGGGCAAAACATCGCGGACATCATGCCAAACAACACATGTACAACCCTAACACACATTGGAGAGCCAAGAGAGCACATTCCCATCTGTGAGTCAGCCTGTCAGTCATGGTCTTTACTTTAGTAGATTTCACAGAACTGAGTCAAAGGCTCATTCTGACTGCTGCTAGAAACCAGACACCTTAAATGAAAGGCAATTGAACTGTGCCTTGATCTAGATAAAAACCTCTGACTAAATATTTGAAAATGGTTAATCTTACCGTGTTTTGGAATGCAAATTTTGCGTAATGAAGAATACTAAGGTCAAACTTGAGTCCTCAGAGAACACAAACTGTTAGCATTTCTCGAGATTTTCTGGTTTCACCGATATCGAATTTACACCTCATGTTATCAAGTTGTGCCTAAAGAGGAATTATACTTGGTACAGAAGTATTAATATCTTTCAATTATTCTGATAAATTGTTCATTACATAGTGCTTTTCAACAGATGACACATGACCTTGCTCTGTCCTGACAATTACGCACCACATAAGGGGGTTTTGAAAAGTAAATAGTTACAACCAATTAGAAAATATTAGCTCTTCATACTATATTAGAAAAAAAGGCTTGCTGAAATTTGACGCTGCATTGGCACGGTTCCTGTGACAGGTGACCATCTTGGTGCTGGGAAACAAGAGTGACCTGGCAGATTACCGGCAAGTAGAGGCAGAGACAGCTCAGCTCTGGGCCAAAAACGAGAAGGTGAGTGGGTACGCATCCCACGATGCCAAGAAGGATCACTGCAATCGCCATTGCTCACTCAGACACATTATTCTGAAGACAGAACATTCTCGTGATAACTCCGTTTCATTGTCATTGGCGATCATCGTTATTAATTGTAATCACTGCTATGCCTGACCTCGTGCGTTTGTTGACTTGCAATGTATAGGTGCGGCTGTGGGAAGTGACTGTGACAGACCGACGGTCGTTGCTGGAGCCCTTCGTTTACCTGGCCACGAAGATGACGCAGCCGCAGAGCAAGTCTACATTCCCTCTGAGCCGCAAGAGCAAGGCTGGATCCTCTTTCGAGAGCTGAGCATTGGTAGTAGTATTCTTACTGCTGCAGCAGTGATAAGAAAAAAACACTTCCTGTTCATGAGTCACAATGCCACAATTCCTAGTCACCATTGCATTGGTCTTTCTGGTCTACCAGTGTGGTAGGTGGGTTGTTGTTTTTTTCAATACATTCCTCAAAAGCCACTTCTCCCTCAAGCATGCAACCAGCAGTCAAATGGAACTTTGCATTTGTAGCCTATCCCACTAACCTCCAGCTTTACTTTTTAACAGAAACATTGAATTGACAAGTTTTCAACATTGTGAGAGCCTTGTAAAATATCTATAGACAACATCTCATAGCTCAGCAGGATTTGAATAGTTAAACATTTGGCATAAAATTTCATTTGTGTTGCACAGTGGAAAGGAGTACAAGTGAGCACCCTGGCGGCCGCGTTTTGTACAAACTACGGTAATGTACGTTACGTACATCATTTGCCGTTATTGAAAGCAAACTTAGAGTTTAAACAACTGTCCTTTAGATAAAACAGACAATAGGTGTCAGCACTTGCTTGGGGAATGGACGGTCTAGCCAGCACACAGCTACTTCCTTGCAATGCCTTGTTTATGTGTGCCAACGAGTCACTGCTTGGGGGGGGGGGAGGTCAGAAAAAACTGTTAACCAATCATATTTGACCATCTCTGTGAATAGGACACCTCCTCCATCTTTGCTGGTCTGCATAGATCTGTAACGTAGCGTGCAGTAGTTGTATCCATTTCCGGTGCCACTCGCAACCCCTGTTGCGACCAGCCACTCGCTGTCCCGTTACAAAGTGTCTTTCGATTTACGACCCCTTGGGAAGACTGCAGTCATTTGACCACCGCCGTGTGCTCCTCACATGCTCCATAACTTGACACCCCGAACGGGGTGCTAATGAGGGCTGCCACAGTACAGCAGGACGTTACACAAACGTTGTAAACTATGATGGAGCATTAAAACCACCCCAAACTTAAAAAAGGGGATTGCAACATTCACCGCTTACTCATATTTGGAGCAAGAATGTTTCATTACACTCCTGTTTTAAATCATTTCTTATTTTCTGTCAAAAAGAACGGATCTACATATAGATTTTTTGTTTATTCCAAACATTTATATTTCCATATCTGCTTACGCATTATGCGCATTGCTCCTTATTTAGGCAAATGCTTCTCACTGGGACGTGGATAAATAATTTTATTATAAAAAAAATAACTGGTGCTGAATTTAAAGGTATTATCCAGCACAGAGCACTCTGCTACACCACATCTGGTTGAATGTAAACAGGGCGTACCAAAGCCAACAATAATATGAAGTAGAGCATGGTTCTCTTGCGGGATAAAAATATTGAAGGTTGTTTTTAACATTCACAAGTTAAGTACACCCATTTATTTTACATTTCTAATGAGGTTCTCTGAAATTAGTTGGACCATGCTAGGATACATGGCGTGGTAATTCGTAGCCCTTGGCTAGACAATAAGGTGTATTTGTGTGCAAGATGCAGGATCGTGACAAAGTGGACTGCCACATCCTTCCAAGCTGCATGTCAGCACAGCTTGTACTACAGGCTACGAACACAATTATTTATTTACGCAGCAAAAGCCTCACATAGTCTCGAACCTCATTTTCAGGAAAGCTATTAACCACCATTGGTTCACAGTGCATGCTGTGGCCACGCAGTCGATGCAGGAAAGCGTGCGCGAAGCTGACGATAGAACAGGCTCCCACGTGTATCCAAGCTGCCCCGATGATGATTTTAAGATTATTTTTCCACCACAAACCTCCCTGAATTATGAAATCATTTACATACATTTCCCTGTAAAAGGCTATCTTAACTGTTGCATATTGGTATAGATATTGTTTGTGGTGTGTGTGTGCAGTTTGTAAATGTAATTTCTTGCTTAATGATACTGGTGTTTGGCAGCTGAGTTGCCTAGTGGTCTCTGCACTCTTTACTGATTTGACAGTTAAATTCCTGCAGCTGCTCAGTAATTTCTGCAGGCAACATACCAAAGTATGTCAGATGATGTAAAGTTTAAATTAAAGAGCCTGTTGCTTCCTAAGAGTAAGCCATTGTCAAACCACTGTCATCTTTTTTACTAAAACATTCTAAGTTGTTAAGTTCTGTCACTAGAATCTCAGATGAGGTCATTGAAGATTCACCTCAACGATTCAATGTTTTTTCACAATTTGGGGATGGCAATTCCATTCCAGAATCGCTGTAATTTATACCGCCTTGTTTGAATCGCCTTTTTTTGCAGTTTTTTTCACTCCATCGTCATAACTAATCAGTGTATAATGTGCATACATTTAATAATGCATTCTTACATGCACGATTTGATGCATGTATAATGAGGACAAGAATGGATTTGACTTTATGCATCGTTACCTATTGAGGACGGAAATTGCACCACTATTTCAACATTCCAAGAGGCACGTGTTTTGTCTTATATGCTACTGTGATTAGTGCATTGATGCCTTTTTCATTCCTGCCAAGCACTGACTTGCAGTCCTTCAAAAAAAAGAAATATTTTTGGTGTCATGTTTGGGCTTGTTGTGGTGACGTGTCTGTATGCTGGCTCCGAGACTACTACTGTACACACAGTTGACTGTTTACCTACCGGTACCTGTAATGTATATGGGGCAATGCATTTCGGCAGCAAATGTTGGAGAGGTTTGCTTTTAAAAGATCGTGATGTGTTTTACTCGCACCATTCCTTAGCTTGTCTCGACTGCATTTTAACAAAGCTCGTTTTGTGTTCCCTCTGTCTTTATTTTAGAAGAATGCGGTTTTATGGTGTGTGATGTTTGTGCGGATGTTTTATTTAAGTATTTTTTAAAATGTCCAGAGTTTCCCTCTGTAAATAAAGTGTTTATAGGTCTTAACTATTGTGTTTGAGGTGTTCTGTTTTGATATTTTCACACCTAACATGTACTAAATAGGAAAAGCCTTCGGGATTTTATTATCCCCATTGATTCCAAATTATTTTATGGAAATGCCACTGCGTTTGATTGTGTGTTGCCAGCTGCGTCCCCTGGCTGCGTGCTTATTTATTTTCACACGTGTTATGGTGCTGTTATTTTTGTCTTGGAAAATGTCAAATGTAAAAAAAAAGGCCAACCCAAAAATGTATGAAAAACAGAAGGGATTGTTTTTGCATGTGTTAACACGGTCACAGGAGGTCTAAACGAAAGACAGGCAGACCAGGGAGCCACTTTTAAAGCTGACAGGAACCATCCACAAAACTTAAATGAAAGTCCCAACCTTTCTGAGGTACCACGTGAACCCAGGATATAGAGAGACACAACGCACTCAGCCGCAAACACAACGCCTAAAGATGATGTCTGAAACGTGGGAGGCGAAACTTCACGAAGGAGAGAGGGATAGCACTCGACACGGCTATCCCGCAAGAACATCTTTTAAGAGCAACCATCAGTATGTCAAACAGTCGAAATATCTGTGGCAGGGTCCTTAATAGAATAATCTAAAAAACCCACTGCAAATTTCATAAACAGAACGTTATATTAGTATACAAGACAAAATAGGCGGACGTTATTGCTGTTCTGGTGGCAGGAAAATGGTTGCATGCAGGCTATATACGAGAAGCTGGACACTGGCCCGGTTCCCCTTCCCGGCGTCTCGTTTCAGCAGCGGACTGTGGCTATTTTGGAGCGTCAGCTGATGGCAGGGACCACCCTGTGCTTCGCGCCTGAAATAGTGCATCCACTGTCTCCGGAATAACGCGTTCACTCAAGCCCGAGGTGCCTCATTATCCATCTTGGGGTGCCGCGAATTGTTCAATCGGATTGAATTGGTGGTGCAAGCACATACGTGTTTCCAGGTGAAAAAAAAAAACCAGGAATGAGCGAGTTGTGTTTACGCGTTACTTTAGCTATGACAGTTCACTCCCCCAACCCCGCTCCATAAATTCAATACATTTTGTACAATACAAACTCCACATTCATTGAGTATACTGCTCGAAAAGAAGAAAATAAGTATATAATGACATGTTTCAGGCCAGGTGTTTCGGCAGTGATGGACGGCTCGCGAATGAAAGGTTGCAAGTTTAAACCTGGAATGGGGTTGATTCCGTCTATCAATACAATGAGCATCACTTTGTGGGAAATGTAATGGTCGTCCCATAGACAGACTCACCCTTGCCATAGGAATGTTGAGTTTCTTCATACGAGAGAGGGCAGAGAGACTGAATAATATTTGGAGACTGTAATACACACCATGGGGACCTGATATAAATTTAGTTTTAAGGATGTTTTTAGATGAAGTCAAATGGTGTATGAAATGTGACCCATACGTTTATAATTTAGTCAAACATCCTTCAAAAGTAAATGAAAACCGTCAAGTAACAAAAACCTATTGGGTCATGATTCAATGCAAGAATTATATATTTTAATGACATTGCAAGTGCAGTTCAAGGATATGCTGCCAAGGTTAATTGATCTAACTACATTGATCCTGGTTCCCTGCGATGGACTGGCGTCCCATCCTCGGTGTAGCCCTGCCTTGTGCCCTGTGCCAGGATAGGCTCCGAGGCTCCAAGGCCCCAACACCTCCGCTCACCCGCAACAGTATCGTACAACACTTTAATGTTGCAGTGCCCTCTCCTGACAAGCTCTGCAGCAGCCTACAGTGTTTGTTTTTGCATTGTGGTTGTCGAAACGAGAACTATCCAGGCTCAACACTGCTTAACCTCCAGGAGCTGATGAGATCTGGCAAATTCCGCGTGGTTTGGCCATAGGCGTACAACGAATGGCCATTCTAAAATGTGCAGGATGAAACAGGTACTGATAGTTTTGATATGTTTAGATATGCTGGTGTGACTTGACGCGTATATAATTCGTGAACTCAATAATTGCTGCGAGTCGATTAACCGCTGGATCGTTACTCACATAAAACTAACTACAGCCTAAACAAGTTACTCTTGGGAGAGAGGCGTGTGCTCGGCACTCAATGGAGATAAGAGCCCATGTGGCTGAAATTTGAACTTGCGCCCTTCAACTCTTCACTCTGCCTCTGGCCAGACAGATTTAGCCGCGCTGCGTTATACACTCGGATGCAGTATAATTAACATCTCCACTGCGTCGAACCGTCGCAAATAACAGGCGCGTAACGAACCGTAACGTACAGGCTGCCAGTGCCAAGAGACGTCGCGACCGCCTGTCGAGAGGAAGTGACTTGGGAAACAGAGAGAGGAGATCGTCGACACTCGGTCGGAGGGTGCGTTGGGGGGGGGCACAACGTGGGGTGGTGTAAACACGGTGCGTTTCCGGTTTGGTGGGTGGCCAGCCACTTAGGTGTTTGGTCAGTGAGGGTTCGGAAAACGAAGTCAGTTATTTGAGCACCGACGGTGCAAACACAGTTTCCCACCTACGGCCTCTCAATTGCAATTCAATGGTGCTATTTGTGTCAAGAGATCAAGAACTTTCCATTCGGAACTCTAGCGGCAAGCACTGCACCAACTGTGTCAGAGAGCGCTCCTGGAAGGTGACACCGGTTCATTGTTAATGAAGTCACTAACAAAAGCCGTTTAATGCACACTTTCCGCATTCCATCTTTCAATACCTGCTTGTCACATCTCAAAATGTATGAGGTTTAATTCCCACGACCATATTAAATGTACGCAACATATTGTACTGATGTAGGTTTTCACGGCTCCGTGCACGATGGTTGCTTTTCAAAGCTGTTATTTCGGGATGGCCGTGTCGAGTGTTCCTTCTCTCTCCTCCGCGACGTTTCGCCTCCCAAGCTGGAGGCATCCTCAGGCGTCCTGAGATCCGAGTGTGTCTCACTCGACACGGCTATCCAGAAAGAACAGCTTTTTAAAGCAACGATCATAATGCCAATCCATTGCTGGATGGGGGCCGGCACACACCACGGGGGGAATGGAGGTTATTTGACCATACTTCACCGTGCTGGTCCGTGCGGGTGTGCAATAGTGATTACATTCTCAACACTGCCCCCTGATCAAAACATAAACGCGCAGAAAGCCTGTAGCACCTGTTTGTGCATCTCGGTCGCTCATCCAAGCACTATCCAGGCTCAGCCCTGCTTAGTTTCCAAGACTGGCTGCAATCCGTGTGATTGGGGTAACACGGTTGCATTTTCAGCAATCACTGGTAACACTTGCAAGTGGAGTATTAACTCGTTAAATTAGAGAACATGATTTAATCGCTGGTGCCGAAAAGCTGGATTTCAACCAGGAATCTCAACGGTTGTGGCTCCATGCTGTCATCCGTGAGCCACCCAGCCACCTCAAGCACAAAAATCCTTGAGGAGCGGAGGCTTTTAAGGCACGAGACACCAAATTTGGGCCAAATCTTACTGCCTCCTGTACAAAGGAGATGTATTGTAAACACTCGGACGCCCAAAACTCGCATGAGTGTAGCCCAGAGTAATAATACGCATTATTGTTTACCAAGGAAAGCCTCACAGGCATAAGACTCTCTCCACGTTAGGGACCTACTTGGGAGAGTACCTACTTGGGAGAGTACTTACTCGGTAGAGTACTTAGTAGGTCTTTGCGGTCATGATGTACATCTCTCCTATGTGTTTTCGGATTGTACCGCGTGAGGTCCGGCATCAACGTGCGGTAGGGAACTGGAGTACCCAGAGAAACCCACTCTCCACATTCCACACAAATAGGCCACAATAATCCTGGGTTCGGAAACTACAAAACGCAACTCTTTGTCCTCGGGTTACCCCAGATGAGTGTTCCTTACTGTCTCAATCTCGGTGTGATACGCTATCCGTATTTATAATGTGTTGGATTACACATACCGATAAACAGATGAACTGATTAACACTCAAATACTGGTTAATATACTAGTGGGCACACGCACACACGTGCACGCGCGTACACCGCCACCGCGCCCTGCACGGACCACTATTGCACGGGTCAACAGGGTCACATGTTGGTCAGGGGTCAGAGCGCTTTGTCAGCACAGCTGAGATCCTGTGCCCTAATCTGGGTTTCAGCTGTCCGTGATTAAACCGGGTTCGTGTGGAGAGAGTCGATGGTCTGAGCGTGACCACCAGTGACCCAGGATACGATTATAACAACGATATATCTCGCTTAATTTAACAGGCTCTGAGAAAATAAAACGCACATTTGTTTAATTTACGTGTGAGAAAATGGGTCACGTAAAGGGAGCTTAGAAGTAGCTCCCGAGATGTTTTGTTCCACAGGATGTTTTCTCACACGTGGGGCGATGCACTGCTCTGAGAAGTTCTGAATGGACATTTAATCATCTCACGACACGATACGAATCGTACACATGGAATAAACGTTGAAAAAAGCCTTCGACATGTATTACTACACGAACCTAGTTTTGTATTATGTCGGATACGTAATAAATGCATGATGTAGAAAGTGCTTTGAGACTGCTGACAGGTGTTTAAATGAGGTGTCATTTAGGTGAGGTCACTGTTAGATTTAGCTGTGAGCATCTGCGGACTTGCGAGTGTTGGAGGGGTTAATTCTGGACGGAGCACGTCACTAGCAAACAACTCCCTATGCAAATGGCATAGCGAAGCGACGTGCGTAATACGCCTGATAATACATCAACCTGCAGTTTATGCTGCATAAGCACAGATGTGGCTCCGTGACGGTGGCGTAGCAGGGTTGGCATGGGACCTGGTGCAAGGAATGAAATGGGGGCCCCATCTCCGATTTCCTCCCTCATCATAGCTCAGCGCCTAGGCTTATACTGAACGTTAAAGAGACTACGATCCTTAATTATACCCGTTTGTTTACCGAGGGGGCGGCACGGTGGCGCGGTGAGTATCGCTGCCGCCTCACAGCAAGAAATCCCCCGGTTCGAATCCCGGCTCGGGTACCTTTCTGTGTGGAGTTTGCATGTTCTCCCCGTGTCCGCGTGGGTTTTCGCCGAACACTCCGGTGTGCTCCCACACAGCAAATACATGCTGCTGCATAGATTAATTGGCCTGCTGACTAAATTTCTCCCGGTGCCCTGTGATGGATTGTCGTGCCATCCTGGGTACAGCCCTGCCTTGCACCCTGTGTCTGCCGGGATAGGCCCCGACTCACCGCAACCTTGTACAGGATTAAGCGGTTTCTGAGAATGAATTAATGCATAATACACATCTTCTTCAGGAGGGACGACGTTTGCACGATTCCACTAATTCGTGCTTGGCACGTGGAGAGAAAAAATACACCCTTTGAAAACGCACGCATAATCACGAGCTCTCGAACTCCGTTACAGGAAAACCCTGAAACCTACTTACAATACTGTCTAGACTGCCTATGTTTGGCAACCTGACTCCGCGCACATCGAGCCATAAATACAAGAACGGTCCACCCATGAATGTCTGTGATGCGGTGGCGTAGTGTGACTGTAATGGGCCCTACTGCAAGGAATGATATATATATACAATTTCGAAGGTATTAATTCGGAGAGCGAATAACTCAGAGGCACGAGGAGACCGCAGGGGGGGGGAAGGCAGCCACGCGGTTAGCCGACGCCAACATTTGTCAGACACTGCGTCCTATTTTTACGACCTCATCAGACAATTCATTAATGAGTGTATTTTAGTTGTGGGAGGAAACCGGAGAACCCGGAGGAAACCCACGCAAAACAGGGGGGAGAGCACACAAACTCCGCACAGAAAAGGGCCCGAGGTGGGAATTATACCGCTTCAGGCAGAGGAGCTTCTCTCTGTTAGGCGCGGATGTTACCACCGCGTCACCCTGACGACAGGGTTAATTCGCTTCACCCTCTTTGGAGCCTTACGTTTGGGTTCTTCCGGCCTAGCTTCTTCTTAGCGATTCTTCGAAGCAGCGCGATGGTCAAATTACAGTTTCCCATTTTCTTACACAGCCCCTTGCATTTTCATTGAACTCCGCAAGGTCTTTTGAGCTGCAGAGGTTCGGTAGTAGAGCACAGACAAGGCAGTGTTCCATAGTATGGTCTGCTTCTCCACATTCGCAGGTGGTTGGGCCGGTCTTGTAGCCCCATCTGACCAAAGCATCATTTGATCGGCCCAGCTGCGCCACCTGCACACTTCTTAACCCCTCACATTGTCCTGGATGTGCACGCCTTGGAATTAAATGAAGAGTCCGAAGGATGAACGTGTGGATTCGAGCGATATCGCAAGCTACAGGCACAATTCGAACCGTTAAGAAAAGCGGGCTTGGGCAGAACGCCGTTGTTCGAAGGTGAACCGCAGCAGTCGGTCAGGAATAACGAAGGAATGGCAGCCGAAGAATGTTACGCGTCTGAGATGACCTCCACCGAGGAGACCGAGCGATGAAACCAACTCGTACGGAGGTGCCAGGTGCAGTTTCACGTCAGGTGATCGCGAGGGATGCTGGCGGCTTGGGGGTGCCTTTCATCCAGCAGTGGATTGACGGTGGCCGACGATTATGATGATGACGATGATAAAAATTGGCTTCGCGGCCGTTGGGATAGGTAGGTTGGGTGGCCAGAGACCAAACAAAGCGCACTCACATAAACATCGCTCGCCTCGCCGCGCTGAGTGTATACACACAGGGCGCCGTGTAACGCGTATATCACCGCAAGTGCATTCGTCCTGCGAGCAAACAGCATGTGCTTATATAGAGATGGTCACGTACGAGCCGCACGTGGGGCCGGCGGAGAGAAAGTCCCGGCACGCCCCAGAAAGGGATCGAGGTTGGTGCATTCGGAGGGTGAAATATGGATTCGGGGCGGCACGGTGGCGCAGTGGGTATCGCTAGCGCCTCACAGCAAGAAGGTTTCCGGGTTCGAATCTCGGCTCGGGTGCCTTTCTGTCTGGAGTTTGCATGTTCTCCCCCGTGTCCACGTGGGTTCTCGCCGGGCACTCCGGTTTCCTCCCACCGTCCAAAGACATGCTGCCAGGTTAATTGGCCTACTGGGTAAATTGCCCCGGGTGCCCTGCGATGGACTGGCATCCCATCCTGGGTGTAGCCCTGCCTTGCGCCCAGTGTCTGCCGGGATAGGCTCCGGCTCACCGCGACCCTGTACAGGATTAAGCGGTTTCTGAAAATGGATGGATGGATGGAAATCTGGATTTATGATGGTTGCTCTTCAGCGATGGTCTTTCGGGATAGCCGTGTCACTGAGCGCTCGCCGTCTCTCACTCGCGACGTTTCGCCTCCCACGTTGGCAGCATCATATTGACGTTGTTTTCTGGATATCTTCCTGATGTCCTTTTGGGAACATCACTGGCTCTGGTGTTTCAGAAGAGTAATCAATAAGTGGAAAGTGAAGATGAAACATAAAAGCCTTGGCGTTCTGCTTATGAAGTATTCAAAACCGGTAGCCTCAGTGCTGACAAGCATACACGAAACAACTTGCTGCATTACATACAGACATATGTATATTTACCAAAGATAATATACAAAACTTTTTTTTCAGTGTGTGTGTGTTTACGTAGGGCCCTTATGAAAAGCCATGGAATTTCAGGACGGTCCTTCCCGTGGGAAGATTCTATATTCGCCTCTGCTCACGCGCGTCCTCGGCCAGACCAGTGAGGATTGGGTTCAGCTGGGGAGGCTGTGGATCGGTGAGAACGGTGGATGTTGTGGTTGTATTTGTGTGCCTGCGTAGGTGCTAACAGCACTTGACCATACAGTCTGTTAAGGCTATACGGGGGATCTTTGTATTTGTGTAACACTAGCGGTGGCGCCGTGGTCTGGGCTAGAAACCTTGCGACCTGAGTTCGAATCCTACTCACGGCCAACACCAGTTCCGATTTTCTGAACCGGTCCTGGGCCTCCCCTAGGTCAATTCAGCCTCAAACGACTACCTAGTGCTGTGTGCAAACATTGCCACTCGGGAAACAAAGGCGGCCGGGCGTGGTGTCGGTCACCCACCTCTTCGCGTGCTGCGTCGACCTTCATAGGTGCTCGCTAACGGCACTTGCCCCTCGAGTTTGTTAAGGCTATACGGGGGATCTTTGTCTTTTTTTTTGAGGGGGGGGTGTGCATGCGTAACGGTTGGGTTTGTGAGTTTGCAACGCTAGGGGGCTGTGTGTGTGTGCGACTACTAGCGGTGGGGGGTGTGTGCGTGTGTAACGGGGCAGGGGAGGAGTGTCGACCGTCCGCGCTTGCATAAGTCGCGTTCCAAAACTCTTACATCGTCGAGCAACAAACCGCGAGGCGCGCACCGGCAGCGCGTCAGTGGAGGCAGCAGCGAGGCCAGGGAGACGAGAGGAGTTCGCGCGTCCCAGCAGCCCCAACGACACCGTGAGGACTCTATCCGTCCTAGCTATCACCCAACCCGCTCCATCCTGCTCACCGGGCGCTCCGACCCTGACAGCACTGCGGGGCTCTCGTTGGAGCAACGCTGCTCGCTCACCATCCCCCCCCGCGAGACTCGCGCGCGCAAGGCGTAATTAGGTGCCTCTCATCTTACACATTGTTTCATGGATTGGTGTTGTTATTATTATTTTCTTCTTCTTCTTACCCCGTTGTGAAATAAGTAAACGAATATACGAACGGCATCCGTTTGAACGCAGTGCCGGCGTTTGCAACGAAACGTCAAGATTTGTATAGCACGACGACAAACAGCGCTCGCTCGGTGGTGTCTCGCGTTCCGGTGCCATCTCCGCGCGGACCACCAACCCTCATCCACCCGCGGTTCAGCTATTTGGACCGTACGGTCAGCCTGCCCGCTTTGGCAGCGTCCGGAGCTCGGGGCTCCCAAGACTGGACGACGCCTCGACACAAGGAGCTCGTCTCCTCGCAGCAGAGGTGATGCTAAGATGTCTTTGAACGCGTCGCTGGTTCGAATTCCCTTCTCGGACCTTGAGATCGGAGAGCTGTGCGGCGGTGGAAGCTATGGCACCGTGTACCGGGCCATCTGGGTGCCCCAGGACAAAGAGGTGGCCGTTAAGAAACTTCTCAAGTTTGACCGAGAGGTGAGTGAAAAATACACGATCGACGGGCGATGTTCAAGAACGTGCGTGCGTCGGCGCTGTCAGTCTGTAATGGGAGGCGAGGTGGACAGACGTCTCGTGTAGAGTCATAGTCGATCCGTTATGAAGGAAACTTTCGTGCGAAGTTGTGTGGCTATCAGGAACGAAACAAGGGGGTTGCCCTGAAGTTGAGACAAACCAGAGCAAAAGTGGCTTTGCACACGTGTGAGAGCAATTCTCCATGTCGACTATCCCATTCATTCATTGTCAGAACCCGCTTAATCCTGTACAGGGTTGCGGCGAGCCGGAGCCTATCCCGGCAGAAACAGGGCACAGGCCAGGGCTATACCCAGGATGGAACGCCAGTCAATCACTGAGTATCGGGGGCAATTTAGGCACCAGGCCAATTAACGTATTCAGCAGCATGTCTTTGGACTGTGGGAGGAAACCGGAGCGCCCGGCGAAACCCCACGCGGACACGGGGAGAACGTGCAAAACTCCACACAGAAAGACACCCGAGCCGGGTTTCGAACCCGGGGCCTTCTTGCTGTGAGGGGGCAGCGCTACTCACCGCGCCACCCATCATCGTGCCAGTGCCACCGTGCTGCTTCCATACTGCTGATTAAATATAAATACTTAGAAATCGTTACGCAATCCAGCATTATTATGCATGCTCTCTCAAAACTTTAGTTCTGCAGATGGCAGTGAGCATTTGATTGAATCTGCTCTGCGATTTAGTCGCGATGCTGCTACAACGGTCGTGCAATAGGATATTAAACTACTTTATAAGAAACTTTATTTTGTCTGGGCGCGAGTCCGTTTATCAGCCACCGCCTCCGAATCAACGGGTGCAACGCGCCCAGAGAAAATGCGCGCGTTACAAAAGTAGATTATTAATAATGTTGGTCACACAGACTCGAGTCAGACTCATCCCTTCCGAGCTGGAACCAGGGACCGATGGTGGTGATGATGACCTTCGTACGACTTATGTCCTTTGTGTTGGGAAATGGGAAACTGTAATTTAACCATCGCGCTTCGAAGAATCGCAAAGAAGAAGATCTCGGTTAAAAACTGCGAGCAATCATTTTGAGCGTGTTAACCTTATGGGGTTGTCGAACCTTGTAATCGCTCCCCATTCCTCCGGTGTGTAAGATGTTTGTGGTGGGCTATTGCCTCTAGCATCTGGCAGATCAGCAGCACGCCTGACACTGATGATGAAAAAATAAAATCTAAACCGGCTGAAGATTTTCCTTCTTAAATAAATGTTGCTGAAAAACATTTGATCTCGAAGACCCCTCTGGCTCTTGGACGTAAATGTAATTCTGATATTTAATGTGGTGAAATGGATGTGATATTCATATTGTATCTAACCACACGTTGATTATCGGATTATCGTGGGTTTTTCTCCGGCCATGTGAAATCGATTTTGCTGTCCATAGTGATAAAATGCACACGTAGCAGTTCTTCATGGTATTCCAAACCACATTCATCAGCAAGACCCAAGAGAGATCACAAGAAAGACGAACTAAACCCAATATTCAGGACAACCAGATCTGCAAAACCACGCATGCATCGAATGGCTCAGCGCCTCTTCCCTTGCAAACAGAAAAGTGATGTCAGCCTTCTTGATGTTATGGTCAGTGCAGGTCGGTCATTCATTGAAAAGATTGAGAAATATAGTTTAAATCCCTACCAGGCAACTTCATTGTGAAGCACCACCCCTGCTCCCAGTCTCCAAATTGCGTTGAAAGATTTTGAAGCCGCAAAAAATATTTAAGTTATAGGATATGAAGACATATCAAGCATGAACCTTATTAGTGTCTGGAGTTCATATGAAACCGAAATAATGCAAACACGTCAGTTTTTGTGCAAACATTTGTTATGTAAACGTGAGATTATGACCGTGTTCTTGAGTCAAATCGCTCAGTCGAACTATCCCAGCGCCGCCGCACGTTATAGTGCATTACCAAAGCGACACCTTGTAACTAATACGTAGGGACGTTAAGGACTCTGGAACGTCATTACTCGCAGCAGCCGGCGATCGAATCGCGATCGTAACGGCATTCGTTTTGCCCACAATTTGGCCGTTTTCCATAAGTGCCAATTTGTAATTAAATAAATAACCTCGCTCCGAGAGGCCAGCATGCAGCGAGTTAAGAGTACACATGTTTAAAATTAAAATACCTGATTTGCGCCTTCAGAAATTGAACAGCTTTACCCATAAAAGGCATTGGCTTTTATTTCCAGCAACTTTTTTTTTTAAACCCCCGCTCTTCGCTTTCCTGAATAATTACAATTGTATGCCAGGTGCCGCTTGCCAATGCAGCGCACGAACGTTTGTGGTTCCTCTACTAATTCATGGGCGTGCGGAACGTAACAAGGCTCGCTCTTGGCACCCGTCTCGTCCAAAGAGAAATCTCATCGTTAAAAAAAGAGGCAGCGCGGAGGTTCTATTAAAAATAGGGTTCTGTGTGAGCACGAAGGCAATCCTACTGGGCCTTGTCTGCTTATAAAGTTCCCATGAATTCCTGTAATGTTTGTTTATTATCCGATGGGATTGAGGAGTTTGTTTTTAAACTTAATTTAGGAGACGGATTTTAAATGTGGATGTGGCCCAGTATACAGAGCGAGTGGCTCATGGATTCATTCTCATCACATATGTGTGCATGTATATATGCACGCACACAAACACTTGTTCGTGTGTGTGCATCAATCAATATCTACATATGTGTTAGGTTAGTACCGCTGCAGCAGTTAAGAAACCGTTTCAAACTCGGTGACCCAAGTTCGATTGCTGACCATGTTAAGAACAGTGGTGAGTGACATCTGAACAGCGAGATGTCTTGCTCGCCCCCCGACATTCATAAACCTGCACTGCCCAGCGTGGTGAAGTATGATCAAAACAACCCGCATGAGGCACAGCCTGGGGATACCGTCATCGATCAGTGGGTCATCCGGTTTTGCCCTCCACATTTAGGAAAATGCGTGTAAAATATGCGTTTAGATTCATATCATGCAATTGAGATCACTTGGCTTCTATAAGTTCCCATTTGTAAGCCACTGTGACCTCTAAAAAATGGCTAACGGCTCAGTGGGTTTTACTTGGTAAATAAATTAGTTTACTGAAGTGGGTTTTCACGGCTCGATCATGATGGTTGCTCCTCAGATCTGTTCTTTCGGGACAACCGTGTCGAGCGATCTCCCCACTCTCCCTCGCGACGTTTCGCCTCCCGCGTTGGGAGCATCATCGTGGAAGGCGAAACGTCGCGAGGCAGAGAACACCTCTGAAGAGCAACCACCATAAAATAGTTCAGTCATTTTTATATGAATAACTTGCCGTAACGTATGTACATAAGCCGTCTCTAACAAAAGCCGACCGGAACGTTCTTCAGGTAAGCGGTAACCGCACGTGACGTGTGCCCTCTAGGCAGAGATCTTGAGCGTGCTCAGCCACCGGAACGTCATCCAGTTCTTCGGAGCCGTCACCGAGTCCCCAAACTACTGCATAATCACAGGTACGCAGCGCCTCGCCTGGCCGCCGAGAGGCCTTCGCGTGTCTTACACTTTCTCTCATTCTTCTTCTTTGCGATTCTTCGAAGCACGATGGTCAGCTTCTCCCATTGATGCCGAGCCAGTGGCGGGCCATTGTCCCCACTTCTCCCTGCCTTGTTGAGACCCAGACAATTGTGAGCTCGTTGATAGTTTACCATAACAGACGCATTGTATGTGTATTATTATTATGAGTGTAGTGCCCTTTTTTAAAGAGCTTCAAATTTC
>JAZEWU010000028.1:2991517-3006298 GCA_036362915.1 Geotria australis | reverse complement strand
CCGCACTGACCAGCCGTGGTGAAGTATGGCGAGACAATCCCCCACAAGCCGACATGACGTGCGAGCAGCCATTTACCCGGCGGTAGATTTGACGAAGAGCCGCAACATTTTAAAAGTAAACACGACCGTAACGTGGATATAGGCCGGCACACTCGTTCCGTTAAGCGCTAATCCACCGGCCAGAACACGTGTCACCGCATTTGGTAGTACGGTCACATTTCATCTCACTGGCTGCTTGCGGGCAGCACTATTATTGAGCGCCTCTCTAAGCACGATATGGAAATCCGACGCGTTCCATCGCCGAGGATACAGCGACCGGTGGCGTTATTTTGAGCTCCGACCGGACCTCTTGACCAGAGCGATAGCGCGAGCCGCAGTGCGTCCGTGCATTAACCAGCGATAGAGTACGCATGCGTGCTCTCTCTCTGCGTTATCTGTCCTCTCTATTCTCGCTCTTCTTTTAATGCTTTTACAAAGTCCTGTGCATTCTCAGCTCGCGTTTCTTCTGAATAGGGTTAGACCGCGTAGTAGTTTTATGCCAAGAATGTTGCCATAACGCTGCTGGATCTTTGGCTACAAAAACCAACGTTTTAAATTCGATTCCCAGTTTGGCGTTTTCGTCAGCTTTCATATGGTTTTTTTTACATCGCGATTTTTGTGAATTCCGATTGCTTGTTCCGAGCTTACTTTTCACTTTGCCCCAAGTTGTAGTTGCGTGGCCCATTGCAATGCTAGTTCATTCGTGATTTAACGTGCGATGAAGCAGGGATCATTGCTCTGTACGTTAACTATTATTTACATTTTCTTTAAAAGTCACAGTGTTACTGCAGGTATATTGCATATTTTCGATTGCAATTTGTGCTTGCACCAAACACCGCCCGCCCATGCAGCATCAGAAAACAATTTACATTATTTATAATGGGCGACATCTATAGAGTACAAACATCTCAGTTTGCTTTTCTCGGCCCACTGGGCGGAGACCTAGAGGCCGACCCAGGACACGCTGGAGGATTTATATCCTTCGGCTTGCCTGGGAACGCCTGGGAATCCCCCAGGAAGAGCTGGAATCTGTTGCTGAGGAAAGGGATGTCTGGTCCACTCTCCTTGGACTGCTGCCACCGCGACCCTCACCAGGACAAGCGGTTTAGAAAATGGATGGATGGATTAAATCTATCGCTCGCTATGTATGCGCGCGCTTGTATCTGCGTGTGGTGCTGGTCACCCGTCTATTCGTGTGCCGTGTTGACCTTCATCAGGTGCTCGCTAACGGCACTTGACCCCGCAGTCTGTCAAGCCTATACGGGGGATCTTTGTGTCTCTCTATAACGTGAATGTGTCTCTGCGTGGGTGTTCCTGTCTTCCGACATCGTAATCAGAGACCGACAATCCCCAGCAGCTGTCCCGCCAGCTTCGCCAACCTCATGCGGCAGTGCTGGGAAGCTCAACCCAAGGTAAATAGTCCCCTCTGACCCACTCCTCCCCAGCCTGCACCGCTCACTCGCACACCGGCTCTCTCTCACAAACACCCCGCTCTCTGGGTTTGTTTGGACAGCGAGGTCTCGGGCCTGCGAAGGTGATTTATGTTTCAAATTGGAGCGTATGACCCCGTAAAGTGTCACTGCCAGCACTCGTCCAGGAACTAAACAAAACAGTCGCTCAAGTGAAACTAAAGTTCACGGTTTTATAAACTTTCCAGCCGAAGTTGAATGCGATCATGCATTAGCTCTGTGCCTCTGTCTTGTAACGGGAGGGGGGGGTGTGAGAGTGAGGGTGGTGAGGGGTTCCTATCACGCCCGATGGTCCAACGTGAATACAAAATTGTGCTGCCATTAGACTTGCCCGATTGAAAACTGGACAAGCAAATTTTTCCGCAAGCCCCTCGGTTTCTGCACGGGCTAATTAGACGGGTCACAATCCGTGTGTATGCATGCTTTTTCCTTTCCTGTGATGCAAGGACTCTGATAACAACATTGGCGGGTGTTAGGGGTGGAATTAACCACCTGTCCTTAAACCTTCGGACTGTTTGACAACACCGCCATATTATTGAGCTTAGTCAAGTTCTCCCCGTATAATATTTCATGCCAGGAGACGGAGCCAGATGAGAAAATCTTCCCTCTTTACACCGACACCAAGACAATAATGAGTCATCCAGCTACCCATTAAAGTCCCTGGCACTTGGTAAACACTCCGCACATGTGGTTGTCGCTTGAAAATGTAAGGCCTATTATTAAATCAGAAACAACCTGCCCGTCAATCAAGGGGTTCCAAAACTTCCAGACCACTGTACTGGTTGCATCTCCCATACAATTGTAGTGATTGATGCAGGTTTTTACGGCTCGATTCATGATGGTCGCTCTTGAGAGCTGTTCTTTCGGGATAGCCGTGCCGAGCGATCTCCCTCACGACGTTTCACCGCCCACGTTGGAAGCATCATAAGGCGTGGGAGGCAAAATGTCGCAGAGGAGATCGCTTGACACAGCTATCCCGAAAGAACAGCTCTGAAGAGCAACCATCAATATACAATTTATGACTTGAGCAAATGTCATGTCTGGGTCAGGGACGAGACACAAATACTGAGGCGCGGTTCCGAGTTCAAGTGTGGGGAAAGCCTGATGGAAAGCTGTTGTTTATATAGTCGTTTGAACGTCAAGGTTGTGGTGGTCTGCCAAAGTTACAGGGGGAGGCTGTTCCAGTTGGCGTACTGCAGGTTATGAGAGTCACGCGGTGTGCGAGGCGACGGATTCCACCCGCCCGCAGCCTCACGACACCGGCAGCCAGGCAAACTCACGCCACGCTACGTTCTCCCGTCAGCGGGACCGGCGCTACCATTTGGCCAACGAAGCAGCCGCCTAGGGCTCAGACCTCAGAGGGGGCATTGAATTATATTCAGGGACTTTGAGTTATATTTAGGATTTTTTTTGTTATTCGTGTAGATGTAATTTTGTGTTTTTCGTTGACAGCGTAACTATTTTATCGACAAAACATCTGTTTTTAAAAATTTAAGTTGGCAATTGTTTTTTGCGGGTGGGGGATGCAAGTAGCTGGCCTTGCCTAGGTTCGCAAAATAGTCTGGAGCCGGCCCTGCCCGTAAGATCTCTCTGTCGGTCCACCACCGCCACCGTTGTTGTTGTTAAAGCCGCGTGGGGCCTCTCGTCTCTACAGCGCCGCCCGCACTTTAAGGAGGTCCTGCAGGCGCTGGAAGCCATGCTCAACGACAGCCGACTCCCCAAGCAGTGCAACTGCTTCCTGCACAACAAGGCCGAGTGGAGGTGAGGCCCGCGCGAACCCCATACGGATCGCGGGAGACGGCGTTATCCACCGTGACCCTCGGGTTTGATGCCAATCATCACGTGCATTTTGCAAGGGTTGACCCCGCAAAGCCATGGCTTTACAAGGGGATGCCGTGACAACGTATTCATTTGTTCACTGTCCGAAACCGCTTAATCCTGTACAGGGTTGCGGTGGGCCGGAGCCTATCCCGGCAGCCACAGGGCGCACGGCAGGGTTATACGCAAGGTGGGATGCCAGTATATTACACGGCACCGGGGGCAATTTAGTCCGCAGGCCAATTAGCCTATGCAGCAACATATTTGGACTGTGGGAGGAAACCGGAGTGCCCGTCGAAAACCCACGCAGATACGGGGAGAACATGCAAACTCCACACAGAAGGGCACCCAAGCAGGGATTCGAACCCGGGTCCTGTTTGCTGTGAGGCGGCGGCGCTACCGTGCCGCCCCTGCCAACTTAGATTTTCGCTTAATTCAGTCTGGCTTAGATGCCACATGACTGAAAAGTGGAAAAACACCGGTTACAAAGCACGAAAGAGCCCCCTCTAGTGTTTGGTGATAATTGCCTCTTATTGAAGTGCCTGCCGAAGTGATTCCATCGTGTCATTTTCCTGGGACGTTCACTGGTGTGGACGAGAAGCTGTCCTGATTGGTACGAGTTTCATTCGTACTTTCATCCACTTTGTTACACGACTGACAACGACACAATTGGGACGCGCTTTAACTGGCGACAAAGAGTTTGCTCATGCACACATACGTCGATCTTCAACGGGGAGAGAGGTTGAAGGAATCCCTGCCACCACCAGCTACCGAATACTGGCATCACCACCGATATCACCACAACCGCCACTGCTACTTTTGCCAATATCACCACCACTGCCATTAATGCCAACACGACCTGATATCAATACGATGAGCATCACTAACGCCACCACCACCAACAACAACCGCTATTCGCCATCAAGTGGTGTTGACATCAACACAGCGCTTGTGCCAGGCCACGTAAAGTGTGGGGTGACAGGACAGGCACAGGTGTTTTGGGTAAAATCATGACAACTGCCACCAGCAACAACAAGAACCGCCGTCGCCACTGCATGGCAGTGACGTTTCCCCGCAAGACAAAGATCCCCCGTATAACCGTAACAGACTGTAGGGTCAAGTACCGTTAGCGATCACCTGTGAAGGCCACCACGGCACAAGAGGGGGTGGGTGGCCAGCACCAAACCGGGCCGCCTTTGTCTCCCTATTGGCAATATTTACGCACTGCACCAGGTAATTATTTGAGGCCGAGTCGACCTTGGGGATGCCTAGGACCAGTTCAGAAAATCGTCACTGGTGTTGTCCGTGAGCGGGATTCAAACTCGGCTCACCAGCTTTGATAGCCTAGCTCGCTAACCACTGAGCCACCGCTCCCCCTTGACGTCTCCACTCACCACCACCAACACCACCAGTAGCACCAATGATACAGATACCCCCCTTACAGCCTTGACAGACTTTCGGGGCAAGTGCCGTTAGCGAGTTCCTAGGACCTATGCAGTCCGGCCCATCACACGCGTGGGTGAGGTGCCAAACACCACGCCGGGGCTCAGCTTAGTCTCCCCACTGCCGAGTCGAATTATCCGGAGGCCCCGTCGTTCAGCCTCGGCCCGGTGTGCGCTCGCCCGCCCGCCCGCCCGCCCGCCGTAGGGGGGAGATCGACGCCAAGCTGGAGCGTCTCAAGGAGCTGGAGCGCGACCTGAGCAGCAAGGAGGAAGAGCTGCGGGAGCGCGAACGGCGACTCGAGATGTGGGAACAGCGGCTCCGCGAGCAGGACAGCTTAACTCCGGTACCGCGTCGCGGGGGCGGGCAACGCTGGCATCGCTAGACTAGTGGGGGAGTGCTAACTCGACGGACGGTGCTGGCGGTCAGGCGCGTCGCAGCCGCGGGTGTTGCAGGAAAAAGTGGGGGGGGTGGATTCATGTTTCTGTGAAAGTGCGGGTGTCGCAACACCCGCAGCTGCGACGAACCTGCTGGCGGTGGTGGGCAGGTGCCAGGACCCGGAGCCTGAGCGTGGAGTGGAGGCGACGCCGCTAGGAAGCAGTGTGTGGCAATATGTTGGCTTCAGCAAACCGCCTGGCTGCCTCCTCCGCCTCTCCGCGCTTTCCTTGCGCCTCCGAGTCGTTCTCTCGTCGAATGAATGCCATCGACATTGAGTGAATACGGGCCGTGCGTTATAAATTGAACGTTACTCTTATTAATTAACGGCGCCGTGCCTGTCGTCGCAGCTCTACGTGCCGCTGGCCATGAGCCTGTCGCGCGAGTCCTACTTCGAGTCGCACACGGCGGAGACGAACAGCGCCGAGGTGTCCTGCAACTTCAGCCTGAGCAACGAGGCCCGCGGCCGGAGGCTGCGCCGCGGCTCCAGCTCCGGCCACTCGTCCGGCAGCGGGGACGGCATCCAGTGCGTCGTGCAGGGCCTGCAGGTAGGCCGCGAGCCCGCGACGCAGTCGGCACGCGTTCGACGCCCGTCCTGGTTTTGTGTTTTTTTTTTCCCGGGATTTTTTTAGGAGTCCTCCGCGTGTCACGATTGGTCTGCGTGCTGTCAATAATGCGCACAGATGCGATCGTCACGCGTGCCGTCATTGGTACGTTGGTTAATGTTTTTTTTGTTGCTTGATTTATAATTTTTATATACGTGTATTTTCAATTTATTTTAAATTATTGTTGTCAATTTACATGTTTGTTGTGTCCCAGGAATCCCGTAAAGAGCTCGCAAGCTCACTGGCTATTTTTATGCTGTAATAATAAACATCTATTTGTCATCTATGATTGGCGCACGTTTTCACTGGAACTCGTGTACACGATTGGAAAACACCTCCCCCGTCATATTATTTGGTATTTGTTGTGGAGATTTGATATTTTTATGTAACCGGGCCTGAGGTTTCAATACAAGCAAAGACCCCAAGCGTGTTTGCCGTGTCCAGTACATCCAGTACCGCTGCTGGCGCCAAAATAATCACACACCTGCTCGTCGCAGTAAAACAGAAGTCAGAAACTTGCAGCCAGTGGGCCGGATGTGATCCGCAACTTAATTTCATATGGCCCATGGCCACAGGAACCCTACCCTTGTGAAACTGGCCAGCAACAGTAATATACCCGACACTGCAAGCACCTCAGCTGTGCTAATCAGATACGAGAGGGCAAGTATTTCCAAGCTGGCAACTAGCTGTTTCTCGCTCAGCAACTTCTGTCACTACAAGGGCGTCTCTATACTCAGGCGAAGAGCAACTTATTTTTCGCTTCATTATTATTGCACGCTAATGGCTGGCTTGCCAAAGCGATTCGCAAAGTTGCGATTTGGCCCTTAGCGAGGAAAACGCTTTCCCAACCCCTGCTGTAAAAACCGCTGCGTGCCGAATGTGGCGTTAATTTGCTACGCCCAAGTACAATCGCCGCTTCTGTCCGCCCCGACCGCCCGCCTGTGTTTCCCGCCAACAGGACATCCTGTCGTTGACGTCGGGCCCGACGCACCCTCTACTCAGCTCGGGGCTGCAGGTCAACCTGCAGGCTCAGCACAACGCGAGCGCCAGCAGCAGCCTCCGCCAGGGCAAGAAGGTGAAGCTCGACCTGGGGCCTCGTTTCCACTGGACGAGCTGGGACGATGACTGAGCGGCGACGACCAGAGATCGAGATGAAATTAAATGCACAGTCCACACAGCCCACCCCGATTCCACCATCAACCACGATCCCACTCACAACCCCGATCCCACTCACAATCCCGATCCCACGCAAACCCACGATCCCACTCAAACCCTGATCCCACTCGCAACCACGATTCCACTCTCGACCTGATAAAACTCACAACCACGATCCCACTCACAACCCCGATCCCATTCACAACCACGATCCTAATCCCAGCCCACTCCCACTTTTCCAATCCCGTTCCCGAAATCCAGGTCTCCTCAGCTGTGGGAGGTCTCTGCACTGTCGAGTACTGGGTGTAGTTAAGCATCGTTTGCGTGTCGCTTGAACACATGTCTGGCCTCTCATTAAGTGTCAACTACAATGACTTCATGCAGCCCAGCACGAGTAGCCAGCAATGGCTCTGCCTGGTTCCTCCAGCTTCAGAAGCTTTAGCGGGAGATTAATTTCTCGGTTCGCTGATGACGGGACGGAGATGATGTCTGTAAGTTTTAGCCCGAGACTTAAAGTGATTTCCGGCTTAGGCTGAGCCTGCCCTATAAGTGAAACTTAATACGTGTTGGGTCAGAATTCTTGGGAGGGAGTGGGGGCATACAAAAACAAATGGTTTCAAAGTTTATTTTTTAGGTTTTAAGCACAGGCTTGACTGTATTTGCGGCAAAATTAAACGTTCCAGACCTTCTAGCGCATTATTGGAATGTCGGTCACAACTTGAAACATTGGACCTGATCGGAGCTGTCTCAGTTGAACGACCCAGGGGACGGACAGAGAGAGGTGGAGAGGCCACTGCAAGGAGATATCGGTGATTGGAACGGTCGTGGGCCCCAAAGACTCGAAAGGCCAAGGGACTATTAAAAGAAACTCACAGTCGTCTATATGTACATAATATACACACATACAAACACAACACGCGGTTACCATGCTCAATACTGTATATGATAATTACCGTACTTTCTGGATTGTGGAGTTACACAAATACGATCACATACGCACCGACCGGATGTTGACAAGCCCCCAACTCTTGCTTTAAGATACACTATGGGGGGTGGCAGGTGTGTCTTATAATCTAGAGAATACGGTAACGCTAGGAAAGATGCGTGGTGATGATCCATATTAGGAGCCAACATTAATTAGCAACGGGCCATGGGGATGTTTCTAAAAACCAAGGCTTTCCTTGGAATCAGTGTTCACGGATTCTCATCCCAGGCCTGCTCAGAAGCTCTTCCTGCTTGGGATGGAGCCACGTTGGAAGTTGTCCTCATTTCAAAGAGAGAGGGGGAAAAAAAACCACTTCAACTATATGAAACTGCGCTTAATTATTTTGCACAGCTCATGTGTGAACTTTGGGTTCATGAAGCCTGGTTGCATCTGCTTTGCTTTTTCAAAAAAAAAATCCCTGTCCACTGGATTGCGAGCTGTACGTGGTTGTGGGAATTCTATTGAAGACTCATAAGCCGTGGTTAAATTATTAACAGACATGCAGCTTAACTGTACTATTCACAATAACTTTGCGTGTATTTTATATGAATATATATATGCATTGTGGTGAGTGGTGTCGTAGTCGTTAGCACACTGCACTATAGGTATCCCCCTCCCTCCCTCCCCGTTCACGATTCAATGAAATGTCACGATTAAGAGTCAGGATTTAGTAATAGATTCTTATGTTTTATATGTAGTGGTAAATATAGCACCTAAAGTGGCCATGGGGGGGATCACAGAAACCGATTATAAATTAGAGTATTATTAAAACCGATTTCGACACGCGTGACTGGATGCATGCATTGTGAGTATAATGCATGCATTGTGAGTATAATAATCAGTTCCTGCATAGGTTAATTGGCCTGCGGGCTAAATTGCCCCCGGTGCCCTGTGATGGACTGGCGCCCCATCATGGGTATAGCCCTGCCTTGCGTTCTGTGGCTGCCGAGATAGACTCCGGCTCACCACGACCCTGTACAGGATTAAGCGGTTTCTGACAGTGGATGGATGGATGGTACACACACCCCTTGCCATGCAGTTGGATGTCCCACACATGATAACATACCATTATATTATGACTCAATCTCACAAAACTAGTTTTAGCTACTTCATATGTCAAGGACAAATCCTTGAGGCTGACATTTCCTTACAAAGAGACATTGTCCAGATGACAGCAATTCATCTCTTCCACTTAAACTTGTACACAAATGTCCCTTTTTTATCGAGTGGATGACGGAGCTGTGGTGCAGCGGTTAACGCACCGCCATATGAACTCGATCCCCCGAGTTCGATACCTGACAATGGCTTACATCAGTAGCCAGTGACATCTGAATGGGTCAGGTGTACCCCTTCACCAACTTGCAGTAACCAGCGTGGTGAGGTATGGTGAAATACAAATAAAACACAATCCCATATCGACATGATGTGGGGAGCTGTTTATCCAGCAGTGGATTGACAAATGGATGTAAAAAAAACACGTGACGGTACAAAATGTTATAGTTATTAAATTGATATCTTATGGTACAAAGGAGACATTTGGATGCTAAGAGAGTTGGATTGTGCCTCTATGTGATCCCCTAAGCACAGTTACAATTCGCCACACCACTTGGCCAATGAATCACTGAATTGTGTAGACGTTTGTTTTGTTTTAAGGGATAACCTTTATGATTAGGGTTTCATTTTAGCCGGGTCAGTTCACGTCGGCGACGCTAAAAATACGCCTACACCCGGCACACCACTTCCAGTAAACCCCCCCATTATGGCAGTGGCTACTAGTCACACGCCACCTCTGGGTCTTCCGGCGAACTGGCAAATATGCGGTGAGAAGTTAAGCCCGGTGTAAGGCTAAATGCGTTAAAAAAACAGAGCTAGTTCATCTCTGTGACGTTAGAACAGTGATGAGAATGGGTGTTTTGTTGTGACGTCGGCGCGACCCACCCGCACACGAGCAGAATACACAAGTCTGTGCGAGTTAAAGGCAGCGTGACTCAAACTCCAGTCCTCTAGGAACCCCACGGTCCAGCTTCCAGCGCTCCTAAGGACTCGGGTTGTGAACTGCTGCGTTGGATCGATTGGGAGAACACAACTTTGGGAGTCATATGTGAATACTTTTCGTCATTTTTATAAACCAAGCCTGAGAAAACCTTCAATAAAAACGCGCTGTGTGAATTGTGTGTTGAGCCAGATTAACAAATCGAAAAACCTCCGGTCTGTTTTAACTGTCATCGTGTTGAATTGAAGTGTCTATCTAATTGGCTGTCAGTGTGGTTAAGTGTGCTGGGTATGATTGGGGGAGCGGTAGCTCGGTGGTTAGCGCGCTGGTATACAAATCTGGCCACCCGAGTTCGAATCCTTAGCTCGAATCCCACCCGAGTTCGGTCCTTTAATCGTGAGTGTGCGATGCTTTAAAAGATATAGTAAAAACAAAATTATAGGACACTACCTTCTGAGAGTTCAAATGTTAGTGGCCTTCTGGTTTGGGACGCGCAAAACAGCACAAACTACGATAAAACACGGGTACAAATTTACGGCTGGGATTTTCTAAATACCGCAGTCCCAAATATGGCCGGCTGTGCTCCACACAGTCCAAACATGAGCATGACTCCGAGAGTTGATCGTTATCATGGGAGGGTGGCTGAGCTGTGAGGATGCTCAGCCCTTGAATGTCCTCTGCCAGTTCTGGACGTCAGCTGTGATTTGCTGACTCCATCGAGTGGACTTGGCAACCCTCCTCTGAGCGAGGGTAAAAGGTGAAGATAGGGCATGGCTTGGTATGGAATATAGGCCACCCCGATTAGGTAAAGACAGAGATAGATAGATAGATGTGTATTATTATAGAAGAAAATACCCTGTGAGCTTGACAGCTCTGGAAACGGGTTTCCTACTTGGCAAACTTTCTTTAGAAGGCTCATCGTCGCCATAGATAGCTATGACCAATCTATCTATCTATCACTGCTGGTTTCATGGCTGGGTACTTGTGGCTGAGCCTCGCTTTGGTCACTTATTCTAATCTCCCTGGCGCCACCAACACATCATTCGGAGGTGTCTGGTTACTTCGTGCTGCATTACGCGTTCCGACTGTAGATGGCACTCATGAACAACTAAACACGAGTAAGCGCTCACACGGCCCAATTTCTGAAATGAAAAATGTTCAGTTATCATCCGATTTTTTGCCGTGGTGACGTGCTTTTGCCATTTTCTCACGGTATCATATTTGTTGCAGCAGTGACACCTTCAGTGCAAAATGTAAAGCCGAAGCTTAATAATTCGATTTTGTTTACATAGGAAAGTTTCACTAAGTCTCAATGCATTTAAATGTTGGCAAACGTCCTTCATGAGAGTTTGGTTTCACGTGTTAAGAAGCTAAAGTACCCAGTAAAAACCCTCGCAATCATCAATGGTCACCCATCCAAGTATGTGCCGTGCTACTACTAATCTCTACTCATCTAATGAGACGAGATCGAATGAGGGAATTATGAGCATTTGTTCATGGGCTAATGCACAACAGCAACAGCCCTCGCAAAGGTCTTGCAAAGGGCGGATTAGGATATAGATCCACTTAATGTGCTTGTACATCAGGGTTAATACGGGAGCCCATCATCTTCCATCCAGGATCAGTAAAGGAGCATCAATAGGTTAGGACCTTATTTGGTGAAAAATTCACCAGTAAATCAGCCCATGAAAAGCATGGCCCCAACCAAGGAATGTGGAAAATGCACCACTGCTCCAGGGACCCCAATAAATATAAGCACCGCTCCACACTCGTTTCAACAGAGGGACACTTTGACTTCACTTGAAACGCTATTTATACACTCCCCTTGCGTGCGCGTGTGTCCATACAATATAACATGATCATAGTAATTACCCACTTCGCCGCGCATCATTTCGGTGTGCAACTGCAATTGAAAAAAATAATGTCAAAGCCACCATTTAAGCTGTCCCCGGAACGTGACAATTTCACCGCCTTTCATTGCCCTTATTTTCACCGCATTTACAAGGGAAATTGGCGCTTGTCTCGGTGCCGCACGCTTCTTGCCCGCGCCTGCTGTTATCCGCAACGCCGAGTGTATATGCGTGGTTATTTTCTGTAAGCCCGTGCCATTTTCTGTTCACGCAGGGCACAAAAGCTCGTAAATGAGTCCCACTGAGAAATGCGAAGCGTTGCAATCAAAGTGTAGCTAAAACATATTTTATCCCTCACTGCCATAAGTGGGCCTACTCCTTTGTGTTGTGCATTTTTTTTTGTCCCTACCCTAAATTATATATTTTTTACATAATGCTTTGTTTGTTGCTTCTGACAATCGCCTAATGGCCCGCAGGATTTGCATGATAAAAGGGTTTTTGATGGGGAAAATGGGTGATCCGTGTAGTTCGTGGGATGAGGAACGTATTTTTTTTTAAACGCAGCGAGCTTTGTAAGCTGGACCCCAGGAGACTCCTGTTATCGATTTGTTTTTTTGACCACTTGCAGAGCTATTTTCATCGTGCATCTATTGAACGTGGGCACATATAGATCTGATATGATGGCTAAGTGTCACAGATTAATATTTAGTTCAGAGCAGTGGCGGCACAAACTCTCAAAAATGTCCAAAGCAACAAAGTAAACAACTCAGATCACTCACTCCCTTTTGTTTAACCAGGTGAGAGTCCACTAAGTTACGTGTTTGTACTGAGCAGTGCAGAGCACGTTAAAAGCTTAAAGCATACATGTTTATCCACTTTAGCATAACTGAAAATCACATATAAACCCAATACAAATCCTACAATGCACGATTCTCGTTTTAGGCTGAATTGACCTAGGAGGAAGCCCATCAGATAAGCCACCCAAGCATGCAACATTATTACTCGTGGGCCTGGTCAGGAAGTGGTGTAGCCAGATAACCATTTGGGAGGGGTAAAATTCTATTCCTTTGGATAGTACGAATTGAAATTTACACCAAACTTAGATTAATGAACATCTCAACGTAGTTATTGCGATTAAATGGCCATCTCAAAATGTAAGCTGGGCAATAGCTGCTTATACCCCGTCAATCCCCCACGATGCAGACCTGTGGTCAGGTATCAAACTGCGTGTTTGCTGATTTTATCGCTGTTTGCTAACGGCCACGCCATCGCTCTACATCCTCGTGCAAACAGTGCACCCCTCACTTATTATTTTTCACAAACCATTGCTTTGCAAGGCCTTGTACAATGCATGTACTGTAGTATGGTGAATGTTGAGCCATTGCAGTACCGTATACAATAATCATCAAAGTGTCACCGTGGAGAATGTAAGTGACCAGATACATAAACAGTGTCTTGCATTCCCAAATTTGTCTCGCCAATATGTATATATTTTTTTACACGTCCCACCGGTCATACGGCCTTCTTGAATCACATGCTTTCGGCAACAACAGTTCAACACAAGCAAACTCTGGACTGGTTTGGACATTCAAGGTCATATCAGTAGATTCGGTCTTGCTTGAATCAATGCTAGTCAAGTGCCTGTTTGTTAAAATCGGATCCCTAGCTCGACACAAAACTACATACACACAGTGTAAACATAAGATGATCATTGAGCATCACGGTCGAGAAAGTAGGCTCTATAACAGAATAGCTGTGGTTGTTGAAGTTATTATGTTGCAGGTATGTCATAAACATGTTCATATTTCAACGAACCTGGTCGAAACATATCTAAATGTGCATGTACATGTAACATACGTTTTATGTATCGCTGCTGAACATTGTTTTTCTTACCATACGTCACCACGCTGGTCTGACTAAACGTGGAGAACAGCCATGACATCATTCAAGATGGGTCCCAGAGGCCAGCAATGGATTTCTGGGGGGGGAGGGGGCAATGGTCTGGATATACATTTGAATTACCCAATACACATAACAAATTAGGTATACACCGTACTTAGTAATCGAAAATACCCACGTCTACGAAATACTGTATTTAAGATTTCCCACAGAAACGTTACCCCTTATCTGCGGTTTGCTACCGAGTCGTGGGAGCCTTGAGTGATTACAAATCTCACACAACAGCAGGCCGCCATTCGCCGCAGCGTGTGTGACAGGCTCGGTGCACTTTGAAGCCACGTGAAGCTGTGAAGCCTCCATGGTAGGGGACAACACGGGCACGGGTGTTACAGTTTCACTGAACCACAAGTGGCCTCAAATTGCGCGCACACACTGGCGGCAATGTTTTTAATGTGTACACAGGTAGGTTGTTTGAGAGGCACTTAATGGGAAAGGTCAACAGTGGATGTCCCATGGCCATAGCGACTCGGAATTTCCACGATGGACAAACATGAGCAACACCTTAATACTTGATTTAATATAAATCCATCCATCCTATCCCGACAGACACAGGTCGGAAGGAAGGGATATACCCATAATGGGACGCCAGTCCATCACAGGGCACCGGGGGTAATTTAGTCAGCAGGCCAATTAACCTATGCAGCAGCATGTCTGTGGGAGGAAAGCGGAGTGCCCGGCGAAAACCCACGCGGACACGGGGAGAACATGCAAACTCCACACAGCAAGGCGGCACCCGAGCCGGGATTAGAACCAGGGGGTTCTTGCTGTGAGGCGGCAGCGCTACTCACTGCGCCACCCCTGAATATAAATCAATAATAATAATAGCATTTTATAGAGCGCCTTTCACCCGAGGGTCACAATGCCGCTGCACAATGGCCGCGAAGGAGGGGGCAAGATGGGGGGCACGAGGAGGGGGGATCGACAAACGTGCTAATTATATGTACAGGACAGATTTGCATAGTTTCCAAAGATTAAATAGCTTATGTTTGCGTTAAAGTGTATTAATTTAAGCTTGAGAGTGACCCTCCTGCAA
>JAZEWU010000028.1:2955456-2973932 GCA_036362915.1 Geotria australis | reverse complement strand
GGCCAGAGGCAGAAAAGGAGGTGGGTAGTCGCGGTAGGAGACGGAATCTCTCTGCGCGATGAGCTTCATCCGCTCGGGTTCAATTCCACGGAAAGACGGATAGGGGGCTCAGAGAGCGACGTCCCCAGTAATGTCACCCTCTCCTCCTCTCCCCGCCACCAAGGCCCCCCATGTCCAGGAAGCCTGCACCGCGCGCTCATCACCACGTGTAATTGCGCGCTGTGGGGGCATTGTTTTTTTCAATCAGAGAGCTCGGGAGGTGCCCGTTTTTAGCCAATATCCTGCAGCAAGGTGACAAGTGATCTGCGAGGAGAACACCCACTGGGATTGCGGCTGCAACGATGGTCGAACGAGCGGCTCGCTGTCCCGTGGTACGGGTTTAAATCATGTTTGGGGTTACCTCGGCCCTTCTTCAGGCTGGATAAGATGAGCACCGCTTTGTGAGTATTTGTAAAACAGTCCTTGCCTTGTTGATAGAATAATTGGAAAATAGGAGGAATCGTACAATTTATAACGCGCGCAAAATTCCACGCCTGGTCATGGACGAGATACGGATAAGGAGTCAGCCAGGCGGTCAGCCGGCGCCAATTAATTAATGAGTGTATTATTTTTTTCTAACTCGTATTCCTATACACACTACGCGATTACAACGCAGAACAGAAAGTTGGACCAAAAAAAAATATACAAGCTCCCCTCCACTTCGCACGGCATCATTTTTAAAACGGCGCTGTAGGGTGACAAAGCATGAAGCATTGCTTTGGAGTGGAAAAAAATATTCCAAATGCGGTCAAGTCACTTGTCACGGCGCTAAGAAGGCGCCGTGATTTATACGCGAGCCGGGCGCGAGGATGAGAATGAGCTTCCCCTCTCCGGGACAATTATTCACTGGCAGGCGGGTGGGCGTGCATGGGGCTTCACATGCACGGGACTCCCTGGCCCGGGGTTACCGTGTAAGCTGTACGTGAGTATGAAGGTATGTGCGGGGAGCGGCAGTGTAGAGGTTAGCGCGCTGAACTGCGACTCCGGCGACCTGAGTTTAATTCCAGCTCACGGCGAACTAGCAGGGACGATTTTCTGAGCTGGTCCTGGGCCTCCCCAAGACCGATTCTGCCATAAAGTAAATACCCGGTGCGGCGGTCAGTAAACATCGCCACTTGGGAGACAAAGGCGGCCGGGCGTCGTGCTGGCCACCCACTCCCTTGTGTGCCGTGCTGGCACTTTATAAGTGCCACTCGGTAACAAAACTTTATCCGTCAAGTCTGTCAAGGCTATACGGGGTGTCTTTGTTAGTGCATTGCACTGTGAACCCGGTGACCAGGGTTCGATTCCCAGCCACGCGTCAACTACAGTGGCGAATATATGAACTGGTCTAGGGCCCCACCTAGGTCGACTTAGCCTCAAGAGACGCATATACCTGGTGCGGTATGAAAATCAGGATTTGTAGTCAAAGTAGGTTCGGTGTGGCGCTGACCACACTACCAATTTCGGCGTCATGCTGAACCATAATAAGTGCTCGTTAACCACACTTACACCAACAGCGTGTTAGTATTTATGGGATATCGTTGTGTTTAATGGGAGTGATGTCGTAGTTAACGTACTTTGCTCAACAGTGACATGGGTTAGATTCTCAGTAACTGATAGGCACAGTGCTTTCCCTGGATTTTTTACGGCAAGCTCAACGGAGTAACCGATAAGAAAAGTAAATATTAGCTCCGGGTCCACCACTGTAATGGGATAAAAAAAAGGATTTAACAAAAAATATTTTTCTACTCCCCACCACTATTCACACCATGGTCACCCACAAGCAACACCAATGGGTCAGACTGAATCAACTCAAAAGAGCAGTTCTCTAACAGTCTGTAGATATGCCCGTGGTTTATAGTGCCAAAGGCAATGTGAAGAGAATTCATTACGCCACGCAAGAGGTACAGGCAGCACCGCTTTCAATGACAGATGTTCAAAAGAACTGATTCAAAACGATTACTTTTCCAACAATCAAGGGAGCGATTCAGTTCTGTGGCTACAATGGCTGAACGGTTGTTTTTCACGATCTGGTGATCAGTACTGACTTTTTATTTTAATAAACTGTAACTTTATTTCGCCATGGAGGTCTCACGGAGGCCGAGTGAAAAAAGCCACAGGGCAGGGCCATCTTGGCTCTGCTTTTGGAACAACTGGCTTTCCTCGTTTGTCCGGTTCCTGATTATTGTTTGAGGGAGGAAACCAAAATTCCTCGATTTAAAAAGGACACAAACAAGGTTTGTGTAGTCAGATGCATACCATACTATCATGGTCTCTTTAGTTCTCATCTGGTTAACCAAATAAACTCGCAGGTCGTACTGTAACTCAACATTCTGAGCATAATCTTCTTCGCATCTTTGTTGTTCTGCAGGTGTGAATCTCCCACGCATTGGGTGTCTGGGCGATAAACCAAGCCTGCCACTCACGTCTCTTGATGGCAGTAATCCCACTCCACCTGGAAATCTGACCAGCGCCTGCTGAAGTGATGTTACCGTGACGTCGTTGCCATCCTGCTCCTCCGGAGTGTTTGTGGATTATAAGCGTACACAAAGACAAGGTCAACGCGTAAGACAGACAAACAGCATTTGCACAATACAGCAGTGGTAAAGCTGTGGAGTACATATATCAACCCGCATTACTAATACTGTACTCAAGCGGCAGGAAATAATACAGATGCTACATAAACACAACGAAGTTAGGGAATTAAAGAGCGATCGCAGTAGCAAGGGACGCACATAAATAAGCTAGCAGATAAATAACACGGAGGCTGTAAATAAATAACCGAACAACTGAAGGCATGAAATAAACGACAGTCGATTTCGATGCGCTGGATATTCTCGGCGTGACAAAGCACTGTGGGCACGAGGCTCACATCCATCCTCCACGAGTCTCCATTTGGCAAAGATCGGCAGGGCCATCAATCAGGGGACCCAGGTCTCCCTGCTACCCCATCCCCCCACACCCCCCTCTGGCTGAAGCTAGATGAGCAATGACAGCCACTAAATGGGCTCCTGAGCACGTGAGGGTGTCTGTGTAGGACTCCCAGCTCCCATGTGTTTGGGAAGCTATTGGTACGTCTACACTACAGGTATGGTAGATTGTATTCGAAAGTTGTGCGTTAAGGGTACAATCCGGGAAGGCATTACATGTATTTAATACTTATTGCTAAGTGGGTCTGTAATGTTTCTAGTGATGTGCATCTTATGGATATTATATACAGGTATTTAAGAATTGTCGGTGTCTCATGGGCAAGTGTTCGTTATTTGTGCAAAATTACTCCAGTTGTGCAGATTAATAAGTAATTCCACTTAATTCCTATCCTATTGAGTAATAGATGCATTAAACAGCGGGCATTTATCCTAGCCTTGGATAATATGCATCACGTCCAAAACCTTATTTTACACGTATAACTTATTGAGCAAAATCAAATTAACACTAATAGGTATCTGTTTGCAAACTGACTTTCGTGAAATGTGGTCAAACAACTTCCATGACTGACAAGGTGTGGAGACCTTCATCCAGCAGTGGCTTAAGATCTGTAATTCTTTAAACATGTCTTGCCATTCAGTGCGTGTTCATTTGCATCTTATCAATGTGTTGTCACAAGAATCTTCTGTAGAAGTAGCCAAATCCGTAAATACAAACTGCCCTACTGTAACTGCGGGTTTTTCATCCCTGCTGCTCAAAAAAACCTTAATAGGCACAAAAAGCGAATTGCCGCATATTCAGAGCCTTAAGTTATTAATACATGCATCAAATTGCGCAAGAACCAGTGTATTGATTAGTCACCACTACCGTTTGGCGAAATGTTGAAGAAAAAAATACATATTGTTGAATTGAATAGCATCGAGGCTTCCAATTACATATTTCACAGTAATCATTTAATCACCAATGGTGTCACCTAGTTAAGTAAATGGCAAAAAATAGACTTTAAACTGAACCGTTCCATTCCAGCAATGAACAGGCTTCCAAACCTGCATGCGTTGCAACCTATAAAACTGATATGACTTTCACGCTAAATTTAGGCACTGGCCTGGAAAAGGGAAACCGCATTGGGCAGAACGACAGTTGGGCAGTGACAGTGAAGCAAGACGCTCCCCATAAGACCTCGACCAATCATTCACCCGTCCACATCGTGGTCATCAACGGAAAATGCATCCGGCAGGGTGGCGCAGTGGTAACATCTGCGCCTCACAGCAGCAAGAGGGTCCCGGGTTGGAATCTCGGCTCGGGCGCCTTTCTGTGTGAAGTTTGTGGGTCCCCCCCCTGTTCGGCGTGGGTTTCCTCCGGGTTCTCCGGTTTCCTCCCACAACTTAAAAAAAACCTCATTAATTATTTGGCCGATAACATCATAATATATAGGAAGCAGTGTATGGCAATATGGCGCCGGCAACACCGCCTGGTTGCCTCCTCCGCCTCTCTTCGCTTTCCTCGCGCCTGAGTCGTTCTCTCGTTGAATGAGTACCTTCGACAGTGAATGAATATGTGCGTGTTATAAATGTAAAATTATTATTATTATGACCACAGCACGTCCCCAGCAATGTTTACCTACACTTGGAAATGTTGCAGTGGGCTTATGAGCCCCACCATTTGCTTGCAAGTCACACGTCACCATCTGGTCTTCAGACTCCAATTGTTGAACTTGCGTTCAGCTTGTTGGAGTTCCACGCCACACCACCCCAGTTAGGTTTTCTCCTCAGTCACTGGGACCTTGTGCCAGCACGAGTGCATCTTGGTAACCTGTCCTCCACTGGCACATGTCCAAACCATCTCGACATCATCTTTATGATCGCGTGCACTTACCCGTCATTTCACCTGAATTCAAAAACTCGTACACAAACCCATGACTTCTTCCGACACGAATACAAATGTGAGTGGCCGAAATAATTCAGGGTTGTTTTACAACTCAACCAGTTGAAGCTCCCTACTTCTAAAATATCTTACACCACCACTGGATTCTAACTTCCGCTGATAGGTGTTTATTTTATAACGGGCAAATGACCGTGATGGAGGCACGAAACCAAGCTCAGTGTCACTAAATTCGGGCGACAGGTGGGCCTTTAAGTGTCTCTTAAAAGTAGACGGAGTTTGAATGTGTGGTTGGATAGTGAGCCAGTATTGGTTTTAATCCTTGGTATCGAGCAGAGGTTGAGCTGCACGGTGGAGAGTTCTACCGTAAGGTATAGTGCAGGGTGACACGAGCAAAGTGAGTCGACAGCACAAAGCAGGAGGCGTGGTGAGAAAAGCAGGCGACCTTGTAACCAACGCTGCTCACGATGTGAAGGCAGTGGAGGGGGCTGATGGAATCTAGCTGAGGATGAACTTAAAGACAAGTGATTCCATAGGTAATTTTTTTGCATTTGTTTGAGCTTGAAGGCAGAAGTGAAGACCGACTCACTGTCCTGCCCAAATACGCTGCACTCAACTCAATAATTACCTGCTCAAATGAGCAGAGTCGGTACTCATGTCGTGTTTACAACCCTGAACAAGTGAGGGATATTCCACATTGCAATGACAGGGGGCAAATACATTGCAACTCTTGGGTGAAATGCGCTTAGAAATGTAAATTATTATTACCTACTGTTGCGTTTCCCCACAAAGTGGTACTTATGTTATCAACTCCTGAGGGATGACAGGCCAAATTAGCCTCCAACTAGAATATAAAATTGCAACATTCCGAGCTACCTGGTATGTATAACGTGTGTACTTGCGGCAATCCCAAGACACTGATCTGGACCCTTCCACTCGGACATGGGCTCCAGGACGACTTGTGATCCAAGCAGTGCTCGTTTGAGAATGTTCCCTTTCGCAAAAACCAGCTCCAGTGTTAGCATCTGGCACACACACCCCAAACCGTGTCAAACCAAATAAGCAACACAAGGGGTATATTAATTCCCATCCTGGGATCAATTGTAACAATCAAGTTGCGATCACCTGCTGTAGCTGAGCCCGGCATAAGGCTGTGGGACGGGACGCATTAGGAGATGAACACTGCCTTTTGGCTGCTTGGGTCCGATTACATTATCTTTAGCCCCAAAATAAGGAAAAATGAAAATGTAAAGATTACAATGGCTTGAGTATGTTTTTTTCTGATTATTTTCTTTGCATAATCCTTTTTGGCAGAATATAAATTGAATTGTCCCAAGAGCATAAAATTACAGAATCTTGTATATAATTTAAAAGTACAAGCAATGTTCTGAATTTCAAAAGCTCACACCTTATACAAAAACATTTTTTTCTTAAAAAAAGAGGGCATACATTATACGTAAAGGTACATATGCGAAGAGTTAATAAAACAGGGCACATTTACAGGTAATGGTTTTAAAACATCATGACTTAAGCCTTTACAAATCCAAAACAATGACTTGAAATGACGTCCCACAAGTGTAAAACCCAACGTCCCATCCAGGCTTAGTACTTTGCTCAGTGGGGAACAGGTCACGACAACGAATTCGATAGAAAATACACTGAGCCGTCAAACTTGATATAAAGCGACATTTAAAAAAAGCATTCCAACATCCCAATCAATTTTAAAACGAATGTAACACTACACTACGTATCCTGCAAGAGTATCCTCATTGAGATATATAAAGATATACTTTAAGGCCTTGCGCAATTTTTATTATTACAAAATAACCATTATTGAACAGCATTTTAAATGTTACGTTACGTTTGGTTAAGGCTTCCTTTTCAGTCAGATTTTCTTAATTTACACCTTTTCCGTTGCCACGTATATTTTAAAGTCCTGGGTGAAAGCACAAAATTCTATATCAATCGCTAAATTACATGTGATCTTGTGACCGGAATTATGATTTATGTAGGAGAGACTATCGCGCTGTAGCTTGTGGGTAATAACCGACGCGCCAAGGTGTAAGAGACGGGCGAAAATCCCAACATCCCGCAACATGCACAAAGGAGGCATCGCAATTGCTCCTGGACTTAACAAGCCTACCCAAACACCATGCCTGACAGTACATACATATAAACAGAACCATGGAATTAACTAAAATCAAAGTAAAAAAAATAAAATAAAGAAGCAAACCCACTACGTTGCCAGTTACGTACACAGAACATCGGATTCATACCCTGTTTAGTGAGCACGGTGCATTCCACACGTGGATGCGGAATGTTATACTGTACTTCTTACGAGTCGAATTGTGTCAGGTTTTTATTGGCATTCAGCTGACTGTCCTTCAGTAAGCACTTCATTTAACACAGTTTTAAAGTTCTCATAGGTGAAGTTGGGTGGTGTCAGATAATGAATAAACTCACTGATTAGGTTGTGAATCGTGGGTACATCTGAAAATATAACAAAATGTAAATGATTAAATATGTTGTATTTCATGACTGTCATTGCACATATGCTTTGACAAAACAAAAGTCATGTATACTAAGTGTATCCTGAACGTGTTAATTGGGCTAGGTGGAATGGTGTTGTTTTCAAATTATGCCGAGTGTGTACATGGGTCACCATATCTATGCATGTCAGTCATATTAACGTGTCATAATAAGAAAACTCATACTTCAGTCAATCTGCATATTTACTTCTAGAATGCATTTAACACGTTTCAAAGCATAGTATTGTGTTGAACCCCTGATGGTCCAAAATACAATACCACCCAACATCACTTATATACCATCCAACATCACTTATTAAATATATAAGACTCCAAGTCAACCTCTGTATTTTCTGAAAAAGGCCAGTCATCTGAAAAGTCAAGATCTGAACTCTGTGACAGTATAAAAAGTTATCTGTTGACTTTTAGTTCAAGCCAAGCTGAAAGACGACGATGTCCAGAAGCTAGCCATCGTGCTTCGAAGAATCGCAAAGAAGAAGAAGTTCATGAATAAGCTCACTAAAGTAGCAATTTCATTACATTTAACTCGAAGGCTTTCATGATCAATGTTATCCATAGTAAAGCTCTGTTTATGAGTTTAGGTCATGTGAAAAGGTATGTAAGTGTTGTGCACCCGTCGATATGTTGGAGAAACAAGCGAGCACACACAGCACTTACCTTCAAAGATGTTACCGACGTTTCGTTGGAACTTGGACAAGTGTTAGAGAGAGGCTTGGTCATAAATTGTTAAAACTTAACCCTTTATTTTTTATTTAGCTAGCCACCCCCCCCCCCCCCTTTCTCCGGCCACTGCTTGTTTATTGGAGTGGTCGGGAGTGAGCTCTTTCCAATCCATGATTACGTTGGGTGTAAGTTCCAACGAAACGTCGGTAACATCTTTGCAGGTAAGTGCTGTGTGTGCTCGCTTGTTTCTCCAACATATCGACGGGTGCATGACACTTACATAGCTTTTCACATGACCTAAACTCATAAACAGAGCTTTACTAATTTTATAACATGTTTGCTTGATTTATCAAATGAGTGGTTGTAAAACGTCGACTACACGTGAATGGTTGCATGAGATCAGGGATCCCATTTCTGTTCTCTGCACATATGGTAGCGACAATCTACGGAGACAAATCGGCAGAAAAATATTAGTTACACGCGCCTACTGTGGAAGTGTGGGCAATTTGAGAGCAATGTGGGGGTTTTTGCAATTACAGATACCACTGACATAAAATACAGCAACTTAACAAAATTATACTAAATAGGGTAAATAAAACACGAAGGGAACTTAAACTAACAAGATTAATGCAAAAACCAACCAGTTCGGGTTCTACGGAGTGACACCCTGACACCTGGCGAGACGGCATAGGAAGCACAAACCTTATAGCACGAAACTTCCTTGGGTTTTGGAGTCGCTGCTAGAATTACGCGGAGGGCCAATGTGCGCTCAGGTTCAAAACCGCCAAGAGGCGCTTATTACTGAACAATTATTCTAAATGCTAGAGATATTAGAGTTCACACAACAACTCTAGTTGCAAAACCACGGGCAACAGTGTTTTTGGAAACTGTTGGGAGGGAGACGCAGGTGGACAAACCGTAAAAATCAGATTGCTCCAGCAAAACGCATCTTACGGCTATAACCCATCTCCAAAACACACAACACAACCAAGGCCAACCGTAACGCAACTGCTGCAGAGTATTTCGGAACATCGTCTCCGAATGTCATAATCTGCACGCGTTGTTACTGTGCGCAAACAGTGGAGGTGAACTACTAAAGGTGTAATTTATTGACCGATTTATTTTTTACCGTAGTGGGGTTTACACTGGGCAGCCTGCGCTGCGCATTCGCAGGACACGTCGCCGTGGGAATGTTCGTTATCTTTTCACATACCGATCTGTACTGGCAGACGCACGTTGCCGTTTCCAGCGAGCAAGCGCCGACTATCGTTTTGAACCCAAAACGCTCCTCGCGCCTCTCCGCAGACCCCCCCCCCGCGCCCGCCCACCCACCCACCCCCCGGCCAGCCCCGCGGCATCGCGCGCTGCCCGCCCGCTCACCCGCTCCACGCAACTCAGCCGTCCGTGCCCGACATGCCGCCGCCGTTGGTGGGGTCGTGGCTCGACTCGGGTGTGGTGGCCACTGACGTGGCGATCATGAGCTCGGCCGGCACGGTCGTGAGCGTCACCAGCCCGGCGGCCGCCAGGATGTCGCCGACGGTCGTGGGGCGGCTGCCGTCATCACCCTCCACCTCCGTGTCGCCTTTGGCCTCGGTGTCCATGTCGGCGTCCCCGGAGACGCCGACGCGCTTGGCCGAGTGAGTCTTCATGTGCTTGGACAAGTGGTCGCTCCGCATAAAGCGCTTCGAGCACTCGGGGCAGATGAACTTCTTCTCGCCTGAGGAGTGGTGTGGGAAGAGGTCGCGTTTCAAGTTCAAATTGTTCAACAAGGAGTGAACTGAAGAGACGGGGATATTTGCATTTGCAAGTGACCTTCAGTGATAGTCTGCCAGTAGGGGGTGAGGCATGTTATGTACAGTCACCCTGCCACTGGCACAAAATGGCCAACTCTTGTGAATAGCATCAAGGATCTTAACATCCACTATAAAGCAGACAGCCCTTGTTATGGTTATTACACGATCAGTAATAATCAGGGTGGCCGTTGGATCCGAGCTATGAATCCTTGCAACAAGTGGCAAATAGGCTACCAACTAGGACATGTCACTGTTTAACGCCTGAGATGTGGTGGTGGTGTATGCCAGCAGCCCAGCACTCGGAAGGGGCTGGTTGATCGTAACGATTACTGTGTATAGTCACATTGATGGCAAACGCGTAGGTTCAGCATGAGGTAGTGGGCCATGCTCGCCCTGCTGCATCACACAGCTCGACAACACAACCCTCTCACCTGTGTGTGTCCTCTTGTGCCGCTGCAGCTCGTCCGAGCGCGTGAAGCGCTTGCCGCAGTGCAGCCAGGTGCACACGAAAGGTCGCTCTCCCGAGTGCCAGCGCAGATGAGCACGCAGGTGCGATGTCTTGCCGTACACCTTGCTGCAGCCCGTTATGTGGCAGATATGCTGCTTTTTCTGTCCGGCCTCTCCGGTGACCCTACAAGTGAAATTGCACGAGTAAAATAAGACATTAAACAGTAATAGGCAACAAACATTTATTTCATTCCGGCTTTCTAAAATAATAACTTAGTGTTTGTTGCCATTTATGATAGCATCTTTACCTAACTTCGCTTATGATGGTGCTTTGGTACATTATGAAACCTCAGTATCTCATCCATTTTATCTTTTTTCATTTTGTATAGTTTAAATGTTTAATGGAGCCTTGGTTTGTTAGAGCTTGAAAGACTATGTCATACATTTCTACTAAATCAAATGCCTTTTATAGTCTACCAAAGCTAGGCATAAAGGTTTTTCATATTCATTTCTCTTTTATAGAATCTGATTCTAAAAACAGCGTACTCTTGTGGTTGGTTTCATCATATGTTGTCTGATCTTTGCAAGCAGATTATATGCACATGTTTAGAGCCTAATGGCCCGCCCTGTAAAACTACAAATGAGTTATGTTAAATGTTTTAATAGACGAACGCTTAAGGATATTTCAGAACTGAGCTATTTTAATTCTGTGCATTAACGATCATTCACTGGGGCATAGTGATTATAGCTAATGCAAATTAACCTTGATCAGTTTCTAAAGGTGAACCGATATCAAAATAATAGAGGCAGATGAGTTGGAAGTTTTTAGAAAGATGAATATGATGACAAAAAGTAACGTACAAATTAGATAAAGACAGTAAGCATTACCCGCCATTGACATGGATCAAAAGCATGAAAGACGCAGCCAATCAAAAAACTTAAAGTGAGTAGAGAGTTATACAGACACACACTTGGAATTGCATTAAACAAAAATAGGGAACACGTGGATGAGAACAAATGCACTTGAGAGACACCATATTGAGGCAGGACATGCCATAAGAAACGGGCTAGCCACCAAAAACAAACAAAAATCATGTTTCCTGGAACACTGCAATACTTGAGTAAGCAGCATTCTCAATAGGTACTAAGGAACTACTGTAAGCACCGCTATCAAGCAGTTAATTACTTGTTTTCTTACAATAAGCATTTAAAGCTAGCAAGAATGAGGTACAAGACCCAACGAAAGGTGTGGTGAAAACGTGAGCCATACATTCTAAGCAAAGACTCCCTCCACCCTCCCCAACTCACTTGCCCTCGCTGTCCCTGCAGTTGGGGCACATGCAGGGCACCCGCCGCAGACGCTTGCCCTCTCCCTCAACCGCGTCCCCACCGACGCCACCACCTCCGCCACCGCCGCTCTCGTCCGCCAGTGCCAGCTGCCCCAGCTGGGAGGCGTCCAGCGCAAAAATGCTGGTCCCGCCCTGCCCGCCGGATATGGTCACCGGCTGCGAGCTCAACTGCCACTTGGGGTAGCCGCTGTCCTGTGCCTGGCCTGCGTGGCACAAAATTCACACGCTTGTTCACAGAGGCATTTTTGGGAAGTTGATAAAAAAAATGTTTTACCGGTGCCAAAACTGCAGCCATGCAAGAACAGGTTGCTGTTTTGCATTTAAAAAAAGGTGCGTGCGTATTAATAGCAGCTCTTTTAGTATGCCCAACCACCTGTGAATGTGGAGAAGCAGACCATACTATGGAACACTGCCTTGTCTGTGCTCTACTACCCAACCTCTGCAGCTCAAAAGACCTTGCGGAGTTCAATGAAAATGCAAGGGGCTGTGTAAGAAAATGGGAAACTGTAATTTAACATCGCGCTTCGAAGAATCGCAAAGAAGTATGCTCTTAAAATTTCAACCATAGATTGCGAAACTGGGCCCTTAAAAACATGTTTTTTCGTATGGTCAATGAAAATTGGGCAGCAATGACTTGCCACCTTTGTCACTCAGGTGACGATTTTAATACTGCAAGAGACAGGTTTTTTTGGCCAAATCCAACATATAATAGTTGCAGACTAAATTCAGATACCAAAAGCCAAGGGTGCGGGTACATCATGGGCATCAGTAATTACTAGGATCATTGCGCTATTATGTGAACAACACTGCTCCACACACACACTTTGCAACGTTAACACAATACTTCTCTATCAAACATTGTACATATGCACATAATCACCTGGTGATATAGTATTACACACCTAAAGGTCACAAACACGAATGAGGGTGGTCCACTTTGCATACCTGTAGCAGTCGACACTTGCGTCCCCTGCAGTTGGATTCCGACGGTCCCCAGTGAGTTCACCAATGTTTGCGACGTGCCTGTGGTGCTGGTGGCACCACCGATCGGTACCACCGTCTGCACAAACTTCTGCTGTGAAGCTGTACCAGCGCCAGTCTGGGCTGTAGCCTGAACAGGCGCCAGTGCAATGGCCTGCCCACCACCACCGCTAATAGGGAGGCCCTGTGGGAGAGGACGCAATAGCACACATGTGCCAGACGTTGGAACCGCTGCTCACTCGCAAATAAACTTTTGGTGACGGAGCTCCATGGAGTCACGGATTGAAACGCCGCACAACCATCTTCATTGACACTTACTTTTAACAAAATAAGACAGCTTGGGCTAGAGTAGGCTAAAACGTTTTAGAAAAAGTTTCATAATAATAATAGCATTTTATATAGCGCCTTTCACCCGAGGGTCACAAAGCTATGCACAAGGCCCCCGAAGAACACGGCATGTCAACAAATAATTAATAATATTCACTATTCAATTAACTGTCACAGCTTGAGGTCTTTAACTGTGGTTAAAAATAACCATAGTTGAAGACATCAAGGAGAGATAAGGAACACTCACACGGCGATCCAAAAAGAACAGCTACGGAGAGCAATTCTCCTAGATCGAGCCATAAAAACCTACATCAGTACGTTAAAAATAAATGTTTTTAAGAGTGTGGTACATGAAGAATATCTAATTGCATTAATGAGTGCAACCATATTACAGAAACATATATCCATCCATCCATCCATTTTCTAAACCGCTTGTCCTGGTGAGGGTCGCGGTGACAGCAGTCCAAGGAGAGTGGACCAGACATCAGAAACATATATGAACTGGCAAAATACATTATACATACAACGTGATGCATTATCATGGGGGTCAAGGTAGAAGCGTTCACGTCGCGATCCCCGTCAGGTAATACTTGGTGTTGCCTGCGAATTCTACCAAACACTTCGAAGCCAAGCTGAAAGACAACGATGTCCAGAAGCTGACCATCGTGCTTCGAAGAATCGCAAAGAAGAAGATGAGGCCGACCATTGACTACAATCAACAAATCTTTACACTGCTTGTTTCAAGCAATGCCCATTCCTTTAGAGCAAATAAAACACTAAATGGCATGCTGAAGTTGAAAGCAATGACCTATTACATTTTTTACCGTAAATTCCTATGCAAATTTCTCAAATGATCTTGGTTTAACACTAACAATACACTTGTACTGTGATGGACTGGCGTCCCGTCCTTGGTATAAGCCATGCCTTGCGCCCTATGTCTGCCGGGATAGGCTCCGGCTCACCGCGACCCTGTACAGGATTAAGCGGTTTCTGAAAATGAATGAATGAATACTTGTATGTGTAAAAGCGATGAGCTAAAGTCCACTAAAACAGAGGTTTACAATGTAGTAGATGCCATTTTGAAGCAACAAAACTTTGCCTTAGCAGTTTACATCTAAGGGAATGTGCACATCAAAGCACTGTACGTTGAATTTTCACAAATGCTGCACTTACATATTGAGGGGGGGGGGACTTGTTTTTTGTTTAATAAATAAGGCTCCATAGACTGCATTAGAAAGTGCACCACATTGAAGTGAATGCAGTCGGCTTCCAGAGTAAAACTGCATCACAAAGACGCAACATCATTTCACATGTCCTACTAAAATAGGCCCATTAATTATGGGATGGGCGCTAAGCTGCACAATTAAACTGGATCCATTTCACAAGTTCAAACTGAAAGCCCCTGTTAGGTCTTACACAACGCAGAGTTGCACACATCTTTTTATCAGTCATCGGCAGTAAAACCCAGTCACTACACGTAAAGCTGTTCTCGTAAGTAAGAACAAGAAGGCTATCTGCCTTGGCAAGTTTGTACTTCATACGTACAACCACCACCAAGTAAAAACATGAAATAAATAAACCTGCAAAGGTCACATACCAAGGTACTACTGCCCTCATGAAAACTTTGGTGATAGAAGTGACAAAACTAGGAGTAAGACAGTACTGTGTTTGCTTGGTAAACAACGAGTTTTTATCCATAAAAACACGCCATATTATCTGCCACACATGACGGTGTACACAGCCCCTCTTTTTTGCAAAAAAATACTCATTTACATGTATTTTTTTCAACTATGAGAACGTAATGTGATAGACGTATACTTTTAAAGAATTTCCCCAGACCTGCATTTTTAAACATCTGTCAAAAAAAAACCCCTTAAAAAATGTCACAGGAACAAACTGGATATCTTGCAGCGTTACTCTCCCCCACTGTCCCCATGCATTTCAACAAGAACGGCTCATTTCCTGCATGTGGCCCTGGGGTGTAGAGGTCATTAAGGGGTCATCGGCTTGTTTTCTAACTCAGGTCAGGGAGCATTGGGGGCTGCAACTCTCAACTTCAAAGCGCCTTCCTGCCCACGCCCCGGCTCTCCAGTAAGCATGCAGTGGGGTGCAGCTGTGGCACCAGTTCCATCGCTCCCCCATTGGTCACACTCTTCAAATCCTCACCAACCCAACACCTGAGGGGCCCAGCTGTGCCTCCCAGCCAATGGCATGTGGGTTACCATGGCGATAACGGTCAACCACCCCGTGTGATGATATGCTTGGGTTGTATGCAGGGCTAGGGGTGTCAGGGTTGGGTGAATCCTGCTCAGGTAAGTAATGTTTGTGGGTAAAACATTGCTTAACCATTCACCATGGCGGTGGAGTTCACCAGTTGCGAGGCAGTGAACAGACCAAACCGCTGACAAGAACAACACAATGTGCTACCACACACATTTTTTTGTAGTTTAAACTCCCAGTAAACATTTGGAGACACACTACCTCCCCGATCAGACTGTTTTAAATTTAGTGTTGTAGCCTTATCAATCGCTTACACTGCGCTCAAATAATGTCCAAATTCCCTAATTTGATGAGTTGCATTATTTTGGATAGGCGATACCTTCTGGGTTTGTAAGAAGAGGAAGAATTTACTCCAATTATTCTCAAATTTCGTTGATTTAATTTTTAATACATTTATTCAAAACAAAAAAGGAGTAAAATATTTGTCTGGTCTCAAATGGGACATCTTAACTTGAATAATCAGCACTTTTTCAAGACCAAAGCAAACTGGAAACTCAAATGACCAGTGTGCATGGTATGAGTGGGCGTGCTGACCGACCTCCACCATAAAGCACAAACAGGTTTATAGTGTTTATTGAAGCAAACGCCGACAACATTCTAATAGCACTCTAAATCAAGGAAGTGGTTCCCAACCACATTGTGTGCATATGTCTTCGCCTAACAGCCCTGGCCCACTCTAACAGCTTGTTTCGGCTCACCTGTATATTCTGCACTTGGATGGTCTGCCAGCCGATCTGCCCCGACGGCAAAATGGTGGGTGTGCGGATCAGGAAGGTGGACGGCTGCTGGCCCTGTTCTTGCGACTGCGCCGACAGCGAGGCGGCCTGCAGCGCGGCCTGCAGCACCTGTGGACTCAGCCCGCTCACCATCTGCACCTGCTGCTGCTGAAACGGCTGCTGCAGCTGATACTGGTTGTGCAACTGCACTTGGCCCTGCGTGGCGCTTGTGGTCGAGATGGGCGTCACGCAGTCGATGGACGAGATGGTGACGTGCGGCGAGGCGCCCGAAGCCGTGGTGTAGATGGCCGTCGAGCCGCCACCCTCGGTGGTGGCGCTGCTGGTGACGGCGCCGTCACCGCTTGCCTGTTGCTCCGACGTGGCCCCAGTGACGACCGTCACGTTCTGCGTGGGGCCCCCGCCGAGTGACAGCGGCAACGTGAAAGTCAGGTTGTTGCTGCCGCCGACTGGCAAGTTGATGAGCTGCATCTGCTGCGAGCCCTGGCCAATCTGGCCCTGGATCTGCACGGGAAAGGTGGCCGTGGTGGCCGTACCACCTGCCGAGCTCGTCCCGGCCGGCCTGATTTGCACAGGCTGCTGGCCAGAGCCACCTTGGGCCGATTGGGTCTGTGTCTGGCTCACCGGCACCAGCTGTATCTGGCTATCTTGCTGCATTATCTGAATCTGCTGGCCATCTATTGTCTGCAGCTGTGGCAGGACCTGATACTGCACAAACTGCGGCTGCTGCTGCACGTGCTGCTGGGACTGCTGCTGCGTCACCGCCACCAGCTGCCCGCTCGGCCCGATTTTGAGCATCGACTCCGTGCCGCCCTGGCCTGACGCTACCTGTACCACGCCGGTTGAGGTCTGCACGTCAGTGGCACCGCCGCTGGCCGCCGCCGACGACGACGACGATGACGCAGGAGCCGTCCCGGCCGAGGTCGGGGAAGCAATGATCTGCCACCCATTGGGCGTAGCGGCGAGCTGGGTGAGCTCCAGCGCGTGCAGAAGCGTTTGGCCTGGGCCGGCCACGATCCTCGGAGCTCCTGGCTGAACCTGCTGCACCTTCTGCCCCTGCGCCTGGGCCGCGTGCGCCTCACTCGGGGGCGTTTCGATCCTGCTACACGTGGCCGCGAGGAGTGCCAGAGGTGACGCCTGCGCGTCCTGGGCCTGCCAGGAGGGGGGGGGGAACAGGAAGACGACGGGCAGGAGAACGGACTGAGATCGAGAAGGCTCGGGCCCACGTGGGATTTTCGATAGAGGGACATGGATCGTAGCGGGGCCATGCGAGGTCGTGGGGGGCGGTTTTTCGGGAATAGGGGGGCGGTGCGAGGGGGGGGCGGTGCGGCCGAGGGGGGCGGTGTTCAGGGCAGGCATGGATGAGAGGAGGAGAGGGAGGAGAGACACACGGGACGGGTGAGTGGGTGGGCGTGCGAGCGGGAGGGAGGAGAGGCCGAGAGGGAGGAGAGACGGCGGCGAGGGAGGAGTGCTGAGGGGCCGGGCCCGAGAGCCGGGACGGCCATCGGCGAGAGAGGATTTCCCTCAGCCCCGCGTCGTCCGATTTACTCCGCCGCCGCCACCGCCGCCGCCACCAACATCACCACCGCGGCTAAATTTACCCCTCGGCTGTTACGATTAACCTCGCGCCAAAGATCGCGATTTCGCTCACCTGGCTGTTCGCTGTGGGCCTCGACTGCAGCGCCTTCTCTCCGTCGGCCGTGGCAGTCGTAGCGCCGCTCGCAGTCGTCGTCGTGTTCGTCGTGATTTGCTCGCTGTTTTCCGACTCTACGCGAGAGGACAAAACGCCGACCACGACGCCGCCGCCGATCACTACACGTTACCGACAACGCGACGAAGCCCAAAGCCCTCGCCGATGTCCGAAATCGCGAGGCAAAAAGAGCGACGAGAACCAGCAACAAACGCGGCCGCGTCGCGTTGCCTGCGGGGGAAAATGGCCTTCGCCTCCCGACTCCTTTATTTATTAAATTCGCGCCACCTCCGCCTTCGCCGCGGCCGTTGTTATTTTCGCGCGTTGCCGCCGCCGCCGCTCGCCTTCTCTTTATATCTCCGCCGATATTAATATTTTTTTTTACCTCCCACCACCAACCTCACTACAAAAAAAATCCCCTTCACGCGTATATTAAAAAAAAAACACGTTTTAACCTCACCGGGCTTGCCTGCGTGTTATTTGTGGAGGGGTGGAGTACGCGCGGCGCTGTGTGTGTGTGTACAAGTGAGCGCGCGCGCGCCGTGATGGGAGCCGCGGTCTCCCCGCGCGCCGTGAGGGGAGGAAGGAGGGGGGGGTCGCCTACCGCTCATTCCGCCCGCGCGCGGGCCTAGCGACGCGGGCCTCGCCTGGCGCACCACGTGACCAGGGCCGAGGGGAGGTGGTGGTGGTAAGGGGGGGATCTGCGTTCAGCTCTGGGCGGGAAGAAGCCGGGGCCTAGGCCGCGGAGGCTTCGGGAGCTGGGGGGGGGCCCAGATTCTGAAGGGTTGGTTGCTGCTAGGTTTGAGGTGGTGGGTGGATGGTGGTGGTGGGGG
>JAZEWU010000028.1:2895843-2906683 GCA_036362915.1 Geotria australis | reverse complement strand
GTATGGATGACGACGCCGATGCTGATAATTATAACGTGCCGTGCGTAATTAGCAACCTTGAGGCCTGCAGCCGATAAACCGCTTGTCCTGGTGAGGGTCGCTGTGGCAGCAGTCCAAGGAGAGTGGACCAGACATCATAATCATAGATGAACAAAAAGTATTTTATTCTGGATTTGTGTCGCTACCCCCGGATCGCACACGAGGGCGAACGATTGCGGGCCGCTTGCCGGCCTCTCCTCTCCCGGCGCCGTCCAGACGCAGAGCGAGGGGCAGATGGGGAAACATCCCCGCGTGGCTTCACCCCAAGCGCAGGCACTCACTTCCCCTCGCTCTCTCGCGAGCAAGCGGCCCTCCGGGAGACGGCACCGCCAAACCCCCCCAACCGACAACCTCCTCTCTCTCCCACAACCACCGCCGACACCACCACCGCTACCGCCTCAACAACCGCGGCTGCCACCCAGCACTCTGCTCCGAGCCGCGCGTCCCCGACAAAAGCACAAGCCCGCGTTATCTGGCGCGGGCGGTCACAGGGGAAATCAGCTCAGCTCCGATTAAAAGGAACATGCGCTGGGCGTGTGAAGACGCCACCCCCATCCCACCTCCAACTGCAACACTCCCCGCACTCCCAGCTTCCCCCACCGACGCACCCTGCGCCCTCCACGCACTCATCCCAACCTTCAACCCCCCCCCGCCCAGGCGCCCAACTCCCCCCCGCGTGACCCTCGCGATCGTTCGCGGCGCGCGGTGGCCTCCGGCGGTAATTGCGACGCGGGGTCGCGCTCGAGACGCGCGCGCCGACGAACACGACGACGGCGCTCGGACGTTAGCGGCTAAAATCCCGCGACGAGGACCCCCCCACGCAAAGGGGCCGCGCGGGCAGCCCACTAACGAGCGCGCGCCGGCGATGGGCAACTTCGCGCCGCCACCCCCACCTCGCGCGCGATCGTCCGTGTGAAACACAATCGCGCTCCGGCGTGGTGTCGCGGAGCCACGGCGTGTCGTGCGGACCGTCGGCCGACGTTTCGCTCCCCGCGCGACGGGAGCTTCGTGCCGAGCTGCAAGCGGTACGACGCCAAGTCGCACCGCGGAGCCGTGCGGCGCAACCGCAAACGCCTAAGCAGGTGGCACGATGTCTCTCGCTCTCTCTCCCGTGCGTGGCGGCGGGCAGCGAGAGCGGGCGAACTTCTCCTACGCTTAATTCTCTCTGGTGCGGGACCCGGGCAGGGTGTGCGCGATTCTTGCTGCCGTCTACGTTGAGCCGTAAACGGTAGCAAGAAACTCAACCCGCTGCGGCCTTAACGGGGAAAAATACAGAACAGGCAACGTTTTGGGCAACGGTCCTTCGCGATACGTCCAGCAGTGGACTTGCAAATGGTCGTGCGTGCAGGCAATTAATTAGCGCTGCAGACTTGTTAACGGGACACCCTTCTGAAGAGGGCAACTTCTTCAGGGAGGGAGGTGGGGGGTATGGCCACGGCTGCACACACGCACTAGTCACCTGTGCGTACACGTGCACACTCCGCCGCCGACACCGTTCAGACAAGACGGTCTTAAAATATTAATAAGCAATTATACACTTTGGTACTTTGGAATATTTGTTCCAATCTTGAGCATTATTATTATTATTATGAGGTAAGTCATACGCCGGCTAAATGGGGCACAATGAGACTTAAAATTGCACTGAAATTAACTGCAGGCATAATGATTATCGGTTTATTACTCTTAAAACAACATAAAAATAATTAGATCGGACTCGCAGATTTAATTAAGACGAACCCTCGGAGCTAAGTTTCTCGTTTAAATTACATCAGGATCACATTCCTGTACCATCAGTGTCGCTCTTATTAACGTCTGCTAAGTTGCATAACTCGTGACAAACGCTAAGCCCATTAACATCACTCACTCCGTGCAGTCATTTCCTTAAAGTAATCATATTTCTCACCCACTGCCCACCCCTTCCACCCACCACCCACCCAAACTCACCCACCACTGAGTCGTAACTCTGCAACATTGTTACGTCAAGGGGCGGCGGGCGGTTGAGGAAGAGGAGGAACCCCACTTCTTCGGTTTAAATCACGGAGCGGAGCCGTTGAACGAGCGGGCGACCTGACAGCGCCATCCCGCTCATGTGCTCGACAGAACGAGAAATAAACAATACGACTTTTATGAAACTTCCAGCCTTCTGCGGTCGCCCGCCCGCCCGCCGCCAGTCGCAAAATAATAATAACGGCAATTTGGTAATGTCGGCGTCGTTACTGCGTGAAATGTGTCCTTTTTAAAGTTTATTTTTTACGTCAACTGCGCCGCGTCGTTAACATTTGACCAAACCGTGCGGAGCAGGGCGACGGGGCTTTCGAGGACGTTGCGCGAAGTTCAGGCACCGAGGGTTGGCGGAGGATGCGCAAGTCCAAATTAAACGCGCGAGCAGCCAAGCGTGGCAATTAAAACTCAATCCACGACACCAGATTTATATTTCCTACGGACCACCAAACCAACCGCGCGTTCGGAACTGGCGTTAAAAACGACGCAGCTGTTTTCTCCGTCATTACGACTCAGGTCCTAGTCAGGACCAGTTCGGTCGGCTGGGTTTTTTTTTTCAGTCTTTTGGCTCTTTTCAGCTCGATAAAATGTTATTATTACGGGGTGCAAGATTCAGGGCTGTCCGTCGGGGCCGTCACAATGTACAAATTGCAGCAGTTAGCTCGCAGATTGGCGCTCTTTCTTTCGCCACCTGTCACGAGGAACGCTCGTGCACGGGGCTGGGAAGGCCGAAGGCCTGGCAGCTCTTTTAGTGGAAGTGAGAAACCTGCCGCGTGTTCAGAAGCCCCGGGCGCACGCCGCAAATCTTTTTTTAACCCGTCCCATCAACCCCGCTTCTGCGCCAATTAAAACGGCGGCTATTGAGCAGCCTGCCGCTTAGCGTTCATTAAGTCCCCTCCAAGTGTCTCAATCGGGCCGCGGCGAATCAGGCGGCAGTAATTAACTGGTTCGCTGTTTTAATGAGCCCGGGCGGCAATCAGGATTTGTTAAACAAAGCGGCCGTTTAAAGGCAGTTTGTATTAATTCCCCACACTTCTCCCCTCTGGGCCCTGCCTGCCCGCATGCCCGTCTCTCTCTCTCTCACTCTTTCCTCCGCTAAGCCACCCGCCCCTCTGCCCCCGTGCACGTGTTTGTGTGTGTGTTTGTGTGTGTGTGCGTGGGGGGGGGAGTGTTGGTGTGCGTGTGTTTTTGTGCTGCCTCCTTTATCCGACGCGTCTCCGCATCGATTCCGTTGCCTTGCACTCTCGCCTTATCGGTCGCGGGGTCCGTGCCCGAATCTCCAATGGAAAAACAAGTCAATCGGAACAATCGCGAGGTGGTCAGTGCTCGCTCGTGTGCGCACACACACACACGCACACGAGTGTAGCCGGACGGACGGACGGGAGCGTGGTCAGGGGAAGAGCACCCGTGGAGGTGGGGGTAGGGGAGGTGCGGTTTCACCGGGGTGGGTGCGGGCCTGATTGGCAACCCGTCCGCCACAATAACACCGAGCGGGAGGAAGATTAAATTCAGGGCTTTTTATCGGCGCTGATTGATTGTGACAGGGTGAGCGGGTCCCGTTCGCAAACAAATTACGCTACCCCTATTTAACGAACCCCGCTCGAGCCCGGCAGGGTCGCGCTCGCCTCCTAATTGGAGCGCCACCACCGCCACCACCGCCGCCGCCACTCACCACGATTCCCCACCCCGGCGCAAAACGCCGCGGGAACAAATTGCACGCGGGGCCGATGCTCTGACCACCGCACGTGCGTGCGTTGAGCGCGACGCGGCGACGGGGAGACGCGGCTGGCTAGTCGCGCACGCGACGACGTTCGCTCGCACCAAGCGGTTAAATAATATGAACCGCGTGTAAAATGTAACGCGCTATGCTGGCAGCGGCGTAGATTCCACAAGCAATGAGCCGGGAGCAATCGCGGCGAGTCGTTTCAGGCCCGTGCTTGCGTCAGGATCGCTCGGTAGGTGAACGGCGTCGTCGCGATCGGCGATCTCGTCTCGCCGCCGCTCGTAAACCGTCCATCATCGCAGACCCGGCAAATGAACGCCCGCACGGTTCGTCAAACGAGCGACGGACAAGACTCGAGAAGGAGCACCGTCGCGATGGAAACGCAGGTGTTGCACTCAGCCACTGGTGGGCCTCCTGCTTACACCGAATTCTGTTTTTAAACACAACCCCGCAACTCAGAACCACTGAGATCCCTGCCACCACTGTAGTCCTTGAGCCACTGGCCCAATGAATTAAGGGTACCACGCAGGGTGGAAAACGCCAAACAATTATTTTCTTGAAGCATTTTATCTCAAGATGGCAAATACGTAGGCTGGATAGATCAACGTGTAGTAGCTGCTTATGAGATGAAACTTATTAAATATAGTACGTAAAACAGATGATATATATATTAAGCTTTCTGCACACGATGGACACTGCTCAGGGTGGACACCGGTGGCATTCGCCACCCCAGGCGGTAACTCATCAACCCCGTTGGCTCAAGGGCTGCCGCGGACCGTGTGCGCGCGTGCGGCGTGCTGCCGTGGCGGGTACGCACGCGTCATGTGGAAGATGCTGTCGCAGGCGCTGATGTGGGACAGGAAAGCGTTGCCGAGGCCTTGGCCGGCGTGGGCGCCCTTCACCAGCCCAGCGATGTCCACCACGTTCAGGAACGCTGGCACCTTGCTGCACGCGCGCACGCGCACACACACCAAACGCAAACCCCCCCCCGTATAACCTTAATAATAATAATTTAATAATAATTTTACATTTAGAACGTGCACATATTCAATCAATGTCGAAGGTCTTCATTCGATGAGAGAAGGACTCAGAGGCACGAGGAAAGCGCAGAGAGGCGGAGGAGGGAGCCAGGCGGTATTACCGGCACCATATTGCCACACACTGCTTCCTATATATAATTATATTTTCGGCCAACTAATTAATTAGTGCTTTTTTAAGTTGTGGAAGGAAACCAGAGAACCCGGAGGAAACCCACGCAGAACAGGGGGAGAACACACAAACTCCACACAGAAAGGCGCCCAAGACTGTGCTTCGAGCCGAGGGTCTTCAGTTCGATTCCTGCTCACGGCCAACACGAGTGACGATTTTCTGAACCGGTCCTGGGCCTGCCCTGCGTTGAGTCAACCTCAAATGAGTAGTGGGTGCGGTGTGTGACCATCACCACTAGGGAGAGAAAGGCGGCAGAGCGTTGTGCTGGCCACCCACCCTCTCGTGTGCCGTGCTGGCCTTCATAGGTGCTTGCTAACAGCACTTAAGTGTTTGATGATATCGCCGCCGCAGCGATGCGACCACACCCTTAGTGGTCAATTTTGTCGTCGTTGTTGTTGTCTACGAGTCCATACACACACACGGTGGCGGCGCTTGTGTACTTGTTTATTTGTTTTCCCTCTCGATTGCAAAAGCAAAGGTCTGCTTTAACGGCCACGGCCACTCCCCGCCCGGGCGGCGACGCGGAGATGGCCCAGGCGGGAGAAGATTAAATTAGCGGAGATGGATGCGTACGGCCCGGCTGTAATTACGCGGGGCGGACGTCTCAGCGGGTCACGCTAATCAGCGGCGCGGCGGCAGCAGCGCGGGCAGCTGGCGGAACGCGAGCCGCTCGCCCCGGCACGCTCCGCCTCGCTCCGCCGCGATCCATCACACTCCATCACGCGGAACCGCGGACGTGCGCGCTCCGCCGAGATCGGTCACGCTCCGTCGCAGCGCAGCGCGCGACATCGCTGGCGAGCGCGCTGCATCGCGCTCCATCGTGCAACATCGCGCGACGTCAGACAATCACGCTCCTTGTCGCGGCGCCAAAGACGACCGTGCGCGCTGTCACGCGGCGTCGAGCGTCATCAGACGATCGCAGTCCATCACGACCCATCACCAACCGTCACGCGACACCACAGGCGATCACGCTCCATAACGCGACACCACAGCCACGCTACATCACGTGACTATCCGTGACATCACAGCGACACGACAGACAGGCCTATTCCGTCACACCCGTCACCGCGCGTTACGAGACGGCAGTATCACCCGTGGTCACATTCAATTACACTCCGCCACGCTGCGTTACACTCCATTACACCGCATTACACTATGGCACACGGCATTACACTCCATTACGCTGCATTACACGATATCATACGGCGTTACACTTCATCACCACGCCGCGCTACATCACACGGCGTCACGGTTCGTTACACCGCGCCACGCAGTGTCCCGCTACGCCACGAACCATCGTGCTCCAATACCCTGAATTAGCGAATCACAGGCCACGAGCCTCCACCACCCTCCATCACGCTGCGTCGTCCTTCGTCACGCCTCCGCATCACCCTACATCGTACGGACCTCGCGACAGCACGGAACACGGTGTTCCGTAACCCTGACGAACACTGGACCACCGCACCCCATGCCATCGCACTACATCACCCTAGATGACGCCCCATCACACTTCCATCATGCTGCACTCTATATCAGGGGGTTCTCAACATTTTGCGCCTCAAGGCCGACTTGGCCCACTTGGGTCTGGTCTCCACGGACCACTAGGTGGCGCTCGCGCCCCACTGGTAGGCATTATTTCCCTCTTATTGATCACTCCTCTGAAAATGTAACCATAATACAGCCTTCGAATTAAACCATATTTTAGGTTTAAATTATAATTTTTGCACTACCATTAACCCTCTTAAGCACTCCTCCACCTTTATCAAGAAAGAATTCCAGCTCAGCAATGTCAGCAGATAACGTCATCAACAATGACGTCAGAAGGGCCTGTTACAGGCTTGGAACGCGATCGCCCTTAGGGCGGGTACTCTGCTAATGTAATTAATTAATCCCCCACCGCGTAGGGGAGGGGGTTGTTGAGGGTTAAGCGTCATGGGTTCACAATGGTATAACGGTTACTGTTAAGAGTTCACAGAGGTGTAACGGTCAGTGTTACGGGCTTGTATTGGGAGTGACAGCGTTAACGGTCAGTCTGCGCAACAGCTGTAGGCGAGGGCTCACCTGAGCGGCTTGTGGTACTCGCACAGGAAGTCGTATCTCGGGTCGGGGATGGGCACACGGCTCTCGTTGGGGTCGATGGTGCAGAACGGGAAGTTCTCGGCCGATGCTTGGCTCTTCGTGAGCACATTGAAGAACGTTGACTTGCTGAGAAAATGTAAAAAGACATTAACCATTTTAATTCATTCAGCAAACGGCATGAGAAGGGGTGGACCGGTGGGGTAGTTGTTCAGTGCGTCGTGCTATGATCCTGGCACCTGAGTTTGATTCCTGGCCACGGCAAGCAATTTTTGAACCGGTCCCGGATCTCCCCCTTTCGCCAAACCACACTGACTCGTGTGGTGAAGTACGGTCAAACAACTCCCATGACCAACTGATGTCAGTGTCTGCATTTGCATGCATTGCTCGTTACTGCAAGCAGGAAGCAAGTGCAGATACCAGTCACTGAAAAACCACGAGAATTTTCCACGAAGACATGTATGAACAATTAATGGGTAGCACCATTAGCCATGATCTATCCATTGCTGGATGTAGGCCTCCGCAAGCCGTTGCCATCCCTTGAAAGTCCGCCAATGGAACAAATCTTCCAAACTCCTGAATGTTATCTGATTAATGCGCTGCATCCCTGCTGTGGACATCATCTTGGCTATTTGCCCTCCTTTGTCAGCCATTCCATAATCAGCCTCGACCACCCGCCATCATGCGTTCGAGTAACGGCCCATGAACGCCGCTGCACTTTAAATAAGTTGTAACTAGAAATGAACGCAAATGAGGCTTCACAAGCAACACTGGCCTAACACAGCACGGGACAGCAGCAGCTGTGTGTATAAATAGCTCCGCACTTTTTTTTTTACAGCAAACTTGCAATGCTGCACATAGCTTCCTATGGGTGCTGCCCCACCCCTAACATTACTTAGATTCGCTTGAAATAACTCAAGAGAAGGATTTCCACTCATGCTCTTCAACACTTGATGCATTTTCATTCACATTTAATTTTTAAGTTTTGCTTTTAACATATACATTGCCATCAACGAATTCTTACATTCGAGATGTGTTTATTAAGTGGTGTATTCTAGGCATATTATGACATGAAGCTTAGAAACGCAATAAGATTCAGGACTAGCTTTATTTTGTCTCCTATTCACTCTCTAATGTGTTACCGCATGCTCTGGATTATAAGGTGCTTTGGAAAATAAGATGCACTCTAAACTCTGGGGTCATTTTTACAAAAAGATCCCATCCATCCATCGTCAGAAACCGCTTAATTCTGTACAGGTTCGCAATGAGCCGGAGCCTATGTGTTTGATAATTCACTAAAATAGGGCATGAAGGAGGGCTATGTTTCATTAGATGATTATGGACACACTGCTTCACAATGGGTGTTTTTTTGAAAAATTATTCTGTACATCTCGTGGTATCTTCTATCCTCTAGGTGGTCATTTAACGCTTTGGTAAACCATTTCTGGAAGCTGATTCAAAATAACCAGATTAAAACTATGTATTTTATGCGATCTAAGACACATCATCAAGTTTTGCTTTAAAATGCGGTGGAAAATGTGCATTTTATAAGGCGAGTCTTTGTAAAAAGCAACATGTTGTTGAGTACTTCACACGATGTCATACAAATATTGCACAACTAGGCCAGCTGGCAATTCAAAGAAAACGTTTAATCACAGCTTGAAATTTAAATAAATAAATGTACAATTTAGAATGCCCACAGTATTCATTCAAAGTTATTCGTTCAAAGAAAGAACGACTCAGAGGCGCGAAGAAGACGCAGAGAGGGGTGGAGTCAGCCATCCGGTCGGCCGGTGATTACACACCAGACACTGCGCCATATATATTATGATGTTATTGGCCAATTAATTCGTGAGCGTTTTTGAGTTGTGGGAGGAAACCGGAGAACTGGAGGAAACACACACATTTCACGCATTTAGGTGCCCTAGGTGGGAATGTTTGTGGGAATGTGCGTGGGTAGGTGCGTGGGTAGGTGCGAATCAATTAGTAGATTGATATAGTCTGGACATGTACATTATTATGCTATTTTGGGCATCGTTCGTTTTAGAGCAGCGTATAGCTCAGGTGGTACAAATCAGGATCATCACCAAAGTCTTTAATCATTTAATGGCTACACGTTTACCTTTAATTCCCTGTGTACACGGGCCTCCTAGCTTCTTCTTCTTTGCGATTCTTCAAAGCACGATGGTCAGCTTCTGGGCATAGTGGTCTTTCAGCTCGGCCTCGAAGTGTTTGGTAGAATTCCTCCTAGCTGATAATAATCCACACCCAATTAATGCGACTGACTAGCACCAACGACCCTGTCTTCTTCTTCTTTGCGATTCTTCGAAGCACGATGGTCAGCCTCTGGGCATCGTTGTCTTTCAGCTCCTCGGCCTCGAAGTGTTTGGTAGAATTCGCAGGCAATACCAAGTATTACCTGACAGGGATCGTGACGTGAACGCTTCTACCTTGACCCCCTTGACCCTGTATAAACTATACACATTATTTTGGTGACACTGCATGGGCAGTGCTGGTGCATAGCACACAAATAACAAAACGACTCAACACAAATCAAATCGTGCAATCGGGGGAATTTCGAGCAACGGACCTTCTTAGCACATCGAAATGCATTCGGCCATTGACCGAATCATGGCCTATTAGACATAGTTTCCTTTTAAGGCAGTGGCTGAGTGTTATTGACAGACGCGTGGTAACCGAAGTTTTCACGGACCAAGTCATTCTTCAGAGTCTGGGGTTTTGCCAGTTACACAGGGTACAGTGCCCTTTTATTCTGTGTACCCCACGATATGTCCCGGTTTTTTGTGATCCGAGGTGGCAACCCACCCATCTCAAGGGACTTGCTGGTAGACTGTGGTGTATACATTTATACTGCTGGGTTAATCGAGGCTGGTGTTGTTTTATGAAACTTGGACCATTGTTTCAACTGCCACCCTCCTGGGAGACCGAACCATGCTATCTCCGGATTGCAAGTCCAGTTTGTACTAACCGTTACATTAAGCCAGCATCGCTCTTGTGGCAAAAAAAAATTTGCGCCACCCTTCCGCCCGGGGGACGGTTAACAGGAGACGTTTTAATGACAAAACGACATTTTCAAATAGATGTAAATTACCCAACGTTCGGTAAGCCGACGATTCCAATCTTTAGCGACGTCCCAAAGCGCCCAATGATGGGCAAGGGCTTTTCTTCGGCTTTCTTTGGTGCCATGGTATCTGGAGGAACACAAACGACTTTGAATCAACAAAATCAGCACATCCAACGTATGCTTTGTCTGTTACAAAATATCTACCAATGGGCCACTGTTCAGTTTATCATCTCTCTGGGGTCGATAGAATCAGTACAACCTTGCGGGGAAGACCACAGAGGTTGTCAAAGTTACAGACGTGCAAATTTGAAACTCGGAAAGGCAGAGTGTTTACTGGTAAACATTAACAGTATATTTCTAGAAGGGAACCGTGCTATATATGGTGTAGACCATATACTGTCTGCTACAGACACCATTCTCAATCGGTGGGTCGCGAAATGTTGAGAACCCGTGCTACAGTATCCAGGAAGGCCACTGCCTGAAACATCACTCATCACAGATATGTGTTTCCTTTTAGGGCAGTATTATTGACCTGTGTCGAGTTTTTTTTAATTACTTCTGAATGACTGCTAACGTGTTTAATAACCAACTATGTTATGGTTGTTGTTAATCGTTCTTCTTCTTTGCGATTCTTCGAAGCGCGATGTTAAATTACAGTTTCCCATTTTCTTACACAGCCCCTTGCATTTTCATTGAACTCCGCAAGG
>JAZEWU010000028.1:2882148-2894771 GCA_036362915.1 Geotria australis | reverse complement strand
CATGGAATGTTTAAATGAAGGGCAATATCAGTGCATGGTTGAATAAAGGATGACACTGCCTGTACGTGGTTAAATAAAGAACAGGACCACTGAATGACTAAAAGACAGTGCAAACGAATGGTTAAAAATGCATCCATCCATCTATCAATTGTTAGAAACCGCTTAATCCTGTACAAGGTTGCGGTGAGCCGGAGCCTATCCGGTGGACACTGGGCGCAAGGCAGGGCTATACCCAGGATCTGACGCCAGTCCATCACAGGGCACCGGGCGTAATTTAGTCCGCAGTCCATTAACATATTGCAGCAGCATGTATTTGGACTGCGGGAGGAAACCGGAGTGCCCGGCGAAACCCCTATACAGTACATGGTTAAATAAAGGAGCCGGCCCGTGAACGATTAAATAAAGACTACCAATAATTGCCAAATCGAGGTTAAAGAAAGGCCACGACCAATGAATGACTAAATGCCACTATCAATGCACGGTTAAATAAAGGACATCACACACGCACGCTTGAATTACAGGACAATATCAGTGACTGATTAAATAAAGGTTACTATCAACGCGTGGCTAAATAACGCACACAGCCAACGACTGTTTAAATACAGTCCACGACGACCGCAGTATTTCAATAAAATCCCGTGGTGACCCACGTGCCGTCACTACCGCGCTAGACTTGCCAGGCCTCACCGCTACCGCGGCCGCCTCTCCCGGCGCATCGCGGGCCAGCGGAGGTGACCCACCCGGACCCGCGGGTAGGCAGCGGGTGCAGGGGAACCCAACCGCAGCACCGGGGTCCCGATTGACCCCCGAAGGGAGCTGAGGAACCCCGGGAGAAGCCGGTCTCTACCTGAGTGGTGCCCGGAGCTTGTGGTGAGCGCCGCTGGAGGGACACGTGACCGCGGGTTGGCCGGGTGACGTCACGCCGCCTGCAAAGGGACCGTGTGTCGCTCTCCCTCGCTCGCTCACTGGCAGCTGCCACGTGGGTAGGCGCTGCTTGTCTCGCAGCTAAAGGCTCTGAAATCCGGGACAACCTCAGAGAAGAGTCGCTGCTTCTTCGGATTGAGAGGAGCCAGTTGATGGTGGTTCGGGCATCTGGTAAGGATGCCCCCTGGAAGGCTCCCCCGGGAAGTCTACCAGGCACGGCCCACTGGGCGGAGACCTAGAGGCCGACCCAGGACACGCTGGAGGGATTATATCCTTCGGCTGGCCTGGGAACGCCTGGGAATCCCCCCCCAGGAAGAGCTGGAAACTGTTGCTGAGGAAATGGATGTCTGGTTCACTCTCCTTGGACTGCTGCCACCGCGACCGTCACCAGGACAAGCGGTTTAGAAAATAGATGGATGGATGGCATTAACATCGCTCGGCCAAACGACGCCTGCAATTGAACTGGGTTGCCCCCATGGTCAAGACCGCTAGTTCCCCAGCCGGGAATTCAACCTGGAACTTTCTGTGAGGCAGCAGGGCTACTTACTGCGCCACCGCGCTGCCCCAATCTCCCCCATACACCCTACTATATAGGCTGTTAGGGCAGCGGTCCCCAACCTTTATTGCGCCACGGACCGGTTTCATGTAAGACAATATTTCCGCGGATCGGCCTTCAAGGTGTGGGGGGATAAATATGACGAAATAAAATAATACGACCGGCATAAAAACAAATATAAAGTGCATAAAAATACAACTCACCATTACGCTGAATTATCCGGTCATTTTTCAAAATAAAACATCTTTCAGACTGATAATCAATAAAATATTTTTTTATTCATTCTTTCTGTGCGGCCCGGTACCAAATGACCCGCGGAACGGTACCGGTCCGCGGACCGGTGGTTGGGGACCACTGTGTTAGGGCAACTGCCGTTAGCAAGCACCTATGAAGGTCGGCACTGCATTGGACAGAGCTGGTGTGGCCATATCTATGGCCAGCCGCCTTTGCCTCCTTGGTGCTAATGGATACACACTCGTTGGAGGCTGACTTGACTTAGGAGAGGCCAAGAACTGGTTCAGAAGGTCGCTACGGATGTTAGTTGTGAGTGGAAATCGAACTCGGGTCGCCAGGTTCGTAGCGCGATGTGTTAAACTACCGGGCTACCATTCCCCATCACTCACACATTTAACAGATTCGCTTGATCACGAAGATAGCTCGCTTCTAAGCACTCACGTCCAGAGCTTATTTTAGGCTGGAACAGTCCGTTCAGAACGCTGTAATTTAGGCACGCCACATCCATAAACCTGTTCATATGATTTTAACAAAAAATATGTAGGGGACATTTAACATAAAACTATTACCAACAGGCGTAGCCTGTACTACAGGTATAGCGCCTTGTGCCGATAACCTCTGCTCCCTCCGAGACAGCAGAGCAGCGTTCGGGGGAAAAAAAAAACCACATCGAGTGAGAAATGAAACTGGCTTTATGACACGAAAGCGTGACAAATGATGACACGATAAGGCTCTAATGCGAGAGCAGTAATTAAAGAGGCGCTTTCCCCTAACGAGACATCCATCAGCGCGGATCAGCGGGGCTCGCGCTGGGGGGTTGGTGGCCCGCGACAGGATTGGGGCGGGCGCCACAGAGCCGGAGGTTCGTGTGATTTAATGTGAGCGGGGGAGCGGTGGCGTCGTGCTCAGCGCGCCGCGCTACGACCTCGGAAACCTGGGTTCGATACTCGGCCACTGTAATATTATAGGTGGCGAGCGAAGCTGTGCTGGGTCTCCCCGAGGTTAACTCAGCGTGAAATAGTACACGGTGGGGGGGGGAGATTCATGCGGCCGCAGCGTGATGCTGCTAGCTGCGTGCACCGCCCTCTCGTGCGCCGTTCTGGTTGTAATAGGTGCTCGCTAAAAGCACTTGTCTCAACCGCCTGCTAAAGCCTATGCGGGGGATCTTTGTCTTTGTGTTGTGAAGATCCAGGCTGTGAGCGGGCCCCCAGCATGACTGCCAATGCCCCCACTCCGTCAGTGTTACAATAATCGATGAGTGGGGTCGATGCAACTTAAACTTGGCTGATAGCAGCAACACAGAACCGAGGCGGCATGTGTGTGTGCCTGTGTGTGTCTGTGTGTCTGTGTGTGTGTCTCTGTGTTTGGATGGAGCAGTAGCGTCGTGGTTAGCGCACTGCACGGCGAGCCCAGCAGCCCGGTGATTATTTTCAGAACCAGTCCTGGGCCTCCCCTAGATCGACTCAGCCTAATATTAGTTCTTGGTGCAACGTCTAAACATCGCCACTAGGGAGACAAAGGCGGATGGGCGTGGTGCTGGCTACCCACCCACTCGTGTGCCGTGCTGGCCTTGATAGGTTATCGCTAACAGCACTTCACCGTACATTATGTTAAGGCTATGCGGGTGATCTTTGTCTTTTTGTACCGGTGTGAGTGTGTGCTAGTGCGCCTTTCGCCATTAAGTGGCGGTGACGTCACCACGTCGCCTGTGCCAGGCCATGTGCACGTTGAGGCCACGTGAAGTGTCGAAGGCTCGTCGACAGGAGGTCACAGGACAGATATCTCTCACACGCGCACAAACAGCAGTGGAAGGATTCACACGTGGTTACTGTGCTAACCACTGACGGCAGCCGCGCTCCATAATCAAAACCGTTAATATCATCCATTCATCAAAGACAAGATCCCCGTATAGCCTTAACAGACTATGGGGTAAAGTACTGTTAGTAAGCACCTATCTCATCACACACAACGTCAAAACCCTAGATCCATCGGTACCATCCTTGAGACAAGTGTTTAATAGACTACATCATGCTGATGAGCCACGGAGAATTCGAAACCGGTCCAAGAGATAGTTCCCATGGAACCAAACTTATGTCTGAAAGGCCAAAGGGCCGATGACCTAAATTGTTATCTTATTTTATTATTGTTTTCCGGATGAAAGAAATCCTCGTTTATTTATTATTTATCACATGTATTATTTTTAGGTGCGTCTCGTGTTATAGCCAGGTTAACTATTACATTCATAAATAATGTAATACCGTATTCTCCGGATTATAAGACGCAATTCACCGCCCCTTCCCACCTCCCCCCTATTTTACAGCAAAAGTTGGGAGTGGGTCTTATAATCCGGTAGGTGTGTGAGAGACTAGATTTGTACAACTTTGTTGACACCAGACACAAGTTTGGGATCGGTTTTGCAATTCTGAGCGTCGCATAGTCTGTAAAAAACGGTATTACCTAATCCAAATCTATAGTAGGAAACCAGAATAACGTTTCGGGCAGATATCCTTCCCAGGGATTGTAGTAACTTCATCCAGCAGTGGATTAACAAAGTGCTGTACGATATGTTATTAACACTGGAAAAAAATATGTTTACTTGGTCTTTTTATGTATTTGTTTTTATTCTTGGTTTTACTGAAAGAGCAACACTGCAGCCAGCCTCTGACTGCTGGTGAGAGATAGGTGAATATTATCAAGCCAGCGTTTGTTGAAGCGTGGATAAACTGGAACAGTTTCGACATTCTGGGTCTCATCAGCAGTGAAGCCCGTTACACAAACGCTGCAACACCTTTCACATCACGATAACACCCCCGTTCCCCGCCGCACCCTCGAGTTGATAAAGATATCCTCGTACACAGGTAAAACTCAAAACGAGCTAGGTGCAAGCCTCTGCACATCTGTGAATCGTGATTGCGTTGGAGACAAAGGCGGGTGGATGGAATTGCGAGCGGCAGTCGCCGTTGGTGGTGAGCGTCGCGTCACGCCGATCTAACGCGGCTGGCTGGCTGGCGTGCCTTGCCCCTTGCATCATCTCACACGAGGGGGAGAATTTCGGTGGATCAGCCGAAACGGGGCGTCGCTGACTCGCCGACCGCTCCGGCGCTTCCACAGACCCGACCAACGCGGCCGCCGCCAGGTATGTTACACGCAAAGCACGTGAACGCGAACCACAGCCATACACACGGATCTCATACACACACGCAAGCGTACGTTCACGTGCAACGTGATTCCACTGCGCGCTCGTGCCTCGGTGTTCTTAACGCGTTCACCTGTATGAGCAAATTTACCTGTGTGGACATACACACTTGCACATTCGCACACAGACAGATGCGTTCGTACACTCTCTCATGCGTACACTGCACATAGCGCTGATACGTGCACGCGCACGCACGCGTGTGTCAAATTGCTATATATATACTGTTCATACAGTATATATATTTGCATGCTTCGATAATAATTTATCATCATTATTTTATGGCTCTTTGTCTATCTACTGCCGGATGAAGGCCTCCCTACGCCGTGTCTGTCATGGAGGCTGTTTGCCCATACTTCACCACGCTGGTCAGTGCATTTTGATAGGGGCTGTAAGATCAGCACCCGTATGCTAGCCTGCGGTCGGGAATCGAACTCAGATGTCCAGGTTCAGTGCAATGTTCCTTCGCTCAAGCTTGTGTGTGTGTATAGTACGTGTACAATATACTGTACATAACTACATACATACGTGAAACGTGCAAACACTTAAAAGCACAACCACATAACACCGGTAATGTTAATACATGTTCATACGTATGCATTGTTCACACACGTGCGATGTTAAGTAAATGCCAACTGTTCACAATATACTCGCGGTTTCATGAATGCGCCACATACATTGTTCAGACGTACATAGTGATCACGCATGCACGATATCAATGTATAATTTTGATACGTGCATATCGTGCGCACACACACACGCGCGTTGTCTATATTCATAATACATGATGTCCACTTATATATGCACATTATATATTTAAAGCATACCGGTTATGCATTTGTTTTGGCCATATATCCATACACTCTATATACATTCTGCAGTACATAATAATAGCATTTATAGAGCGCCTTTCACCCGAGGGTTACAATGCTCAAACGTACATGGCACACATCCTGTGTATGCGCACACATGTCATCCGTACATGCGCATCGTACGTTCCCACATACGGTCCACACGCGCGTTCGTTTTAATTAACGCTCCTTCATTCCTATGCATAGTGTTCAAAGGTGCGTGATATTAACACACACTGTTGACGCGTACTATCCATGCATACATAAACTTGTGAATGCAAGCTGCTAATACATACAGCTTGTAATTATACACACGCGGTGGAAAAACGTACAACGTGTGTTCACGTACACTTTTAATAGCACTTACTGCTCTCTCACACTCACTCCCGTCTCGCCTGTGCCTTCCAACCCATGAACTCACGATTCGCCGCGTCTCGGAGGCGCGTGAACCCTGGTGAACCCCTAAGCACGCGTGCACGTGCGCATGTACGACCTCCTTTAATCAAGCCACTGCTGGATGAGAGCGGTTCCCCACGCCGCGCGGGCGGTGGGAGTTATTTGGCCATACTTCACCACGCTGGTCAGTGCTATTGTTGTTTGTAAAAGTCAAGGCGGAGCCCTGCTCAGCACCGATGCTTAAACGAGTCAGTGGGGGAAATTCCACATTCCTTTGGCAGGTGCTGGAGTCTCTCCATAGGTAATTGCTAGTGGCATACAGGTTTGTTTGCCGGGAGAGGCTCTGGCTCACCGCAACCCTGCACAGGATTAAGCGGTTTCTGACAATGATGATGATGATACAGGTTTGGAGCGGTGGCGCGGTGGTTAACGCGGTGGTTAACATCAGGGGTGAATGATCCGCCGATCGCTCGCGGGAGTTGCGTTCCTAGAAAACGTGTTTGGCAAAATGCGCGAGCTAATCCAAAATCGCGAAGGGGAAAGATGCGACCTGCGAGGTTATCCATCCATCCATCCTGTACAGGGGTAGCGGTGAGCCGGAGCCTATCCCGGCAGACACAGGGCGCCAGGCAGTGCTACAACCAGGATGGTACGCCAGTCTGCGAGGTTATCCCGTGTTTGAATTCGGTCCCGGACACCTGCCTCACGGTTTCACACTCGTTTATCGGTGAGGTTATCGACACAGACATCAACGAGCATACAATGAACACCCGACAGCCGACGTTATTAACACAGGCACCACAGTGAACCCAGGCGCGCGCGCGTGCGATGCGATAAAACGTCGGCGTCACGTAATTAACACACACACATGGACGCACATGTTTACGTATATATTTTAATGCGTGTGTTGTGAACCGCACTGTTCTGTGTGCCGCGGGGAGCGGTCGGTGCGGCGGTGTGCGCGCTGCGCTACGAACCCGACGCGCCGCGTTCGATTCCCGCTCACGGCCAACGCTGGCGGCGATTTTTTTGAACAGGTCCTGGGCCTCCCCTAGGTCGACTCAGCCTCAAATTAGTACCTGGTGCGATGAATAAACATCGCGAGTAGAGAGGCAAAGACAGCCGGGCGTGTTGCTGGCCAACCCACCCGCTCGTGTGCCGTGCTGGAATTTATAGGTGCTCGCTAACAGCACTTGACCGTACAGCCTGGTAAGGCTATACGGGGGATCTTTGTCAATTGTGGACCGCACCAATCCTGATGATAGGTGGCGGTGTATTTACTCGAGATACCGCAATTGGGCATTGTCACTCGTATATATTATTCCTTGTATGTGATGGAGGTTTTTACGGCTCGATTCATGATGGTTGTTTTTCAAAAGTGGTTTTTTTTTTCGAGATAGCCGTGTCGAGCGCTCCCCCTCTCCCCCTCGCGACGTTTCGCCTCCCACGTCGGAGGCATCTTCAGGCGTTGAGTGTGCGGTCGAGTGCGTTGTGTTTCTACCTTATATATGCTGTGTTCACGTGGTACCTGTGTTTTATATATCCTGCGTTCTGTACCATTTGTGTATACCTCTTGTGGAGCTATAAACAAAACGCGGACAGATCAGGGAGCCAACTTTGAAACTAACAGGAACCAACCGGACAGCTTAATGAAAGTCCCACCCTTTGTTAGCTCCCATCTGAACACAGAATATATTCCTTGACATGTAAATTGAGACGTGGCACAACGCAGCATAGATTAGCGGTCGTCTCGTCACCGGCGTCACCCCGTGATGGAATCTCGAGGCGTGACAACCCAGGGTTTTTTTTTTCCTTTACAGTGGGTGAGTGGGTGGGTGAGTGAGTGGGTGGATGAGTGAGTGGGTGGGTGAGTGGGTGGGTGGGTGAGTGGGTGGGTGGGTGAGTCGGTGAGTCACTCTCTGCTCTGTCATACAGTCCGCCTCTGGCCAGTTCGTCTGTAAACTCCCGAGTGGGTCTGTTTGTGATGTCTCCCAATAGACGCAGAGAAAACGCCAAAATTGATATTTAACAATGCGGCCCGTTGAGATGTTTATTTTACTGTATCGTGTTTAAACGCGTTTCAGAATTAGTGAGGCACGATTGCTTAGCGGGTAGCGCTGCTGTCTCACAGCGAGAAGGCCCTGGGTTCAAATAATCGCCACTGGTGGTGCAATCGAACTCGGGTCGCCGGGTTCGTAGCTCAGCGCGCGAAGCGCTACGCCACCGCTACCCCACTTTGCACTGAACAACAACCACACACGCGAACACACACGAACGAACACACACTGCACAACCAGCCAGTGCTGTACATAAAAATGCGAGGTAGCATTTGTCCCGCGGTTCATATTAAATGCGCGGAGAGAGGGAGAGAGAGGCAGCGAGATGGGAGTAAGCGAGAGAGCGAGAAATGGAAGCAAAATCAGGCTCTCGGAAAAAGAGAGAAAAAGACGCTCTCCTATTCGCTTATTACATTTGAATTACAAATGATACCGAGGCTCAAAAACGCGACGCGAGGGTCGATAAATCACGGGTTCCAACCCCACGGCTCCCGGCTCCCACCGCGCGCGCACGTGCGTACACACAGGTGTGTGTGTGTATGTCAACACGGGGAGCGGTGGCGCGGTGGTTGGGGCACTGCGCCTTCGAAACCCAGCGACCAGAGTTAGATTCCGGCTCACGGTCAATATCGGTGGAGAATTTTTGAAGCGGTCCTGGCCCTTCCCTAGGTATATCCAGCCTCAGATGAGTAATAATAATAATATCAATTCACCCGAGGGTCACAAAGTACCTGGCGAGGTGTGGAAACGTCAGTATCGGGAAGACAAAGGTGGTCGGGCGTGGTGCTGCCCACATCGCCCCCTCCTCGTGCGCCGTTCCTGTCTTGATAGGTACTCGCTAACAGCACTTTCCCCAACAGTCTGTTCAAGGCTCTACAGGGGGGTCTTTCTGTCAATTTATGTACAGAGCTGTTATTTCGGGATTGTCGTGTCGAGAGATCTACATCTCTCCCTCGCGATGTTTCACCTCCCACGTTGGAAGCATCAACTTTGCTTATCACGAATTATCGGATAGGTGAGCAAAGACAAAGACAAATATCCCCCGTATAGCCTTAACGGACTGTAGTGGCAAGTGTCTTTAGCGAGCACCTATGAAGATCGACGCGGCACACGAGGAGGTTGGTGACCAGCACCACGCCCTGCCGCCTTTGTATCCCTAGTGCCAATGTTTACACACCGCACTCGGTACTCATTTGAGGCTGAGTCGAGCTAGGGGAGGCCCAGGACCGGTTCAGAAAATCGTCACTGGTGTTGGGCGCGAGCAGGATTCGAACTCGGGGTGCCAGTCCTGGAGCCCAGCGCGCTGACCTCTGAGCCACCGCTCCCTACACCCGCACTGACCAGCGTGTTGAAATATGGTCAAACAAACTCTATGAGCGACGAGGCGAGAGGATTGATAAACCACGGTAAATTATCATCGCCATATGATTCATTCTGTATTATACACAAGCATACAAATTAAACACAGGCTCGGCTAATAGCGAGGGCCATGTATCAGCGTTTATCAGAGCAGACTTCGATACGCCACGAGATTCATTACTTTCACACAATGGATTGCGAGTGTGTCTAAAAACGTGTTTTTAATGTGGATCCAACGCGAACATAGTACAGTGTTATTATTATTATCTAAACCATTATAAGACTATACCTGTTCACATTGCTATCGTACGTGGGTATTTTTGGTGATAGTGCATTCCCTCTTGGTGTACTGCTCCACTTTGAGTTCGTGTGTAATTAAAGTGTTGCCGCGTGTGTGCACATGATACCCCTTGCAGTCTCGGTGATTGTTTTGTACAGTCTTATATATATATATATATATTTTATGCGATTAAGGCTGATTTATGTTTTCCTCTCTGGTCGGGCAAATTAAATAGGTGTTAACCCTCAAGCGCCTTCGCGAACTGACGATCCGTGTGTGTGTATGTGTGTGTGTTGGGTTGTGCGTATGTGCCGGCCAGCCACCCCATCGTGTGCCGTGCCAGCCTTAATAGGTGCTCGCTAACGGCACTTGACGCTACAGTCTGTAAAGGCTACACGGGCGATCTTTGCCTTCGTGTGTGTATGTAATGGTGTGGGCAGAGGTAGTGTGGTGGTTGGCGTACCCCTCTACGAACCCGGTAACCCGAGTTCGATTCCTGTTCACGGTCAACATCGGTGACAAATATCTAAACCGTTCCTGGGTCTCATCAAGGCCGAATCAACCTTAAATTGACACCTGGTGTGGTGTGTAAACATTAGCACGGGAGAGACAAAGGCGGCCGGGAGTGGCTATCATAGGTGCTCTTTTACAGCACCTGACTGCATCGTCTCTTTAGGCTATGCAGGGGATTGTTTTCTTTACCTCGCGTGTGTTTTGTATGTATTTATGTACAGTATATTTATATATACAGTGTATGCATATACATAGTGTGCACGCGGTGCCCCCACACATAAACGTACACACAGGTGTATTCCATATGTGTGTTCGTGTGTGCATAATGTATTTGTATTTATGTAAATGGGTAGAAATCGCCTGCATATGTATTCATACGTATGTGTGCGATATGCGTGTGTATCAACAGTACGTGGGGTGTGTTAACGTTTATATTTTAATACATTATGTTTGCACATGGGCATAGCCTGCATAGTATGCTTGTATGTGTACATATCGAACGTACGTGTGTGTGTGTATGGCCGAAACCAGTGACGTTTATCTGAACCAAACCTGGGCCTCCTCTACGTCGACTCAGCCTCAAATGAATACCTGGTGCGGTGAGTAAACGTCGTTTGCTACGGAGAGGAAGGGCGGCGTTCGCCCCAACAGTCTGTCAAGGATGTAACGGGCATCTTTGTGTTCATGTTAATCAATGTGTACAATCGCACGGGCATAAACGCGTACGTATGTGTGTGCATCTGTGTGTAGGTGTGAGCGTGTAATGACACATGTATGTGTGCCGGCGCACGGTGGTGTGCATGCATTGACGCGTGTTCCCTAACGGCGAGCACTCTTCACAATTCGTCTGCATGGCGATACGGATGATCATTGTCTTTAGACAGGTGTACGTGCACGTCTGTATTAACCTATGTGTATTCCACAAAACACAGACAAAGATCCCCGGTATAGCCTTAATAGACCGTTGGGTCAAGTGCTGTTAGCGAGCACCTATAAAGGGCAGCACGGCAAACGAGGGGGTGGGTCTCCAGCACCTCGCTGGACCACCTTTGTTTCCCTAGTGACGATATTTACACACCGTACCAGGTACTCATTTTGGGGCTGAGTCGACCTAGGTAAGGCCCAGGACCGGTTCAGAAAATCGTCGTTAATGTTGGCTGTGAGCTAGATTCGAACTCGGGTGGCCGGGTTCGAAGCACAGCGTTGCTAACCACTACGCTACCGCTCCCCACACACACACACAATATAATATAAAAAAGGTCTGTCTGTATGCTCCGACATAGACGTTTAAGACAATCAAGTAAACACACAACATGAATACACACACACGCGCGCGTGAAACAAAAAAAAAACTCAACCGTAGCTCGCAATGTGTCTATGTTTGAGTTAATGTACTGCGGCTCGCTGCTATTTTGCATTGCAATTGCTCTGCTGCCGTAATCGTCCGCGCGCGCGCGTGTGTATGTACCCATCACCTACCTCCCAGTCGGCCTATAGGAGGGGATTGTTGCTGTGTTTTGTTTCATTATTGCAGTGGTTTTACCAAAGCGCCGCGTTCTCCTGCCGCCAGCGCAATTACTCGCCTCCCGGGACGTCCAATAAATCTTATACATCGCCACGTGTCCGCATATGCAGCGCACATTCATGAGCAAAAGGCAAAGATCCCCCGTGTAGCATTTGACAGAATGCTGGGGCAAGTGCTCTTCGCGAGCAGCACATTATGAAGGCGGCAACGCGACGGGTTTTTTGGTGGCCAGCGCCACGCCCGGACGCCTTTGTCTCTCCCCAGTGCTGACGTTTACACAATGCGCCAGCTACGCGTGTTGAGGCTGAGTAGACCTAGGCGAGGCTCCACGACTGGTTCAGATTATTGCTACTGTGGTGTTGATGGCCGTGGGTGGGAATCGAACTTGGGTTGCAGCCGGGTTCGTGGCGCAGCGCGCTAATCGCTACACTACTGCTCCACACACCTTCCAATGCATACATACACACACACACGCAGGCGCGGATAAAGCCATCGTATGGCCTGATACAAGGCGGGGAGCGGTGGCTCAGTAGTTAACGGTGATGTGCCGTCAACCCGAATACAGAACATAAGTTCGAATCCCGGTCACGGTTAACAACGGTGGCCAATGATTCCGCAACATGGTTTTCGAATTCGATTCGATTCTTCGCAGCGTGATGGTTATATGACAGTTTCCCATTGCAACAAGTTCTTCTTTAGTTGCAAACAGCCCTTCAACATTTAGAGATATAATAG
>JAZEWU010000028.1:2862019-2875163 GCA_036362915.1 Geotria australis | reverse complement strand
TTTGTCTTTGTCTTTGTTTGTATATATCCGTGTATGTATGTGTGCGTGTGTTAACAGCACTTGCCCTAACAGTCTGTTAAGGCTACACGGGGGATCTTTGTCTTTGTTGTGTTTGGGTTTAGCCTCTTAAGGCTCCACAGGGGATCTTTGTCTATGCGCTTATGCGCGTGTGCCCGCTTGTGGCGTGCGTGCGTGTGTGCGTGTATGTGCGTGTACACATTCGTGCGTGTATACATATTTGTATTTGCCTGTGTGTGCACGGACATGGGGAGCGGTAGCGTAGCGCTCAGCGTATTGCGTTACAAACCCGGCCACCCGAGTTCAATTCCCGCTCACGGGCCAACACCAGTGTCGATTTTCTAAACCGGTCGTGGGCCTCCCAAAAGGCCGAATCAGCCTCAAACAAGTACCTTGTTGCTGTGTGTAAACATCGCCACTAGGGAGACAAAGGCGGCCGGGCGTTGTGCTGGTCATAGGTGCTCGCTGACGGCACTTGACCCTACAGCCTGCCGAGGCTATAACGGAGGGGAACTTTGTATGTATGTATGTATTGACGCGCGTGTGTGTGTACGCGTCGGCCTTTATAGGTGCTCGCCGACAGCGCTTGACCCTTAATTCCGCCGAGGCTATACGGGGAGATCTTTGTCTTTGTGTGTGGGGGAGGCGTGGCAGTGGGCTGGGCCTATGACCGGCGCTGACGCCCGGACGGCGCGAGTTGAGGAGCGCGGCTGAGAGGCGCACATGAAAGCGACGGCTGAGGCAGCGCCGTGCAACGAGGGATGGCAGCATCACTGCTAGGGGTGAGTGACTCTTCTTCCTCCTCTCACCCTCACTCACTCACTCTCTCTCTCAACCCTCCGGGTCAGAGACACCCCCCCCCCCCCACGGGGCTCTGGACCAAGAATCACAAACCGGGGAAGCTCTGGAACGTACATCAGGGATTTCCCTGAACGGAACAAGGATTTCAGGCAGACCACCGGTGTGAGTGGGTCCATTGCGTAAAAGAAAAAAAATAATCTTGAAAGTGATTTTTTTTCTCACTTATTTTGCACTGATGTACAGTTGTCACTTAGCTTGATTTTCGCAGCTGTCACCGTGACCCTGAAGCAGGGGTTAGGGACCTAACACCGTGTACGTCAGGGATTTTGGTATCCGGAGCCCAGACCAGGGATCAGAAAGCCACGACTCTAGAACAGGAATCAGGGACCTACGAACGAACATCGGGGGTTCTGGAACAGAGATCCCAGGACTTAGATCATGGACCCAGGACTTTAGAACCGAGAACCAGAGCCATGGAACAGGGGGATTTTCAGACAAGTAACTCGGGACTTTAGACCAGAAATTCCGCACCATATATTTAGATGGCCCACTTGTGTGTTGCTCTAAGTTAATTGAACGTTTTATTTAATTTGGGTGGAAATAAGTCAAGGCAGCGTCTGTTTAAAATTTGCCCGCTGAGACCGCACAGCGACTTGAGATGTGCTCGCAACTCGACGTTGCTTTATTGCGGTGTGCAATCTGGTGTTTGCGACAATAATCTGAGTATCACACTATAAGGGTACGTTTGGGAACCCACGTTTAACCAACGTGGGAAAGTAACGACGATTTGTCTAGCTTTATTTGTAGTGCATCATTTGTGTCTATAACTGCGTCTATAACTTTTGTATGTGTATCATTGTGAGCTGTGTTATGAACACTACCGCCTATCGCTGTCGTGTTCACGTTATGTTTCCATCTAATAGAGGCGATCTCGACGGATGCGCGTTCTAGCGATGTTCCAGAATGGCTAGATAAGCTCAAGTTTGGCAGAAGTACAACTTGGAGTATTTAAAAAAAACAGTATGTACAATTTGACCCAGGAAAACAGTCCTTTGGTTTCACTCATTAGACACACTCAGCCTATAAACTTCCACGTCGCACTACTTAACGCTCACACGCACAAATACACGACCCCCGTATCAGTGCGCTGAGTAATTTGCCTCTGGTGGAGATATAGGGCGGGCAAAGTCCGCTAACCGGGCGCTCCTATATAAAGATGGAGCGATAAAACGAGCTATTTTCGGAAACGCTTTGAACGAGTGACATCGTCTGAAACGTGGGTTTGGTCTGCGAATTTAGTTTGCCAAGGTCGGCAATGTGTGTTCAGTGACGTCGGTGCAGAAGTTTGTTTTCCTAACCTAACCCACAAACCCCGCACGCGGTCACACGCGTAATCATAGATGTGGCCACACGTGAAGTTACGCATTTAGTCACACGTGGGAGAACACCGCTTCACCTATAACTCGACACCTTGCGGTACGCTGCGAGTGGGGATTATCGGCGTACGGCACTACAACAAGAGTACTAAGTAACCGATCCGCAATAGCTGTTTTTTTCGGGATGCCTCCAACGTGGGAGGTGAAACGTCCCGAAGGAAAGAGAGGGAACGCTCGACACGGCAATGTCAAAAGAGCACCTTTGGAAATACATTCTCAACGTTTTTTTTAACTTCTCAGACCGCGCAATATTATTGACGAATACGTTGAGGTATTCATAGTGAGGTATTTTTTCGTTGTCAATTGTGCTTATGCGCCACTGCCAACGCAGAGGCAGCAGGGTCAGCAAACTTAGGTGTGTTCTCTTTGCCACTGTTATTACAATAGGATGTGGATTCATACGCGGTGTCTGAATGTCACATCGAGTCGCTGTAAACATTTTATAGCGAGAGTTGAATTTAGTCACATGTCTGCATGTGAGTTTATGGGTCTTTGTGTGCGTTTGTGGGTTTCTCTGTGCGTTTGTGGGTCTCTATGTGCGTCTATGGGTCTCTGCGTGCGCCTATGGGTGTCTGCGTGCGTCTATGGGTCTCTATGTGCGTTTGTGGGTCTCTGTGCGCGTCTATCGATCTCTGTGTGCACATATGGGTCTCTGCGTGCGTCTACGGTTCTCTGTAAATCTGTGTGAGTCGACACGATACGGTGCGGGTTGTGTTCACATATCGCCTGAACGCGACCGCATCTCCATGCGATATACAACACGGAGATGAAGCGTCAACGCGCGAGTATTCAAGTGCAGGCGCGGAGCCCGGACTCGACTCGCGGCGGCAAACCGACAGCACCGATTCCCTGGGGGAGGTTTCAGGCGATTTGGGCAGAAACAGAGCAAATAGGGTTTCGCGAACTCCGTGTCAGAGTCAGGCGCGTCGCAGCCAGTCAGTCAAGTGGCCTCATCTCGCGTGTAGCCAGTGAGTCACATCCACTATTGCATCTCCGTATTCGCGTTTATATACCCTTCAGCCTGGCGACCTAGGGGTGAGTCAGGCTTGTGTTAACTGGCATCAGAGTTAGTTTAAGTAGGCAAACTCTGGATTTGACTTTCTGGGGCTCGTGGGCTGAGTGGGGTCTTGATTGCCAGACCTCGTTAAGGGTGCGTGCGATGATCGGTAGCTGAGCTTACTCACAGGAAGCAAAACACTGCAAAGCACAAATCCCAATAACACGGACTGTAGGCTCAAGTGCTGTTAGCGAGCACCTATGAAGGTTAGCACGGCACACGAGAGGGTGCGTAGCCAGCACCACGCCCGGCCGCCTTTGTCTCCCTAGTGGCGATGTTTACACACTGCACCAGGTACTCATTTGAGGTTGAGTCGACCTAAGGGAGGCCCGGGACCGGTTCGGGAAATCGTCACTGGTGTTGGCCGTGAGCGGAAATCGAACTCGGGTCACCAGGTTTGTAGACCAGCGCGCTAACCACTGAGCCACCGATCCCCACACGGCCTCATCACAGCGATGCACGGACATCCAGGATATAGTGTTATAGACGCAGTCTCTTATGTATACTGTACTGCATCATATGGAGCGCATGCAGACATTCAACATTGTGTGTATATTCCGATTCCCTCGATGTAACGTTCAAGTTTTGTTATATTGATGTAGGTTTTCACGACTCGGTGTATCAGAATTGCTCCTAAGAGCTGCTCTTTTGGGATAGTCGTGTCGAGCGTTCCTCCCCTAAGTTTCGCGACGTTTTATACTATATCTATCGCACAACTCTTTTCGGATAAACCAGTCAGTAGCCTGATGATGCCTCCAACGTCGGAGGCGAAATGTCGCGAAGGAGAGGGGAGGAACGCTCGACACGGCTATCACGAAAGAGCAGCTCTTAAGAGCAATTCTCATTTTAAATTTAATAATGTACAAATTATTACATGCTTTTTAAAGATCCGATACATATCATGATACGTGTATATATTGCCTGCCATTATACACTGCAGCAACGTGTATGTATATAATCTAATGGCTATGTGTATATATCAATGTACAAACTAAATGTTATATGTCTACACGAAGAAATGTGTATGTATGTAAATACAGAGTAATTTGTACGTATGTGCGCGTGTTACGCACTTCCGCCACACGCTTAAGGGAATACGCGTGCGTGTATACGTGTGTAAACATCGTCACTAGAGAGACAAAGGCGCCCGGGCGTGGTGCTGGCCACCCACCTCCTCGTGTCCCGTGTCGGCCTTCATAGGTACTCGCTAACGGCACTTGACCCTACAGTCTGTTAAGGCTACACGGGGGATCTTTGGTGTTGTTCTTTCTTGTATATCTACGTGTATGTATGGCTGTGTCCGTGTGTTTTTATTGTTTGTATATGCTTGAGTCGTGTGTGTCTCCGTGTACCGGTGTGTTTGTCGATATGTGTCCGTGTGTGTATGTCGCCTCAGATGAGTACCCAATGCGGTGTGCCACTAGGGAGACAAAGGCGGCCGGGCGTGGTGCTGGCCACCCACTCCCTCATGTACCATGTCCGCCTTTACCTTGTAGGCGCTTTACTCTACAGGCTGTTAATGCTATACGGGGATATTTGTATTTGTACCTCCCTGTTTGTCTCTGTGGGGAGCGGTATGGTCGTGGTTAAGGAGCTGTGCTTCGAACACAGCGACCCGAGTTCAGTTCCAGCTCACGGCCAACACTCGCGTCGATTATCCAAACATGCGCCTCGGGTATTTTGACTCTAATGTGTACCTGGCGCGACGTGTAAACATCGTCACCAGGGAGACAAAGGCGGCTGGGCGTGGTTGCCGACCACCCACCCACCCTCTCGTGCGCCGTGCTTGACTTCAAAGGGTGCTCGCTAACAGCACTTGGCTACACGGGGGGCCTTTGTCTGTGTGTTTTTATCGCGTCGCCGGCAAAGGATCGCACAGCCCAGGGCTCATGTCCCGCGTGTCAGGTGCGATTGTCATTGTAGGAGCGACGCGTCACACAATTACCAGCCCTCTCACTCACTCTGACAACCCCTCTCGCACTGTTCCCTGTCTCGCGCCTCGTGACGCTGCGGCTTTTAACACTCGCGTGATCGCGCGCGTGTGCGTGTTTTTAAACTCCGACATTCACGCTTGAACGTGAACACCGACACCTACTCACACGCATACTCGCACGCGCTCTGATACACAAAGACAAAGATCCAACCGTATAGCCTCAACAGACTGTTGGGGCATGTGCTGTTCGCGAGAATCACCTATGAAAGTCGGCACGTCGCACGAGACAGTGGTTGGCCTAGCCCCACTCCCGGCCGCCTTTGCCTTCCCAGTGCAGGATGCCGACACACTGTTAAGACGAAGCGAAGGGGAAGCCCGTTCAAACATTATTCGCCGATATCGTCGGTCGAGCAAGCGACGGACGATATCGCTGGGCGCTAACCGCTGCGCCACCGCTCCCCCGACGCGCAACAACACACGGCGCGGATACGCAAACGACCCCGCTCGGAGCAGGCAGCCAACCCAAGCCGCTGTAATCGCTCCGTGGTGCGGGCTGAGCCACGGGCATTGAGAGCCGCGTGTTCGGCGGTTGCCGGATAAAGACCCCCCGCGCGGGCAAAACGCCGCCGCTCGTCTCATCCCCTCCGCCCCGTGTTTGTCAAACACACGCTGCCCCAGAGACAAACCCCCCCCCCCAACCCTGATCCCCCGGAGTAACGCATCGGCACAGAGTAGAACGCGCGCAGCTGTCAATTACAGTTTGTACTTAAGCTGGAACGAAGCGTTGAGCTGCGTAGTTCTTTTTTTAACAGTTGTCTAGCGAGGAGGGGTAAGCAAGTTACAGCATGTGGGGGCGCCCGGGGCTGTTTAGGGTCAGGACAGTTAACCTAGGCGGCATTTGTTTGGACTGTGACAGACCAGTCTGTAACCTGCGCGTCTGCTATTATAAGTGCGTTCGGCTTTTTCAAACTAAAACGTCAAGATAATTGCCGTTAAGAGCTGCTCTTTCGGGATAGCCGTGTCGAGCGTTCCTCTTCTCTGCCTCGCGACGTTTCGCCTCCTGCGTTGGAGGCATCAGGCTTCTCAGAGGCAATCCCGAAACAGCAGCGTGTAGACGTACATCGATACGTAAACGTTGCATGACTTTAAACAGACGCAGCGGGGGTTTCGACCGACTGGGCCTCATCAGCAGTGTCAGACCCGCACAAGTAAAAAAAACCCACTCATTCTATCCACAACATCGAATGCATTACTGACGTGCAACACTATACCGATTTTATCGATGGCTTAAACATGTGAAACTTGACACCAGCACGGTCGGGTGGACGCGAATAGACGATGCTTTCAACGTGCGAGGCGAAACGTCGCGAGGGACAGAGGGCGATCGCTCGACACCTCTATCCCGAAAGAACAGCTCTGAAGAGCAATTTAACACCCGTTGCTCGACCGCCTCTAATGGGAACGTGTGGCGCGCTGACCGGTAACAGGGTGAGCGGACTCAAGGTCTTCACTGGGTCACGTCTCGTGATGATCTCAAATCGCCATCTGTAACCCGAGCAATTAGCTTTCCGTTGTTTTTAGGGGGAGCGATAGTCCAGCGGTTAGTGCGCTGGACTACACACCTGACGACCCGAGTTCGATGACCGCTCACGGCCAACACCAGTGACGATTTTATGAACCGGTTCTGGGCCTCAGCGCGATCGGTTCCCAAAATGAGTATCGAGTGCGGTGTGTAAACATTGCCACTCGGGAGACAAAGTCGGCCGGGCGTGATGCTGGCCACCCATACACTCGTGTGTTGTGATTTTCCAAGTGAAATATTGTAATTAAAAAAATAAAACTGTGCCTTCATCATCAACACGGACGTTTGGAGCAAGAGGCTGATTGGCTGCAAGGGTTGGAAGGTTAGGTTCCCACACCGAGTATTGTGCATATGCGAGTAGTGTGTATATGTTACTCGGGAGCTATGGCCTACCGGATTAAACAAGTAACCCACGTTCGTCAATAAGACTACCTTAAAAGTACGTAATAGTTTATAAAGAGTACATCAAGGCGACGCTTCGGGCAATGGTCCTTCTTTAGAAGACAGAGGGGAAAGAGACGTAGGGAGGTACTTACGGCTAAATGTGTTCGTACGCGCCTTGCCTGATAGCTTGTGGTGACGACAAGTATCCTGGGTTTAATTGCAACCGGATGTGCCCGTGCGGACCCGGTTCCGGAATGAACATCTTTTTCACCCGGCACACCACATCCAGTATAGACTGTAGCTCTACTAGAGTCAAGTGGCACCTTCTCCAGTCGACCAACGACCCCCATCCACTCCCTTCCCCCCCCCAAAAAAATATGACTTGAGAAATTAGTCCTCAATTTATTACGAGGAATAATACCGCAGACTTAGACGTTTCAACACTCCAGGGAATACCGGGCTCTCCGAGTGAGCGCCACAGCAGCGGCCAGATGTGCGGCGACCGTAATTGCTCTCATTGCTAAATTAGGCGAAACAATGGGAATAACTGGGGCTGAGCGGCCCAGCGCTCGTCACGGCAAATTGTCCCCGCCGGGCCGAGCCAAACTGTCGCGGGCCAGTAATTGGTTTGCAGATGTTCGCATGCAAACACTAATTAGCGTTTGCCGAAGCGCGGAACTGCGTGCGGGTTGAAGCGGTGGCGCGCGGTGGTTAGCTCCGCTCGCCGCTAAGATCACGGAGACCCGAGGTTTATATTCCGTTCACGACTAACATCAGTGGCGGATTATAACCTGAAACGGTTCACGTCTCAAGCATGCATAAGCTCGTACTCGCCAGCGTGGCGAAGTACGGTCAAACAAGCCCTGCAAACCGACAGGAGAGGCTTTCATCCAGCAGTGAATTGATAACGCATTGCACATTACGCGATGGCATGTCCACCCATCGTCTTTCCATCAATCACCGTCTCCACCCCCCCCCTCCCCAAAAACAATCTGTATGAGTTGCTAAGTGTCTGTGTGTAGCATGTAATACATATCGACCGCCGAGACGACCAGATGACTGATGGAAAATCTAATCATGTTTTAAGACGGGCTGCACATCTTAAACGCGGCGCGCACACGGTTGACTCCATGCATATGAATGGACACATGCGAATTATACTTATACATGTTTTTTAACAAACAATTGTTTTTACAAAAATATTTTTCTTTTACAAAAACATGTGTGTACTGATGTAGGTTGTCATGGCTCGATGGGGGTGACTCGGCACGGATATTCAAAAGGAACAGCTTTCAAGTCAACCGTCAAAAAACATATTTGTTTTGGCAAATATTTAGAATGTGTTTTATGCTTCCAACGTGGGAGGCGAAACGTCGCGAGCGAGAGAGGGAGATCGCTCAGTGACACGGCTATCCCGCGAAATAACAGCTCCGAAGAGCACAACCGTCACGAATCGAGCCGCGAAAACCTACATCAGCGCAATGCGTTTCTTCCACAAGATATATTACGACAACACGGTATTATCACGCGCGGAAGTTTGCTCTTCGTTCGGGGTCACGCACACTCGGCGTGAGACGCCCGCGCTGTCGGAAACGGCCGATACGCGGCGATCAGCGCCGCGGCTCTCCGGCCGTTGGTTGGTGGCGGTGATGGGAACGTTTGTCGGCTGCGTTTTCGCCACAAATTGGACGCAAAGAAGAGTGTCCGCCGCCTCTGGCGTCGAGTCCCTCCTGTGGTGTTCGCCGCGACTTATGCTACTAATGCTGCTGCTGCTGCCGGTGGTGGTGATGAAGATGATGATGACGACGGAGTGCATGGTTTCACGATGAATGAAAATTTGTTTGTGTTGTCATGTGATCCTTTTAAAGCGACTGTCGCTGCTGTGGGTGTTTTTAAGAATTGGTAAATACGTCGTTGGCTTTAAGGCTACTTACAATATGGATGGTTTGATACGATCGCTACGATCGCCGAGAGCGATTTAATACGGAAGGAGCGCGTTTCGTGACTGTGCATACACGGTTTGATGATACATTAATTACGTTACATTCGTGTACGCCCGTAATGATAGTTTTTACCTAAATTATGACTCGATGCTGTCGTATACCCATGATGACGGCGACGATGATGAAATTAAATGTCTTTATACTAATGATGATACATACAGTACCTGTGCCGACATTGTGGCTACAAATGATGATTTGATGCGTGTGAAAATGTGTGATACCTTAATACCCTTGATGATGATGGTGATTACGATAGCATCGTCTGCTTTGATTCATTTTCAAGTCACGATGATCAAGACCGTGGCTTGATAAGAACAGATAACACACTTGACCTCAGCCAAAAGACCGAGAAGCTACTTTTAAAATGTCATCATGATGACGATGTAGGTTTTCATAGCTCGATTCATGATAGTTGCTCTTCAGAGCTGTTCTTTTGAGACAGCCGTGTCAAGCGCTCTTCCCTCTCTCCCTTGCGACGTTCCGCCTCCCACGTTGAAACGTCTGATGATACTTCCATTTAATATTTTGTATACTCTGATGTACTCAAGGATTACGATGATGACACTTTGACGCTCGACGAATTAAAACTGTACCAACATTGAACTGCGACTAATGCGACAACACCAATAACACTAGCAATAACCACAACCACAAACACCACCGTCAAATTCCCCTCCGACGATACCAGCACGCGTTCTAATCCTCGCCACGACAAATGACCGGCCACGATGACAACGACACCCACTTCAAGTCTCGCCACTTTCCCCTCCCCACCCCCCTCTCTCCCCTAACCTCCCGCCACCCACATCTCCTCCCCTCCCGCTGCGTGCTCAGGACGAGCCTCGCTTCGGCTCCACACCGCTGGCCATGCTGGCCGCCACGTGCAACAAGATCGGGGGCTCGGCCAGACCCTCGGCCCTGGCCGAGCACTGCGCTCCGCTGGTGGCCAAGACCGGTTTCCACCCGTGGCGGCGGCCGCCGGCTTTCGTGGCCTCCTCGGCCAACGCGTGCGGACTCGCGCGCGGCATGATGCTGGCCGGTGGCGGCAGCGGGGGTGCCGGCAATACTGGCAACGGCTGTCACAGCGGCGGCGGCGGCGGCGGCGTTGTCTGTCACAGCGGCAGTAACGGCGCGGGCACCGGAGGCGCAGGCGGAGACCCGTACTCGTCGTACACGCAGCTGAGCGCATTCTCGCTCGCTAACCCGGGCTCCTCTGCGGCGTCGTCTTCGTCGCACGGGGACTACTCGCTGTTCCAGGCGCCCTGCACCTCGTCCGCCTCCTCCTCCTCCGCGTCCTCCTCCTCGTCCTCCTCTTCCTCCTCTTCGTCCTCGTCTTCGTCCTCGTCCGCGAACGAGCCGCCGCCGCAGTCGGCCTTCGTCTCCAAAGTGCCCGAGAGTCTCCAGAGCATGTACCCGCGCATGCACGCGCACCCCTACGAGTCGTGGTTCAAGGCTGGCCACCACCACCCGCACCACCACCACCCTCACCACCACCACCACCATCATCACCACCACCACGCGGCCGCGATCGCCAGCGAGGTGGTTGTGGCGGCGGCCGCGGCGGCGGCGGCCGGCGGAGGAGGCGGCGGCGGTGGTTGTGGTGGTGGAGCCGGGGGAGGTGGAGCTGCTGCGGTAGCTGGAGGAGGAGGAGGTGGAGTAGGAGGAGGCGGCGGCGGCGGAACGGGAGGCGCGTCCGCCTGCTGGTGGGACGTACACCCCGGCGCGCCGGGCGGCTGGCTCGAGGTGTCGCACAACATGCCGCTGAACGGCTACGCCGGCGACTTCTCGCTCGGGCCGTCCGCGTTCGGCTCGGCCGCCTCCCCGCACCTGCTGTCGGCCGGCCAGCACCTCCTGGCGCAGACGCAGGACGGCTTCAAGGCCATGCAGCTGCCTCCGTACGCGGAGCCGTCGGCCGTGGCCGCGTCGCTCATGGCGCACGGCGCGGGCGGCCTGGCGGGGGCCGGACCCTCGTCGCACGCCTCGTCGGCTTCGTCCGCGTCGCACACCACCACCTCCTCGTCGTCTTCGTCCCGCGGCTCGAGTCGCCGCTTCGCCGGGCGCGCCACCTGCGACTGCCCCAACTGCCAGGAGGCCGAGCGCCTGGGACCGGCCGGCGCCAGCCTGAGACGCAAGGGCCTGCACAACTGCCACATACCCGGCTGCGGCAAGGTGTACGGCAAGACGTCGCACCTGAAGGCGCACCTGCGCTGGCACACGGGCGAGCGGCCCTTCGTGTGCAACTGGCTGTTCTGCGGCAAGCGCTTCACGCGCTCGGACGAGCTGCAGCGGCACCTGCGCACGCACACCGGCGAGAAGCGCTTCGCCTGCCCCGTTTGCCACAAGAGGTTCATGCGCAGCGACCACCTGAGCAAGCACGTGAAGACGCACAGCGCCGCGGGGGGAGGAGGAGGAGGCGGAGGGAAGAAAAGCAGCGGGAGCGACACCGAGAACAGTAACTGCAACACGCCGGGGTCGCCCGCGGAGCCACTCGCCAGCGAGCCACGGACCGCTAAGTCTGCCGCTGTGATGGTGCGTCACGGGGGATCCGGGCTGGGCAGGGACGAGCGCTGATGGTGGTGGTGATGGTCGTGGTGATGGTGATGGGTAGAGGAAGTTCTTAACGAAGCTGGAGCGCGTGCGTATTCAGTGTGTACACGGACGCAGCGAGAAGTGACGCATTGTTAGGTGTTGCGTTATTGAAACGGCGGTGATGATGATGATGGGATGATGGTGGTGATGGGGATGAAAGTGATGAAAAGGATGAGCGGCGGTGACGCCGGACGTCGCGTTAATGTTGCACACGCGCTCCCGACACTTACACGTGCCCACAACAAAGTGTTAAAATCTCTCGTCTTTATGATGCAGCGCTTTGTGACCCTCGGGTGAAAGGCGCTATATAAAACGCTATTATTATTATAAACGGCGGTGATGATGTTATTAGTGATGATCACCACGCAGTATTCACATCACCGTTTATAACAAGTAAATGAAAGAAGCGTTTCATATAATAATTGGCGATTAAGATTATCGTAATTTATAAGTGATGTTACAATGTCACTGATGTAGGTTTGTCACGGCTCTCCGTAGCTGTTCTTTCGGCACAGCCGTGTCGAGTGTTCCTTCTCTCTCCTTCGCGATGTTACAATGATTCCGTGACAACTTGATTAATTTAATACTTCATTTTCCCCAACCGATTTTTGACACGCGTCTAAACACAACATTACCGAGGGTCACCACCATCATCAACATCGTCAACTATCGTGTATTTGAGGATAACAAGTACAACTAGAACAGTGATGCCACCGACAACGTTGTATATGTGTGTATATACTGTACACTGTAACGTGTATACTGTTTCACAATTTGCGTACTGTAAAGTAGTCGCGTAACGCGTCCTCGTGTCGTGTAGTTTGGTGAGTTGGGAAGTTTTGCTCAGTAATTCAACTCGCATTATCTCTCGACACGACCGTCGAGCGAAGTTGCCGCATACAAAGTTGCTGTCCCACTCCCATGCCACCCTCCAGGCGTTCCACCGCGCTTTCAATTAATCTCACACCAGCAGCAACCACCAATCGAAAGCGAATCCGTTTCCACTCCGCTCGCGTTCTGCTCTCGTCAACTCGACAGCGTTTCCTCGCCTCCCATGGTTGTGAATTGCAGGTCTTGTACTGATGTAGATTTGTACTGATGTAGGTTTGTCACGGCTCGATGTATGAGAATTGCTCCCCGTAGCTGCTATTTCGGGATAGCCGTGTCGTGGACGCCTCCGACGTGGTGGATGCCTCCGACGTGGCAGGCGAAACGTCGCGAAGGAGAGAGAAGGAACACTCGACACGGCTATACCGAAAGAGCCGCTATGGAGCGCAATCCTTATTTGCCGTCTTGTCGTTCTGCGCATTGAGTGCACCCTCTATCCAAAACGCGGTGGTT